>SJYT01082551.1:54157-67209 GCA_006410635.1 Cephalophus harveyi
TTCAAACAAATTCTTTCAAAATAAAGAATCATTGTTAATTGTAAAGAAAGGTATCCCGTAATAATAACATAATTAATCAACTAGGAACACATAACTGTCCTTAATTTGTATGATCTTAATTAGATATTCTAGGAATATCTGAAAGAGAAAATGACAAAACTAAAAAGATAGAGAACTTCACAGAGTGGGGATTTTAACAGAAGCCTTTTAGTACCTGCAAGGCAAAAAATCAGTAAGGATATTAAGAAACAGAAGGGAATTATCCAACTTTATCTAATTTGCATGTATAATATACTGCATGGAATGTTTGTAGAAATAACATCCTAATAAAGTTCATATTTTAAAAATTATAGCATTCATAAATTTTCGAAAATTAATTATATACTCATCTTAAGCAGATTCTAACAGAATTCATAGGATTGGAATCAAACCTGGGTCTCCTGTGCTACAGGCAGATTCTTTACTGCCTGAGCCACCAGGAAAGCATATATTATCTATGCTCAGTGGAATTAGGAAAAAATTTTGAAGCAAAATAATAAAACTTCTAACAATTTCAAAATTAACCACTACATCTCTATATAATCTAAGATTCATAAAGGGGAAAAATATAAATAAGACAAAGGTACTGACAATATGTGTTAATGAAACTTGTAGAATGCAGCTACAGGGTAACCAGACGAGGCCAGTACCAAACCTAAGTTCAGCGTTTGAAAGACCATACTAGAGAGACAAATGTTAGTGGAAAAGAAAGAGCTGTTTTATTCAGGAGGCCAACCACCTGGGAAGATGGGGAACTAATTTCCTAAGACCATCTCTAAATTGCCAGTTAAGAGAGAAAGATTTTAAAGGTAGTCTGAGTGAGAGGGCTGCAGGGTACATGCGTAACTTGTGTGCAATTCTTGGGTTGGTTGGCATCAAGAATGCATTTTAAGTATCAGGCATCTTCCTCAGTTTATGTGCTTGAGGTTATCAGGTTTCATCTAGTGGGGGTCTGCTTCCTGTAAAAACAGCTTAGGAATGTGTGTCAGATCTTTATCTATATCTTTCAGGGAACTGGGAGTTCAGTGACTCTGCTAGGTAGCTGGCTTATAGTCTAAATTGTTACCAGTTTCCTGGCTCAACAGCTATTCTTTGTTTCTGTATCTTCACATTTCCTAATCAATGCCTCTTGAGCCAGCCTTTTCAGACTCTGGTGAGGCCTGGGAGCCTAAGGCTTTTCTGCAAACACGAGGCCATCGTGGGGGTTCTGTCCTGAGAAGACCCCATAAGGTCCTGCTTGGTTATAATCCCCTCTTTTCTTTGATACTTCTCAATCCTGAGGAGGAACAGGTACAGGATGAGAAAGGGAATTTCTTGTTTCTAAATTTTAGATAGGGAAGTTGATATAAATTTAGAAAAGGAGCTCAGTCTTAGGGGACATAGTTTTAATCCTTAGTCTTGTTTCAATAGTAGTGTGTAGAGGAAATTAATAGCTTTAAAAAATATATACTAGAAAAGCATAAAACGTTAAAAATTGATTATTTCTCTGCATAGCAGAGAAAGTAGGATATAAGTTACACATGATCAAAATTAATAACAGAAAGCAATATAAAATATGGAAAAAAATCAACAAAGCTAAAAACAGTCTTTTGAAAATTTTTAGTCCATTTTATATTATCTTGGCATAACTGATCAAGAAACACTGGAAGAAGGTTTAGTTCAGTTCAGTTCAGTAACTCAGTCATGTCCAACTCTCTGTGACCCCATGGACTGCTGCACACCAGGCCTCCCTGTCCATCACCAACTCCCTGAGTCCACCCAAACCCATGTCCATTGAGTCGGTGATGCCATCCAACCATCTCATCCTCTGTCGTCCCCTTCTCCTCCTGCCCTCAATCTTTCCCAGCATCAGGGTCTTTTCAAATGAGTCGGTTCTTCCCATCAGGTGGCCAAAATGTTGGAGTTTCAGCTTCAACATCAATCCTTCCAATAAATATTCAGGACTGATTTCCATTAGGATGGACTGGTTGGATCTCCTTGCAGTCCAAGGGACTCTCAAGAGTCTTTTCCAACACCATGGTTCAAAAGCATCAATTCTTCAGTACTCAGCTTTCTCTATAGTCCAACTCTCGCATCCATACATGACTACTGGAAAAATGATAGCCTTGACTAGATGGACTTTTGTTGACAAAGTAATGTCTCTGGTTTAGAATATGCTGTCTAGGTTGGTCGCAACTTTTCTTCCAAAGAATAAGCTTCTTTTAATTTCATGGCTGCAGTCACCATCTGCAGTAGTTTTGGAGCCCCCCAAAATAAAGTCTCTCACTGTTTCCACTGTTTCCCCATTTATTTGCCATAAAGTGATGGGACCAGATGCCATGATCTTTGTTTTCTGAATGTTGAGCTTTAAGCCAATTTTTTCACTCTCCTCTTTCACTTTCATCAAGAGGCTCTTTAGTTCTTCGCTTTCTGCCATAAGGGTGGTGTCATCTGCATATCTGAGGTTATTGATATTTCTCCTGGCAATCTTGATTCCAGCTTGTGCTTTATACAGCCCAGCGTTTCTCATGATGTACTCTGCATATAAGTTAAATAAGCAGGGTGATAATATACAGCCTTGACGTACTCCTTTTCCTATTGGGAACCAGTCTGTTGTTCCATGTCCAGTTCTAACTGTTGCTTCCTGACATGGATACAGATTTCTCAGGAGGCAGGTTAGGTGGTCTGGTATTCCCATCTCTTGAAGAATTTTACACAGTTTGTGGTTATCCACACAGTCAAGGGGTTTGGCATAGTCAAAAGGATATTACATGCCATATATACATTATCAACACAAAATAATATAAATAAATTTATGACATTTATTTTGAACATTTACCATAATAGAAAAGAAATATAGAAAAAAATTAATGGTATAATATTTATAATTAGCCTTCTTACACAGAAAATTTAGGATTAAATAACTTATTTTAATAATTCTATCAATGAATTAGTAGAGAAAATTTTGCATCAAAGGGATTGTTTGAATATTTCGTTTGTATGTTTGAGCAGGAATATTTCCCAACTCAACTGATGATGCTAGCAAAATTCTAATTCCCAAATCTGACAAAGTTATTTTAATAAATGGAAAAAATCCAGCTCCATCTCTTTCACAAACATGGATGCAAAACCCTAAGTAAAGTATTGCCACATTAATTAATAGTATATGAAAAGGGAAAAATCACTCAGTTTATATTTATTACCAGAACATATGTTCATATATATCTGACAAAAAAAATATATCTGACAACAAAATCTACTATATTAATATTTGGTTCTTTCTCCCATATTTGGCTCATCCCATCTTCTAAAATAGTGGTTTTAAATTCACATGCCCATATTTCATGATGAATTTCACAACCAAAATACTTTTGATTATCTTGTTTAAAATCCCAGAATCATATGGCCATCCTGATCAATTCTTTCTTGAAAACTACTTCAGCTGAAACAAATATAGAAGAAAAAAAAACCTATTAATTCTTCTTCTCATTTGGATTTTTAAAGTAATATAAAACCAATTATACACTCAGTTTTAAGTGGGCATAAACTCCCAATCAGCAGTTACATTTCCCATAAGTCATTGAAGATGCCTGTGGCGATTTGACTAAATTTTGGCCATTGGAAGATGAGTAGAAGTGATGTATGCAACATTCTGCTCACATTATTTTAAAAATAAAGTTTGTTTCTCTTCACTTTTTCTTTTGCCCTTCTTACAGTCTAGATCAATGATTGATAGGGCCATAGCATCCAAGCTGACCGTGCTGAAGAGGACAATACCAATGGTGGGGGTCAGGAGAAGGAACAAAGCAAAATGGAATTAACCTAGTTTCTTTCACGGCATTGTAGATCGGAGTAGCCTGCTCACCTTGGACAGCCTATGTATAGACAGACCATTACATACAGAGAAATAAAACTTTATATGGTCTAAACTATTATATTTGTGATTTTCTTTATTACAGCAGAGTGATTTATACCCAAACTAGTAAGTAATGAAAGTAGAAATCTACAATAAAGACATTTAATTATTATGTAGCAAGAAATTTAGGTGTTTCCAGATTTGGCAAAATGCCTCAGTAATGGCAGCAAAGAGCTAGCCTTTTTTCCTATGTATCCCTTATGCCAAATTCAGCATATTATTCTTATTTTTATACTTCCATGGTCCAAAAATGACTGAAGTATCTCCAAGTACCTTCTCATAAAATAAATTTCAACTAAAGTTAAAAATATATATATTTTCTCTCAAGTCTCTAGTATTCTTTACCTTATGGCTCTGACTGTGCATTAGTGGGTTACTTTTCCACCATCACAAAATAGTAATGATATTATTTTGCTTGGATAAGGTAAACCTATTGGAGAAAGAAATGGCAACCCACTCCATGATTCTTGCCTGGAGAATCCCAGGGACGGGGAAGCCTGGTGGGCTGCCGTCTATGGGGTCGCACAGAGTCAGACACAACTGAAGTGACTTAGCAGCAGCAGCAAGGTAAACCACAATTTCCCTAATGCTTGGAGAGTGACACATATATTGCTACTTGAACAAATTGGATTTCCATAGACTAAGGAATGGAGGCTGGCTGGCTCTTGGAAAGGCTACCAACAGTGACATTCCATTTATTTACTAGTTCAATACTCAAATAGGCAGTTTTCCCCAATGCATTATACATACTATATTTTTCTTAATTTTTTTCAATGGATTTATACCTTCTCAAATTGAGAAATACCACAGACTCATCATCTAATTACCAAATCTAACTTAAAGTGAATGATGTCTAGTTTTTACACTTATTCAGTAAGTCCAGATATGGCTCCTCTATATTAAAAAAAAATAAATTACCTGCTCCCAATATATTCATTATACAGTGAGGGAGAAGGAATAGACAATTTCATTTGAGTAGGGGAAGGAGGAAGAAATTCACAGTTGTTTTTGGTCTATGATATGTATAATAACTTACTAGAGAGGATTAGTATTGATTTTCTGCCTTCAGTAGGATAAGCTCTTTGTTGATGTGATGGATTAACTATATTAATTGATTTTTGAATATTGAACCAGCCTTGTTCATCTGAAATAAATCCCACTTGGTCATGGTATATTATTTGCTTTATTTGTTGATGGAATCAATTTGCTTATGTTATGTTGAGAATTTTGCATCCATGTTCATTAAAGATATTGACCTGTCTGCAATTTTCCCTTCTTGTTGTATTTTTATTTGCTTTTTAAATTAAGGCAATGCTGGCTTGTATAGAATGAGTTAGAAAGTATTCTTTCTGCTTTTATTAGGTATAAGCGTTTTTAAGGAATTGATATAATGTCTTCCTTAAACGTATGATAGAATTCACCAGTGAAAACATGTAGGCCTGGTACTTTCTCTTTTGGCAAGTAATTAATTAATGATTCCATTTTTTAATACATATGTTTTTCAGGTGATATATTCCTCCTTGTGCTAATTGTTGTAGCTGTATCTTTTAAGGAATTGGTCCATTTCATCTAGGTTATCAAACTTGTGGGCATAGAGTTGTTCAGAATATTCTTTTGTTATGCTTTAGTGACTTGGGAACAATAGTGATATTCTTGCTTTCTTTTCTGATATCAGGAATTTGGGCCTTTTTTTTTGGTTTGTTTTCTTTCTAGGTTAGTCTGGCTAGAATTTTATCAGTTGTATGGATCTTTTCAAAGTACCAGCTTTTGATTTCATTGCCTTTCTCTATGGATTTCCTATTTTCAATTTCAATCATCTGTTCAATTTTTCCCCCTTTGTTCCTTTTGTTTTAGGTTTATAATGCTCTTTTCCCTCTAGTTTTCTAAGGTGGAAGCTTAGGTTATTGTACTAGATATTTATTCTTTTTTAATTTATGTATTTAATGGTATATTTTCCCTTAAGTACTCTGTTTGCCAAATCACAGAAATTTTGATAAGTTGTATTTTCACTTTCATTTAGTTCAAAATATTTTAAAATTTCTCTTGGAATTTCTTAGACTCACATACTGTTTACAAGTGTGTTATCTACTTTTCAATTATTTGGGGATTTTTCCAGCTATCTTTCTGCTATTTTTTATTTTAATTCCATTATGATCTTATAGCAGATTTTGTATGATTTCTGTTTTTTAAAAATGTGTTAAGGTGTGTTTTATAATACAGAAAGTCGTCTGTTTTGTTGACTGTTTCATGTGAGCTTGAGAAGAATGTGTATTCTCCTGTTGTTGGATGAAGTGTTTTATAAATGTCAATTAGATCCAGTTGATTGATGGTGCTGTTTTGTTCAACTGTAACCTCACTATTTTCTGCCTGCTGGTTCTGTCAATTACTGATAGAGAGGTGTTGAAGTCTCCAACTATAATAGTGGATTCATCTATTTTTTTTCCATGCAGTTCTATCAGTTTTGCCTCATTCATTTTGACATTCCCCTTTAAGCACATGCACGTTAAGGACTGTTATGTCATTTTGGAGAAATGACCAGTTTATCATTATATAATTTTCCTTTTTATCCCTAATAATTTGCCAAGGGAATTGTCTGAAATAGCTGGCAAGCTTTTTTGGTTAATATTATCATGCTATATCTTTCTCCATTTGTTCACTTTTAATATATAAGTGTATCTTTATATTTAAATGGAGAAGGAAATGGCAACCCACTCCAGTACTCTTGCCTGGAGAATCCCATGGGGGACAGAGGAGCCTGGTGGGCTACAGTCCATGGGGTCGCAAAGAGTCAGACACAACTGAGCGACTACACACTTACATTTAAAGGTAATTTTCTTATACACAACATGTAACTGGGTCTTGTCTTTTTATCCACTCTGTCAGCCTCTCTCTTTCAGTTGGTGTGTAGAACATTGCCATTTAAAATACTTATTGATATAGTTGAGTTAATATATACCATCATTGTAATTTCTATTTCCTTTGGGTTTTATTTGTATTTTGTTTGTTTTGTTTTTTGGGGGGTCTATTTTGCTTCTCTGATTTTAATTGAACATCCTCACTTAGCATGCCATTTGTGTTTCTTTTGAAGATTTTTTTGTGGTTGCCCTAGAGTTTACCTGGTGGCTCAGAGGTTAAAGCGTCTGCCTCTGATGTGGGAGACCCGGGTTCGATCCCTGGGTCGGGAAGATCCCCTATAGAGTTTACAATATTTGTACCACTTTAAGACCGTTTTCAAATAGCACTCCACTGTTTCAGGGGTAGTACAGGTAGCCTGACAGAGTATTTCCAATTCTTCCCTCTCATCTCTTACAAAATTGCTATCATTCATTTAATTTATCCATAAGTTATAATTACTTAATACATTATTGGTATAATTATTTTGAAAGTTATCTGTTAAATAAAATAAGAATAGGAAAAGTGAACATTTTATTTTACCCTCCTATATTCCTCCTTTAATACTTTTTGTTTTTTTACATGAATTTTAAATTTTGGCTTGTGTCTTATTACTTCTATTTGAAGAATATATTTTACTCTTTCTTGCAGGTCAGGTCTACTGGTGAGAAAATCCCTCAGTTTTTCCTTGTATAAGAAAGATTTATTTCTTCTTCACTTTACATTTTTTTAAAATTTAGGTGAAATTTGTTACATGAAAATAACCATTTAAACTATGCAATTCAGTGGTATTTTAGACAATTATATCTTGCAATGACCTCCTCTATTAAAATCTAAACTATTTTCATCACTTTAAAAGGAATTTCCATAGCTATTAAACAATCACTCATCATTCTTCCCAATCCCTGGCCCCTGACAACCACTAATCTGCTTTTTATCTCTATGGAGTTATATAATTCTGGACATTTCATATAGTTAGAATCATACAACATGCAAATTTTATGTCTTGATTCTTTCACTTAGCATGATGTTTTCAAGTGTCCTTCATTGTCTTAATTCAGCATCCTGTTACTTTGCTAAATTCATTTGTTATTTCTAACAATTTTTGATGGGCTCTTTAGTATTTTCTATGTATAAGATAACTTCATCTACAAACATATACAACTTTAAGCTTTGTTACATGCAATACTTGAAGAAATCATCTCATCCTGAAAATATGGGTAGTCTCCAAAGTTATTTATCCTAATGAACTAGGCTAATCCTAGTCAAGACACTTAGGAAGTAATCGTCTTTCTCTTATGATAATAAAAATAACCTAGATGGTGCACCTAAACTAAGATGAAAGAAACAAAATCAATTAAATCAGTTATCACAATATTTGAATAGGCTGTGTGTGCATGCTGAATCGCTTCAGTTGTGTCCAACTCTTTGCTACTGCATGGACTGTAGCCTGTCAGGCTCTTCTGCCCATGGGATTTTCCAGGGAAAAATACTGGAAAGGGTTGCCATGGCCTCCTCCAGGGGATGTTCCCAACCCAGGGATCAAATCTGAGTCTCTTAGGTCTCCTGCATTGGCAGGCAGGTTCTTTACCACTAGTGCCACCTGGGAAGCCCTTGAATAGGCTAATTCATCCTAATTGTCAGAAATTAAAATGAAAAAAAAAATTGGGCAAATATTTATTACCCTAAAAGTGACTTTAGAAAGGTAATACAGATATGCTGAACAAAGAAGGGATGAAAAATAATTCACTGAACAAATAGGAAGAAAAATCGATCACAAGAAGCAACATTCATATCATAAAAGGCAACATTCAATACTAGTGCAAAAGCATTATGACAAAAAGGGAGAATGTTCCCCTACACCAAGATGTGGATGCTGTAATTCCTGTAATTTTGTGAATGCTACCTTACACTAGAAAAGAGATTTTGGAAATGTGTCTAAGGTTAAGAATCTGGAGTAGGGGAGCTCATCTTGAATCATCTGGCATGGCTCAACATAATTACAGGAGTCCTTGAAAGCAGACAACCTTTCCTGCCTCTAGACATAGGGAGATTTGACCACAGAAAGATGAAAGAGTTATGATGTTACTGGCTTTGAAGATGGAGGAAGAGAACCAAGAACCAAGGAATGCGGGTGGCCTCTGGAAGCTGTCAATGAAACTGATTCTCCCTTAGAACCTCCAGGAAGGAGTGTAGCTGATTTAAATTCGGAGAAACTTGTGTCAGATTTCTAATCTACAGAACTGTAAGATAATAAATGTGCATCATTTTAAGCCACTGAGTTTGTAGTAATTTTTTACAGCAGCACTATAAAACTAATACAGATTTCTGCAATAACACAATTAATAATCAACAAAGAATATAAAACTGTCACAATTTTTATGCACCAAACAAAAAAGCAATAAAATACATAAAGCAAAACCTCCTAGACAATACCAAAATACCAGAAACACCATAGTAAAGTATTTTAATACACTTGTTTAGGCCAAAAAAAGTATGGCTGCTTGGGATTTAAACAATAGAATATAAATATATATATTTTTAATGGTAGAAGGAATGAAATGGATGGATTACCCTCTATCAGTAGATATGTTTTTACCCTCAGTAAGAGAGTATACATTGGCCACTTGGTGTGAAGAACTGACTCATTTGAAAAGACCCTGATGCTGGGAAAGATTGAGGGCAGGAGGAGAAGGGGACAACAGAGGATGAGATGTTTGGATGGCATCACCAACTCAATGGACATGGGTTTGCGTGGACTCTGGGAGTTGGTGATGGACAGGGAGGCCTGCCATGCTGCAGTTCACGGGGTCACAAAGAGTTGGACATGACTGAGCAACTGAACTGAACTGAAGAGAGTATATATTAATCTATTTAATTTGTATACAACTTACAAATATTGGTTTTGAGCTTGGCTACAAAGAAAAAGTTATATCCTCCCAAACAGAGATTTCTATAGGGCATATTCTCAGACCTTAAAAAAGTCAGATGTCAAAACAAAAGCAATGATTCAAAAAATGGCATGATACCCTGAAAATATTTTTTTTCTACCAGAAGATAATGAATAGTCATCTAAATATCTTATGGATTAAGGCATAAATATATAAATTTTGAAACAAAATAGCATCATATAAAAATCCATTGTGTTTAAATGGAGTTCCATTTGGGCTTTTTAAGGCTGCATATTTCAGCTATGTAAGTGTACAGCTCATGTGTGATTAATCCTGTCCTTTCTGGGTGATTGCTATTATTTTATTGAATAGACCTTGCTTCTTTAAGATAGGTATTAATAATCTTTCACATAGCACAGGAAATGTATATCTGATCTATTTTGATAAACTTATTTATATAAGGTGGGCATTATGTAAAACACTATTTAGAAATTGCAGTTTTAAAATTGTCACCTCAGGAGAGATAATTTCACTTTTTGAACAATCCAAATGTATAAATAGTTCAAATAAAAAGCATACATGTTTAGATAAAGTGGAAATTGCTTATATTTTGTACATATATATTTTTGCCACAAACTAATTTTTAACTGCCAAGAAACCAGTGATAGTTTAAATTTTAAACTTCAAAGAGACTGAAATGGTAATAAAACATCCTCCTCTCCCATTTCCCAAGTATCCAATAACTGTTGGAAGGTATGTGATGATCTGCACAATGAGATACTTTTGCACAACCATTTAAAAAATGATTTTGTATATTCCCTCAATTCACTCACAAATCACTCATCTTATGGAATAAAATGAAAGTGTCAAAATGGGATTGCTTCTCTTATGGGCTTTTAGAGTAATTTATTTACTATGTATAACATTCTTGTCCAAACAACAGGAAAAATCATCAATTAGAGGTTTGAAATCATCCACCATGATGCTATTTTCAATAAAGAAACTAGGAACAATAGCCTTGACACTTGTTAAAAATCTGCATTCTTAAAACCTACGTGCTTGGCCTTCTGAGACTTCCAGATGTGGTTGTGTTAACAACAAAGAATAAAATAGCTGGCAAGGTACATCTTACCATCTAGAGAAAGCTGAAAGCAGAGTGAATGGTATAAACTGGTAGGGATGCACTAACTTTTAAGATTTAAATATCATTTTAAATCAAAACTGCATTAGATGTATAACCTGTAAACAACATATCCAGTTAATGTCTATAAATCCTTTACATTTAAAAAATTTTTTCTGGAAGAAAATATAGGCAGGTACCTCACTGACATCACTTTCCTTTTAGTGATGTTTTGTGGGTCTGATTCCAAAGATAAGGAAAACAAATGTATAAAATAAACAAGTGAAACTGCATCAAAATAGAAAGCTGTTGCACACTTAAGGATATTATCATCAAAACAAAAGCTCAGCCTACTGAAAGGGGGAAGATATTTGCAAATCACATATTCAATAAGTGGTTAATATCCAAAATATATAAAAAAAACTCATACAACTCAGCAACAAAAAATAAGCAAATGGGCAAAAAAGAATCTGAATATGCATTTTTCCAAGGAAGACATACAGATGGCCAACAAGTACACTGAAATTTTGTTGCTGAGCTGTGAAAGACACTGGGATTCTTGGCCTCCAGAGAAGAGGAATTCAATCTTGGGCCAGTGACAAGGCTTGATCACTCAGAGCTTTTGTGTAATAAAGCTTTATTTAAATATAAGAAGAAGAAAGACAAACTCTAAGGTAAATACATAGTTCATAAGCTTAAGAAAAGCATTTCCATAAGAAAAACACATTGGTTAGCTCAAAGTTTGAGAAAAGTTAATTTCACGTGGAACCAGGTGTCATCATGGCAACAGAATTTTAAAAGAAATCTTTTAATTTTGTATAGAGAAGGGAAAAAAATCTGATACTTGTAGTTTGTTTCCTCCTGCCACTTAAGAGAGAGATAAAAAGCATCTAACACTTGCAACCTATCTCCTCCGTTTGGAGATCCCTAGCCTTCCTGCCTGTTACCTTCTCAACATGAAAAGTTGTCCAATATCACTAATTATTAGAGAAATACAAAACAAATCTATAATGAAATATCACCTCACACTTATGAGAATGGCTATTATTGAAAAGACAAGAAATAACAAACAGAGAAAATGTAGAGAAAAGGAAACTTTTGTACACTGTTGGTGGGACTATAAATTGGTGCAACCACTATGGAAAACAGTGGAAATTCCTCAAAAAAAAAAAAAAGGGAATAAAACAGCCACATAACCCAGCTAGCCCACTTCTGGATATTTATCTGAAGAGCACAAAGACACTAATTGGGGAGGGGAAGATACATGCACCCCTCTATTCATTGTAGCTTTATTTATAGTAGTAAGGTATGGAAACAACCTTACTGTCCATTGATGAATTATATAGAAAACATGATTAACCATCGACTGACCACTTCAGTCTTCTTAAGACATTGTATTTAGGTTTCTGATAAGGATAGCCATAATCTAGTCTTATCTATGACACAGTGCAATCTAAGTTGCATTAAATTGAAATAACCTTTCATAGGAATATGGTTTAACAAATTATGTCACATGAATACTATATATTTTGGCCAGAAGATTCAGGAAAATGATTTTGCCTGGGGAAACTTTCTCCACTTTCTTGAGTGTGATCTGTACCTTCACTCCTACCTAATCCCATTTCTGTACAGCCTTTCATATAACAAGTCTAGACAGCATAAAAATATATGTGTCATATATACTGTGACTGAAATTATGCAGAATATCTATGTACATTGAAGTAAAACTTATGTGCAAAGATTTGTATTTAGCTGATTGGACCATGGTTGATCTTCATTTTCATTCTTCAAAGTTATTTTTGTGGTTTTGAAATTAAGCATTTAAAATTTTTATAAAGAAGTACTTGATTGTTATTGACTGAGATTTGGGAATGGGAGGCTCTAGAGGGGATGAAGGATTATTTTTCAAAGTGTATATTTACTCTATGCTATTTAATACTGAAATTTTAGCTAAATCATCAGGAGTCAAAAGTGTGGTTAGAGTTAGGTTATGAAACAAATACTTGAAAAGCAAAAATTTAGCATAATTATATAAATTTACTAAGTTGAATGAAAATGTTTTTTCTTCTTCAGTTTTGACACTCTGGTAATGATTTCCTCACCAATTCATTTAAAAATAAATACTGCCTTCAGTGCTATCAGTCTAAAAATGTTGTGTTACATGCATGTCAATATTATGCTTGCTTCAAAAATAGTGAAGTTAGTAAGGTTGAGA
>SJYT01082551.1:67358-104812 GCA_006410635.1 Cephalophus harveyi
ATAGTGAAGTTAGTAAGGTTGAGATCTCTAACATTGTAAGAGCTCCATTTATGATTTTCATGCCATGCCTGTGCCTGTGTTAATCAATTAGTCATGTCCAACTCTTTTCAACTCAATGAACTGTAACCCACCAGGCTTCTCTGTCCATTGAATTCTCCAGGCAAGAATATTGGAGTGCATAGTCATTCCCTTCTCCAGAGGATCTTCCCAACCCAGGGATAGAATCCTGGTCTCCTGCGCTGTACATGAATTCTTTATTGTCTGAGCCACGAGGGAAGCCCTTTCAAGCCATACACATCATTTATCTAATAATATCTTACTCCTTTAACCTTGAATTATTTGTTTAAGTAGAAACACAACCCCCACTGAGTTCAAGCCTCGTGAGCATTTTCATTCTCTGTGCATGTTAGGTTAAGGCCAGGTACCATAAAAAAAAAAATTCTACATAACACGCTAGATTAATAGGGCCTATTGTAGAAATATTAAAGCAAAATCCAACACTAGTCAGGGTTCTCCACAGAAACAGAACCAGTTTATGTGTGTGTGTGTGTGTATGTGTAGAGAGAGAGAGAGAGACAGAGAAAGAGAGAGAGAATTTAAGAAATTGAGATGCATGATTTAAAGGACTAGCTAGTCTAAAATATCTAGGGCAGACTGAGAGTCTGGAAACTCTCAGGTGTGAGCTGATGCTATAGTTTTGAGGTAGAATTTCTTTTTCCTTAGGGGAAGCTTTGTTTTGCTTCTAAGGACTTCCAACTAATTGAATGAGACCCTTCCACATTATCATGAATAATATCCTTTGCTTAAAGTTGATTGATTATAAATGTTAACCACAACTGTAAGATATCTTCATAGCAACACAATAGATTAGTGTTTGAAGTTAGTAGGGTACCATAACCTAGCCAAGCTGATGCATTAAACCAACCATCACATTCTATCCCCTGTCAACTTGGCACTCCTTAACCATGTACATATACATATCCCTAACCATACTTAATCTTCAAATAAAGACAATAACAATATTATACCTACACCTAGCTTCCCTGATGGCTCAGTGGTAAAGAATCCGCCTGCAGCGCAGGAGACATGAGGAGGGCATGCAACTCACTCTGGTATTCTTGCCTGAAGAATCCCACGGACAGAGGAGTCTGGGGGGCTATATTGTAGGCCATTGCCATCTATCTGGTCCTGTAGTAAAATTTTTGAAAAGCAGTTCCACCATTCTATCAAGTCAGCTGCTTTGGGATTATGGGGAACATAGTAAGACTAGTGAATTCTTTGATCATGGATCCTATTACTACACTTCTTTTATTGTGAAGCAAATTCCTTGATCAAAAACAATTCTGTGTGGAACACCATAATGATGGATAAGGCATTCGGTAAGCTCATAGCTGGTAGTTGGCTGAAGCTTGTATGGAAAGAAGGCAGATCTATATCCAGTGTAAGTTTGTATTCCAGTAAAAACAAACGGTCATCCATTCCATGATGATGTAACCATTGTAATCAACCTGCTACCAGGAATCTGGCTGATCTTCCTGAGGAATGCTACCACATTGGATGCCATAGTATTGGTCTCAGTTGCTGGCATATTGGGTACTCAGTATTCTGTCATTTGGTGAGTAGGTCTATTCTAGTTATGTACTCTTGAAGTATAGAAATGACCACAGGAGAGCGAGGGAACCCACTGGACTGACAGCGGGGATGGGTCTGAAGTAAAACTCCATTGATCACTTGGCCTCCATCAACCACTACTCTGAATGGTAGTATACCACAGTGACATTTTGGTTGACATTTCATTCTCCTGGAAATAGCATCAGTTTAGAACCAGTGTAAAGAAATTGTGTCTCCTTTTCCTCCAAGTAGAGTTACTCTGGTAAAAGGCCATATGTCCCTCTGGGGTAGGCTGACAGAAAAATTAAAAGTATCAGTTTGGGGACAGCATAACAGGATCTTTCTACGAGGGGCCCCAGACTCCCATTCATTCAAAGAGCTCTGGGTCTATAAACTGGCTCCCCTCTGGGGATTGATTGAGAGATTATCATTCTCTGTTTTAATCGTTGAAGTTAGACTTCTTTTCATTCCACCTAGAGCTCTTCCATGTGTACAGATAAAGTAAGAAGTTTGTAGAGTGCCCATTTTTTTCTCTTTTGTGGATGGCATGATTAAATAGCCAATGCCAAAGTTAGGTCTTTGTGAGTTAGACTATTCTGACTGTTTCATTGACTCTGCTTTCCATTATGGTAACCATTCTATCTTTTCTTTGGTGAATAAGTGCTACCACTTGGTGTCTGCCACTTTGGGATTCAATTACCATCATTGTATGTAGGGATGTCAGTTAACCTAGAGCAGTTTTTGCTATAATTGTTAACCTTCAAAAAAAGGTAACCACAGAACTCTTCAAAGATTACGTGGCTTCCCTCACAAGTTTATTTCTTAAATTTGTAGTGAAATGTTTATTTTCTGGACCCTTTTCAAGTGGGTGAGCATTTCTTACAGGATAAAACCAGGCTAACATTCCAACTTTCCTTAGCCTTTAGATTCCTTCTTCTATAGTATGCCAGTGCAGTTCTGGCACTTCTGATTCATATATTGCAGGCACCTTTTGGTATATGTTTTAGCCAACCAACTAAACAAACTATTACAGAGCTTTCTAACCCTTGAGCTACAACACTGAATCCAACATCTCTTTAATGGGCCCATATCAATAAATTCAAGCTGACCCAACTTTATGTTCCTTTTACCTGATACCTTTATTCTCCACTCTTACACATATTCCCCACGTTTCTGTCCGTATAAATTGGAAAGATCATTTAGTTCTTTTAAAACACACTTCCTCATGGGTCAATCATTTTACCTCACCTTTATCCTTCAAGTCCAGCTGGAAATTAGGTCTATTTACAGGTCTAGAAGCAAAGACAGTTAGTAGGCTAAATCCAGAGGAGAATCAGTACTGTCTTACAATTACCTCATGAGTTAATTGTTCCTCATAACTGTTAATGGTTTCTCAGCCAAAGCAGTGTTAACCTCTTCAGATGGGAGTAGATAGGCTACCTTTTCTGCAAAGGAGGCTTTAGCCAAACCTGGGGGTTTAATTTCTGCAGCTTTATTTGCAATCTTCTCATATACACCCCGGAGAAAGCAATGGCACCCCACTCCAGTACTCTTGCCTGGAAAATCCCATGGATGGAGGAGCCTGGTGGGCTGCAGTCCATGGGGTCGCTAAGAGTCGGCACGACTGAGCGACTTCACTTTCACTTCTTACTTTCATGCATTGGAGAAGGAAATGGCAACCCACTCCAGTGTTCTTGCCTGGAGAATCTCAGGGACGGGGGAGCCTGGTGGGCTACCGTCTATGGGGTCGCAGAGTTGGACACGACTGAAGCGACTTAGCAGCAGCAGCAGCATATACACCCATTCCAATATTCAGTATCTCATTCTTTCCTAATGTATAACCTCACTTTAACAGAAGGCCCTCCACCCACCCAAGGATGGATAATTTAAATTGTGTTGAATTTAGCCCCTCATAGGATGAGGCTCTGGGTTCAGTTTTCAGCAATGTGAGCCCTGTGGCTGTAGGAGTTAAAGATTTCTTTCAGGGCAGATGTAGAAACTGATATGGACTGAACTATGTCCTCCCTAAAATCCACATACTGAATCTCTCTCAGTGTGAATGTACTTTGAGATTTGGCTTTTAGGAGGCAACTGGGATTCAACAAGGTCATAAGGTTGTGGTTTTGAACCAGTAGGACTGGTGGCCTTATAAGAAGAAGAAAAGAGAGATCTGTCTCTCTCTCTCTCCATGAACACATATCAAGGAAAGACTCTGTGAGGACACAGTGAGAAGGTCGCTCCTGCACTAGTCAAGAAGAATGCATTTCCCAGAAGTCAGCCTCCTGGACCTTGATCTTGGACTTCCCAGCCTCAAGAACTCTGAGAATAAAAGCCTGTTGTTTAAGCCAAAGAGTCTATGATATTTTTTTTAAATAACAACCTGAATGGAGTAAGACACAGCCTGAACTGACTAATACAGAAAACTTCAGGTCATTTACAAGGTGCTTGAGCTGGGAATTTGAAGCCATGTACTCATCCTTTTCTTTCCACACTTTCTTCAGTGAAATTAGTGTTAGAATAGGCAGATAGCTAGATACTAAAAAGATGCTAAAAAGGGGGCACAGATCAAATGACAGGAAACCATACAGCTTGTGAACAGCAGGGGTCCTTGCTCAAAGAAAAGCAAGAACCTCCAGACTAACAGGAACACACATTTTGGGTGACAAAGGTCCTGAATGCAGACCCAGAAAGGTGGGGAAAGACGGGAATCTTTGGTGTCAAGTATAACTTGTTGCTCATTATTCTCTCATTATAATAAAATTAGCCTTTCAGATAGGAAGTATCCATCAGGCACTGATACCCTGACAGTTCCATCAGACTGGATAAAGACAAAAATTCCTCCTTCCCTTGAGAAGGTGAAGTTAGGATGAAAATTAGGAAATATTACTTAAAGCCCCACCCTCCCCAATGAAAATTTCACCCATTCATTTCTGCACTCCCCATAACCAACTTCCCAAAGAATCTCAGGGCAGCTACTCACTTGAGTCTGTCCAATCTCCCCTTGAGAGTGTACTATAGCTCAATAAATCCTTGTTTGGCTTTCTTGATCCCCCTGTCTTACCTCTGAATTGTTTGTGTGACAAAAACCTACTCTCATTAGTAAAATGGGGAGTGAACAGCCTATCTCATTATACTTGTTGTTTGACCAAAATATTCTAAGGTTTCAAATTCAGGTTAGCCAGAAACTTGCCTTTTATAAATATTTGACTTGAAATATTCAATAATGATGTTTTATGTATCTCTATTGCACATTGTATCATAGACTTTTACCATATCTTTACCACTGGAAATAGCCATAAGTTAGGTTTAGCCAACTAAGCATCAGAAATATTCCCCCCAAAAGTTTCAAAAATTTCCAAAAAGCAAAACGTGAATTTTACAGCTTCTGGCAATTATTTACATAACATTTACATTATATTTACAATCATTAACATAATATTTGCAATATATTAAGTAATAAGTAAAATATAAGGGATGATATGCATAAACTCTGTGCAAATACTATACCATTGTATATAAGGGACTTGAGCATCCATGGATTTTGGTATCCAAGGGATGGGAGAAGGGGGAAAGGGGTTTGTGGTCCTTGAACCAATCCTCCATGGTTACCAAGGGAGGACTGTAACTAGATCATTTTTTTTTTGCAAGGAATTGGCCAACAGTTGGGTAGGCTGACAAGTTTGAAAAGCCTAGGGAAGAACCATAGGAAAAGGAAATGGCAACTCACTACAGTATTCTTGCCTAGAGAATCTTGTGGACAGAGGAGCCTGGTGGGCTGCCGTCTATGGGGTCACACATAGTCAGACACGACTGAAGTGACTTAGCAGCAGCAGCAGCAAGGCAGAACCATAGACTAGAAACTCTTAGGCAGGAGTTGATGCATCAGTTTTAGGCAGAATTTCTTCTTCTTCAAGGAAACTTCATATTAGCTTTTATAGTTTTCCCAAGGATTGCAAGAGGCCCATTTACTATTGAGAATACTCCCCTTTTTAAAGTCTACTGATTTAAGATCACATACCATCCACCACATCTGCAAAATACTGTCACAAATATATCTAGATTACTGTTTGATTGAACTTTGCACTAAGCTTACCAAGTTAACACATAAAACTAACGATCCCAAGTAGTATATGAAAACTTATTGGATCTACACTACCCACTTGCCTGATTCACACAGAATTCTCTTTCTATACCTTAATTATATACTTTCTATGTCTTAACTTATTTGTGAAAATTTATTTAACAATCTTGTATTTAATTTTTTTTTTAACCCTAGTCAAAACTGTTTGTACAACATACCCTGTACATTGCTTAATGTAGGCATAGCAGAATCTTTATTTTCTGAGGATACATTATAAAATCCCTCTCCTTAATATAGTTTTCTGTGGGAAACCATTTTAAAAAATACAAAAATATCTTTGAGCAAAGATATTCATACTAATTTATAAAATTATTCCCTACCCAGGTAATCTTTCTGTCTTAATACAAACATTCTTCTTTCTCACTATATGCACGTTATTAGAAGTCCCTCAAAAATGTTCTCACTTGTAAAGTCCATTTGTACTACCTGTTAGTATTTCAATATATGAATAGTCATTATTTATTTACCCATTTTATTGCTGAAGGACACTTAGAATGATGTCAGTTTGGGGCTACGGACATTACTGTGCATGCCTTTTGGTCAACACATACATGAATTTCTTTTGTGTATATGTGTAGGAATGAAATTGCTAGAATAAATGGTATCCTTATATTAAACCTTAATAGGTAGCAGATTCCTCAAATGATTCTATTTATCTATTTAAACTTCTACAAACAGTATATGAGAATTTCATTTGCACTGCAATCTTGTCAGAATTTAGGACTGTAAGTTTTGTGTGTTTTTTTTTTTAACTTTTAAGCTATTCTGGTGGCTGTGTTGTCATGTCATAGGTTTAATTAGCATTTCTCTGGTTGATTTAATAAAGCTGATTTCCAATATTTAGCTTTATTAGCCATTTCTAAGATGAATATTATATATATATGAATATGTACATCTATATATATACACATAGATAACTGTGCCATATCTATCTCTAAATCAATTGTTATTCAGTTGCTAAGTCATATCCGATTCTTTGTGACCCCATGTTCATGGAATTCTTGAGACAAGTATACTTGTGGGAGTGACTAGCCATTTCCTTCTGCAAGGGATCTTCCCCTCCAAGGAATCAAACCCCAGTCTCCTGCATTGCAGGGAGATTCTTTACTGAGCCACCAGGGAAGCCCAGTGCCTGTTCATATATGCAAATCAAAAGCATATTATAAAATATGTATACACAAAAGAACAAAGTGAAAAAGTAGCTAAGAAAAATTTAAATAATGAAACTAAGCACACTAACACTATAAAATATAAAGATTTAATATATAGTTGGAGTAATAAAGGTAGTGTTATTTATATAGCAATAGAAAAACAGTAGAATATAATAGAAAGTCCAGAAAGAGACCCACCTGTGTATAGTTGCTTGAATTATGATAAGATTGGCATTTTAATGTAGTTGTAAAATATACTAATTTCAAAATTATGATGACCCTCATATCACAGATTTGGCATATTTGTTTCTAACTTTTATTAAATGGAATTGTGTATATGTATAATTTTGCAGTGAGTGTATTTGCCTCCATATAGGAATCATTTTTGATTCCTAGAAATTAAAATCATTGTGCATGTAGACATAGCTCCTTCATTGTCATTACTGTATATTAACGCATTGTTTGAAATTATGCTTAATTACAATAGTGACAAGATAAAATTACTAAGGACATTAGATCCTATGGTAATGTTAAATTTGTTAATCTGGGTGCTGGTTACATAGTTCCTTCACTTTTATAAAAAATTAATGGTCACATAATCTGTGTAGGTTTATGAATGTTTTTGCTTCAATAAAAATTTTATTTTAGAAAGTCATTATTATTGTTCACTGGAATTTCTACCTGGAAATCAGGTACAGTCCTTTCATTAGACACACTTGAACTGACAAAAATTAATCTCTGGTCTATGCCATTCTGCAAGGTACATTCCTACATCTGATTATAGAATATTGATCTGACATTCTCAGGGAAATATAAACTCTATGACAAAACACTTCAGATCCTCTACATATAGTTTGAAGGACAAAACTAACTGATCAGCATATAGCAGAATTATTACAACTAATAGTCAAATAATTTAAAACAACTACAATCACAGAAAACTAACCAAACTGATCACATGTATCACAGCCTAATTCAATGAAACTATGAGCCATGCCATGTAAGGCCACCCAAGACAGACGGGTCATGGTCGAAAGTTCTGACAAAAAATGATCCACTGGAAAAAGGATCGGCAAACCACTTCAATATTGCCTTGAGAACCCAATGAACATTATGAAAAGGCAAAAAGGTATGACAATGAAAGATAAACTCCCCAGGTCGGTAGGTGACCAATATGATACTGGAGAAGAGTAGAGAAATAATTCCAGAAAAAATGAAGAGATGGAGCCAAACCGGAAACAACACCAAGTTGTGGATGTTGACTGGTGATGGAAGCAAAGTCTGATGCTGTGAAGAACAATATTGCATAGGAACATGGAATGTTAGGTCCATGAATGAAGGCAAATTGGAAGTGGTCAAACAGCAGATGGCAAGAGTGAACATTGACATTTTAGGAACCAGTGAACTAAAATGGACAGGAATGGGTGAATTCAATTTAGATGACCATTATGTATACTAACATGAGCAAGAATCCCTTAAAAGAAAAGGAATATCCTTGATAGTCAATAACAGTGTCCAAAATACAGTACTTGGAGGCAATCTCAAAAAGACAGAATGATCTCTGTTCATTTCCAAGGCAAATTATTCAATATCACAATAATCCAAGTCTATGCCACAGCCACTAATGCTGAAGAAGCAGAAGTTGAATGGTTCTATGAAGATGTACAAGACCTTCTAGAACTAAAACCAAAAAAGATGTCCTTTTCATCATAGGAGACTGGAATGCAAAAGTAGGAAGTCAAGACATACCTGAAGTAATAGGCAAGTTTGGCCTTGGAATACCAAACAAAGCAGGCCAAAGGCTAACAGATTTTGCCAAGAAAACACACTGGTCATGGCAAACACCCACTTCCAACAACACAAGAGATGACTCTACACATGGACATCTCCAAATGGTCGATACCAAATACAAATTGATTATATTCTTTGCAGCCAAAAATGGAGAAGATCAATACAGTCAGCAAAAACAAGACTGGGAGCTGACTGTGGCTCAAATCATGAAATCCTTATTGGAAAATTCAAACTTAAATTGAAGGAAGTAGAAAAAACCACTAGACCATTCAGGTATGACCTAAATCAAATCCCTTATGATTATACAGTAGAAGTGATAAACAGATTCAAGGGATTAGATTTGATAGACAGAGTGCCTGAAGAACTATGACAGAGGTTCATAACATTGGGCAGGAAGTGGTGATCAAAACTATCCCCAAGAAAATAAATGTGAAAAGGCAAAATGGTTGTCTGAGAAGGCCTTACAAATAGCTGAGAAAGGAAGAGAAGCCAAAGGCAAAAGAAAAAAGGAAAGATATACCCATCTAGATGCAGAGTTCCAAAGAATAGCAAGAAGAGACAAGAAAGCCTTAGAGGAAAACAATAGAATGGGAAAAACTGGAGATCTTTTTGTGAAAATTAGAGATACAAAGATGGGCACAATAAAGGACAAAAATGGTATAGACCTAACAGAAGCAGAAGATATTAAGAAGAGGTGGCAAGAATACACAGAAGAACTATACAAAAAAGATCTTCATGACCCAGATAACCATTATGGTGTGATCACTCACCTAGAGACAGACATTCTAGAGTGTGAAGACAAGTGGGCCTTAGGAAGCATCACTACTAACAAAGCTTATAGAGGTGATGGAATTCCAGCTGAGAAGAGGTGGCAAGAATACACAGAAGAACTATACAAAAAAGATCTTCATGACCCAGATAACCATTATGGTGTGATCACTCACCTAGAGACAGACATTCTAGAGTGTGAAGACAAGTGGGCCTTAGGAAGCATCACTACTAACAAAGCTTATAGAGGTGATGGAATTCCAGCTGAGCTATTTCAAATTCTAAAAGATGATGCTGTGAAGTTGTTGCACTCAATATGCCAGCAAATTTGGAAAACTCTGCAGTGGCCACAGGACTGGAAAAATTCATTTTTCATTCCAATCCCAAAGAAAGGCAATGCCAAAGAATGCTCAAACTACCAAACAGTTGCACTCATCTCACATGCTAGCAAAGTAATGCTGAAAATTCTCCAAACAAGGTTTCAACAGTACGTGAATGGATAACTTCCAGATGTTCAAGCTGGATTTAGAAAAGGCAGAGGAACCAGAAATCAAATTGCCAACCTCTGTTGGATCATAGAAAAAGAAGAGAATTCCAGATAGACATCTACTTCTGTTTCATCAACTATGCTAAAGCCTTTGACTGTGTAGATCACAACAAACTGTGGAAAATTCTTAAAGAACTGAGAATACCAGACCACCTTCCCACCTTCCCAAGACTTCTACGAATTCTATATGCAGGTTAAGATGCAGCGTTAGAACCGGACATGGAACGATGGACTAGTTCCAAATTGGGAAAGGAGTATGTCAAGGCTGTATATTGTCACCCTGTTTATTTGATTTATGGGCAGAGTACATCATGTGAAGTGCTGGGCTGGATTAAGCACAAGCTGGTAGGAAGATTGCTGGGAGAAACATCAATAACTTCAGATATGCAGATGACATCACACTTATGGCAGAAAGTGAAGAAGAACTAAAAAGCCTCTTGATGAAAGTGAAAGAGGTGAGTGAAAAAGTTGGCTTAAAACTCAACATTCGGAAAACTAAGATCATGGCATCTGGCCCCATCACTTCATGGCAAATAGATGGGGAAACAGTGGAAACAATGACAGACTTTATTTTATTGGGCTCCAAAATTGCTGCAGACAGTGACTGCAGCCATGAAATTAAAAGATGCTTGCTCCTTGGAAGAAAAGTTATGACCAACCTAGACAGCATACTGTGTAGATCACAACAAACTGTGGAAAATTCTTAAAGAACTGAGAATACCAGACCACCTTCCCACCTTCCCAAGACTTCTACGAATTCTATATGCAGGTTAAGATGCAGCGTTAGAACCGGACATGGAACGATGGACTAGTTCCAAATTGGGAAAGGAGTATGTCAAGGCTGTATATTGTCACCCTGTTTATTTGATTTATGGGCAGAGTACATCATGTGAAGTGCTGGGCTGGATTAAGCACAAGCTGGTAGGAAGATTGCTGGGAGAAACATCAATAACTTCAGATATGCAGATGACATCACACTTATGGCAGAAAGTGAAGAAGAACTAAAAAGCCTCTTGATGAAAGTGAAAGAGGTGAGTGAAAAAGTTGGCTTAAAACTCAACATTCGGAAAACTAAGATCATGGCATCTGGCCCCATCACTTCATGGCAAATAGATGGGGAAACAGTGGAAACAATGACAGACTTTATTTTATTGGGCTCCAAAATTGCTGCAGACAGTGACTGCAGCCATGAAATTAAAAGATGCTTGCTCCTTGGAAGAAAAGTTATGACCAACCTAGACAGCATATTAAAAAGCAGAGACATTACTTTGCTGACAAAGGTCCATCTAATCAAAGCTATGTTTTTTCCAGTAGTCATGCATGAATGTGAGAGTTGGACCATAAAGAAAGCTGAGCACTGAAGAACAGATGCTTTTGAACCATGGTGCTGGAGAAAACACTTGAGAGTCCCTTGGACTGCAAGGAGATCCAACCAGTCCCTCCTAAAGGAAACCTGTCCTGAATATTCAGTGGAAGACTGATGCTGGAGCCTCAATATTTTGGCCACCTGATGCAAAATCTGACTCATTGGAAAAGACCCTGATGCTATGAAAGATAAAAGGCAGAAGGAGGAGGTGACAACAGAGGATGACATGGTTGGATGGCATCATCAACTCGATGGACATGAGTTTTAGCAAGTTCCTGGGGTTGGGGATGGACAGGGAAGCCTGGCGTGCTTCAGTCCATGGGGTCTCATAGAGTTGGACATGACTGAGTGACTGAACTGAACTGAAGATTTTAACACACCCTGGCTGAGAGTTCTTTGTGTTTAAGTGTCAATATAAGCCATCAAAAAATGGCACTTTGTTTTCCCTTGCCATTTCCTTTACTTCTCTTGGGAATGATGGAGGAGTAAGTAAAGGCTGAGTGAGTAATGATATGTAATAATATCAATAATTTACCATGATCTTTATTTAATCAAAATTAATCAAGGATGTCTTTTGAAACACTTTTAAACTCTATGTCATTAAATTTTCTATTCCTCTTCTTTTCCAAAATCAAAATTTAAGCACATTTAGCCTACTGGTGGGCTGCCGTCTATGGGGTCGCACAGAGTCGGACACGACTGAAGTGACTTACAGCAGCAGCAGCAGCAGCCTACTGAATATACTTACGTTGGCACTGGTGACTGGAATATTTACAAAGCACTTAATATTTTCTTTCCATTCACTCATGTTGACTTTACAGATATTGTTACACTTAAACTCTAGGCACTTACAAATCCATAACAGTGTATTTTCTTCCCCGTCGGAGTTATGAGAAATTATAATGCATGTAAATCAAATTTGTGTTTCACCCTATGTGAGAAATTTCAGGTTTCTTCTCATTCAGGAAGCTAAAAAATTGACATCTCAAGAAAAATATTAGGCATAATTTTGTCTATCTTTTAGGCTCTCAAACTCAAGGAAAAAGGATAATAACTCTTAACCAAGGAAATATCTAAAAATGTACAAGTTGTAATTGTTTTCCCCTTTTAGAAGGCTGACACCTTGAATCTTTTTTAATTACATAAGTCAAAACAATCCAGTAGAGTAGATTGTTTAATCATTCTATGTTTCAGGTTAAAAAAAAATTAGAGTTTGAGCCCATTTATAAAACACACAAATATTGTAGTAGAAACACAGAAAATATTATAGTACATAAAAATCTCTTGATTTTGTAGGATATAAAACTTCATAAATTAGTTTATTGATTTTTGTTTCCTACAAACTAATATCTAATCATGGGTAACAGGTATTTTTCATACTTGTAAGAAAAGGTGAAGAAAAATTCAGACCAAAAAGCAATATTAACAGCCTCATGAAAATGTCAGTAAAAAATGAAATAACATCTGTCCTGTTTTTCTTTTAAAAGCTATTTCTGTTTTATAAAAGTCAGGTGAATAGTCTAAATGTGAATATATATAGATATAAAGTAATGAAACACCAAAATGAATATGTAAACACATAAATGTGGGAAATAATTGCAAATGGGCAGGTGAGGGAGTGGGATTGCTTGTGCAACAGTGATTTTTGATTTGTTGTATAGGAGGTAAGCAATTATATCTTTCCCACTGCTATCTTGTCTTTCTGTCAAGAACTAAAATGTAAGAAATACCATTCTATTCTCAGGATAAAAAAGAAATTCAGGGGAAAATGATAAGATCTGAGTTTATTGCCTTATCAGATTTAGCCAACCATTTTCTATGCATCATAGCAAAGATTCTGTCTGGAGTATTATAAATGAGTGCTTCTGAATAATTACAACACTAATGAAACATCTACAGGTTGTAACTCCATCTGCTCCTTTGTTCAATTTGCCATGTGAGTTAAATGGTAGAACAAGAGTTAAGGAGTGATGAGGGAAAACCGCTTCAAACCAGCGTAGACGGTTCTATCAAATTTTTAAAAGCCTCAATTTAGACAATTTTGTGTAACATGGAAATTTTTAAACAGGAGAGAAAATTGATATTGTATCTTCATAAGGTTTCCAAAAGAAATCAGTAGCAAGAATTGTATTTCTTGCTAATAAAGCATTAATGACATACAAATCCTAGACTCACCCAATAGCAAATATGAAAGAAAGGAAGCAAAATATGAATTGGTAATCTCCCATTTCCAATAAATTTCAATGGACCCTTTTCTAAGATTTTCACAGCAATCATGACTGGCAACAGAAAAACCTTGCTCAAGATTGAGCTAATTCATCAACTGCCTCAAGAAATATCTAGCAATTAAGGTACAGGGTTACAACAATGAACAAAACAAATCTGTGAGAAGCTTGCAGTACAGACATCATGACTGGCAACAGAAAAACCTTGCTCAAGATTGAGCTAATTCATCAACTGCCTCAAGAAATATCTAGCAATTAAGGTACAGGGTTACAACAATGAACAAAACAAATCTGTGAGAAGCTTGCAGTACAGACATATAGACTGCAAAAATATTTAAATGAAATACATAATGTGTTATATAACAAGGGCTACAGAGAAAAAGAAAACAGGAAGAAACGGAGGAAGCATTATATTTAGAGTAATCAGGGAAGCCTCCCCGAGAATGTGGTATTTTATCAAACCTCAAAAGAAATAAGGGAACAAACCATTTTATAACTAAGGAAAGAGTGTTCCTTACTGGGGAAACCAAAAGTACGAAAGACTGGAGGTGAAAACTTATCTACTTGATGGAGTTCCGCAAGGAGACCAATGTGGTTGGAGAAAGGGAAGTAAGGTGAAGAGCTATTGGAAATGAGATCAAATACATAAAGGATATAAACTCTGAGAGTCCTATAAAAGCCTTGTGAAGATTTATTCATTTTTTCTGAGTGAGATGACCACCTACATGTGGGGTTTTACTAGAGGAGTAACTTATTCTTAAGATTTCAACAGCATAACTATGTATTGAAAGTAAGAATAGATTGTAGAAGAAAAAGAATGGAAGCAGAAGTAACCACTTAAATACTTATTGTCAAATTTTAATGCTGCATTATGCAATTTGAATACTGTATGTAATAGACGCTAGAATCGATGTGGTTACATAAAATTTGAATATTAGGTGAAATAGAACAGATCTTCTTAGGGAGTAGCATATATTTTGAACATTGTATGAAGTAGACAACCAGCTGGTAGTTTAAACTGTTTATAGTACAGAAAATATGTATTATCAATGGCATTGGTAGAATGATTTGAATCCACACATATGTATTTATACTATTGGGAGGCAACTGGAATAATCTAAGAGGATGATAATGGTGGCTCAGTTCAGGAGTGGTTGTCATGGTTTTCCGACAGATTTGAAACAATGGTGCAAGAGAAAAGGAAGTCAATGATGACTCCAAGATTTTAGGGTTGAATAACTTGTATGAAGTTACTATTAACTGATATAAAGAGATCTGTAAGAGGGGCTGTTTTGAAGAGGGAAGATTGAGTTCCAATTTGGGCTTGTTGACTGCATAAGAAGTCTGTTAGATATCAAAGTGCTGATGTTGAAGGGTTGAATATATAGCTGTTATTCACAGCAGGACCCCCAAATCCAAGCTGAAGGGACCATCAGAGTACAGATTGTTTTTAAAACTAGAAAGCTAGCTAAGATCACAAAGATCATGGGGAGAGGATTGGATAGAAAAGAAGTTGCAAGGAACCTGAGAATACTGCCCAGCACAGAGCAGGCAAACAAAATAAATATTTCAGAAAATGAATGACAGAATGGATGGATGGATGAATGAATGAATACGACGAGGCTGTGTTTTCGAACATCTCATTACTTTGACTTGCTCTACCTGGCTAAGTATTTTTCTCTCCCTTACTCAATTATTTTTATGTCCTCCTTGAACTGTTTTTTTTTTAAGTACCTCTCTGAAACATAGGATATTCTCTTATATTTTCTTTCAATGATATGTGGGGAAGGCCCCTGTCAACATTTCAATAGAAGTAGATAATGTACACTTCTGGTTTGGAAAAAAAGATCCAGTATTTGAACTTAAGCCAGTTACTCTTGCACTTAGCATTGATCTAGATTGTCACCTCCCAAATTAGGAAGCTGTTGTTATGTCACCAATGGTCAAGTAGAGAGAATGTAAGATTGTATGTATATAATGGTCCCAAGAGCCCGAGTCAAATACATTTCCTAAAAGTTCAAATTTCACTTCATTATGGGATTGATTAGAACCTAAACCAAAGTTGTGACATTTTCATTATACTTTCCTACACAACTTATCTCTTACCTCACTGATTAGCATTACTCCAAGTCACTACAAATTTCATGCCTATTCACCTGACTTCTCTAGCCTTCAAGAACCACAGGTCTATAGAATGCCCAAATAGCAGTGTAAGCCTTTATGACACTTGACTTTGGAATTTCAGGCTTTTACCAGATTCTCTTTGCAGTGATTTTCTAGGAATCCCAAATGTATTCTTATATGTTTCACAAAGAAGTCTGAATTTTGAATTATTACCTTTGGACCCCTACTTCTCTATATTGCAGATCACCTCTTGCCTTGATACTGGTTTTCCCAGTTGGTTGTTGCTCTTCTTCTACTGCTTTTCCCCATTCATAGACACATTTTCAGACTTTCATTTCCCAAAGCAGAGCTATAAAAGTTAGTAGTCTGTGGAACCTTACTGACAGCTTTCTCATATCACTACTTCTGATTCTTGGTTCAGTCTTCAGCTTTGTTTCACTGAGTCTATAAGGTAATCATAAAGTAGAGTCTTCAACATAATTAGTAAGATTTATCTGACAACTCTTGTCATCACATACAAAGCAGCATCTCGTATTTATTTATGCATAATCAAAACATTTATTAAAACATTTGTTTTTATATCCTTTAACAAACTTAAAGAATAGGTGAACCTTTAGAAAAAAAAATTTTAAATAGCAGCATTTAAGTCAAAATGAATTCACTGCTATATTCAAAATGGGTAACTGACAAGGACTTATTATATAGCACATGGTACTCTGCTCAATGTGTGTCAGCCTGGGTGGGAGCGGGGTTTGGGGGAGAATGGATACATGTATATGTGTGGCCGAGTCCCTTTGCTGTTCACATGAAACTATTACAACATTGTTAGTTGGCTATACCCAATATAAAATGAAAAGTTTAAACTTTGCAAAAAAAGAAATGTAAATCAATATTACTTTTGGTATCCACCCCAATTATCACCATGCCAACTAGATATATATCTTTTTATTTGTCAAAACCAGAGTGATCTTTTTCATAGACATTAAGGATACTGATTTTGCTTTGTTTATGAGTAAAATGCCTTCATCCCTGTTTCTCTGACAGTTGAAATCATTCTCACCTGATGAAGGCAAAATCTGTCTCAAACATGATTTTCATTCCTGAAGTTGTAAGTACTCTTCCCATAACCTATGGTTTACAATACTATTGAGAATATTTAAAAAATCACCCTCAATCTCATAATTTTCTATTATAATTTAAAATCTATAGTAAATACAAGGATTGTCATATTAACAGAGATTTAGTTCTAGGAAAGACTCCAAAGACTAGAGTGTGACAATGAATGTTATATTTCACAACCATAGTAAAAGGTAGAGAAATTTTTAAATCTTTCATACTAATTATGTTGGACATGTACATCAATTTTGCTTGGTATTATCGACTTTGTGTTTGTCTTAAATGAATGTTTGTCTTCATGGTTCCAACTCTATTTCTAGATGTTCTGAAATTTGGTGGCTAATGTCAATTTTGTTATTCTAACCATGACTGTGTGATTTTCTCGACCAAATCCTTCTCAGATTTCAGGTTTCTAGGAAAATCCCCCCATTCCATTTTTTATGTTTGTTGCCCTTTTTGAAAAATTTCAACCTCTGTTTTGACTTACAAGACTACAATGTATAATTGCACACATTGAGTCCTATGAAAATCTAAATATCATTCACATGGACTCAAGTGTATAGCTAACACATGTAATTGTGTAACATACAAGTTACACAACCAGGATGGTGGCCCTCAAGATTTTTTGACTATTTTAAGCTGCTAAATTTGTGCTAGCTTTTTATGCAGCATACATTACTAATTTACCGATGAGCTAAGTTCACCTAGCATTACACTATTATCATGATGTATGAGAGTTGGACTGTGAAGAAAGCTGAGCGCCAAAGAATTGATGCTTTTGAACTGTGGTGTTGGAGAAGACTCTTGAGAGTCCCTTGGACTGCAAGGAGACCCAACCAGTCCATTCTGAAGATCAGCCCTGGGTGTTCTTTGGAAAGAATGATGCTAAAGCTGAAACTCCAGTACTTTGGCCACCTCATGTGAAGAGTTGACTCATTGGAAAAGACTCTGATGCTGGGAGGGATTGGGGGCAGGAGGGGAAGGGGACGACAGAGGATGAGATGGCTGGATGGCATCACCGAGTCGATGGAAATGAGTTTGAGTGAACTCCAGGAGTTGGTGATGGACAGGGAAGCCTGGTGTGCTGCGATTCATGGGGTTGCAAAGAGTCGGACACGACTGAGTGACTGAACTGAACTGAACTGATGCATAGTCTTTCTTTTCTTCTCTCATTTTTGTTCTTTTCTGTTTTATTATAGGAGAGTTTCTTCACCCTTTTCACTGCTTTTAATATACTCAATATCTTTTATACCAAGTGTTACAGCAAAATATGTTACATTTAAAATTTATAATGCAATATTTTTGCACTATTTTCTGCATGTCTGATATATGTAAGAAACAAAAATGAATTTTAAAAGAGAAGAAAAAAGAGTTTGTTGTCTTCCAAATAAACATATCAATTTGTTCAAATCTCTCTGTAGATCAACAGTTTAGCATAGGAATCAAGGCCTACAAATTATTTGGTAGTGGTAGTGTTAGTCGCTGAGTCGTGTCTGACTCTTCGCAATCCCATGGACTGTAGCCCACCAGGCGCCTCTGTCCATGGGATTCTCCAGGCAAGAATACTGTAGTGGATTGCCATTCCCTTCTCTAGAGTATCTTCCCAACCCAGGGATTGAACCTGGGTCTCCTGCATTTCAGGCAGATTCTTTACCATTTGAGCTACAGGGAAGACCAACAAATTATTTATTATGTGATAATTCAAAGTGTGTGTTTGGAAAACAACATAAATTAGTTAATTAGCATAATCCCAGCACTCAGACCTAAAGCTGCAGCAGGACTGAAGGGAAATATTTTCTCATATTTACAAGTTAAAATTTCTAAAAGTTATTTATTCTTGATTTTATGCCTCAAAGATAACTTGATGAAACATTCAATAAGCAATTATTTTTACCATTCTATAACAAAATACTGCCACATCCTAGACATCTGCTTTCTTTGCAGAAGAGCTACATCTGTTATTACCTTTGGCCTGATTTTCAGTGAGAGAAACAACTGGCCAAAATTATATTGTTATATAATTCAATGATCTGAAAAAGCCAATATATTTATTGCTATAATTCAAATATAATAAAATGTAATATTCAAATATAAATGTGGATAGAAGGATCATGAATTACAAGACACTTTGGTGAAATTTAGAAAGTTAAATATTGAACTATCTTTCTAGGTTTTTCCTCCTCATCTATAAAATAAGAAGGTAGCATTTTCTTTAATTTGTTTTTCTTTTTATTGAAGGATAATTGCTTTACAGAATTTTGTTGTTTTCTGTCAAACCTCAACATAATCAGCCATAGGTATACATATATCCCCTCCCTTTTGAACCTCCCTCCCATCTCCCTCCCCATCCCACCTCTCTAGGTTGATCAGAGCCCCTGTTTCCATTTCCTGAGCCATGCAGCAAATTCCTGTTGGCTGTCTATTTTATGTATGGTAATGTAACTTTCCATGTTACTCTTTCCATACATCTAACCCTCTCCTCCCGTCTCCCCATGTCCATTAGTCTATTCTCTATGTCTGTTTCTCCATTGTTGCCCTGTAAATGAATTCTTCAGTACCATTTTTCTAGATTCTATATATATGCATTAGAACATGATATTTATCTTTCTCTTTCTGACTTATATCACTCTGTATAATAGGTTCTAGGTTCATCCACCTCATTAGAACTGACTAAAATGTGTTCCTTTTTATGGCTGAGTAATATTCCATTGTGTATTTGTACCACAACTTCTTTATCCATTCATCTGTTGATGGACATCTAAGTTACTTCCATGTTCTAGCTCTTGTAAATAGTGGTGCAATGAACAATGGGATACATGTATCTTTTTGACTTTTGGTTTCCTCAGGGTATATGCCCAGGAGTGGGATTGCTGGGTCATAAGGTGGTTTTATTCCTAGATTTTTAAGGAATCTCCATACCGTCTTCCATAGTGGCTGTATCAATTTACGTTCCCACCAACAGTGCAAGAGCGTTCCCTTTTCTCCACACCCTCTCCAGCATTTATTGTTTGTAGACTTTTTGATGATGGCCATTCTGACTGATGTGAGGTGATATCTCATTGTAGTTTTGATTTGCATTTCTCTAATAATTAGCAATGTTGAGCATCTTTTCATGTGTTTGTCAGCCATTTATATGTCTTCTTTGGAGAAATGTCTGTTTAGGTCTTTTTCCCACTTTTTGATTGGGTTGTTTGTTTTTCTGGTATTGAGTTATATGAGTTGAGAGGCTAGCTTTTGATGACCATTGAAGTCCAATCAAATTAAAAAAACAATGATTCTAAAAGAATCTTAATAAAAATAAAGAAAAAATCAAAATTAATTAAAAATATAAATATCTTACATATGGTGCTTTGAATCTACTAATGTGATCAAATACTCATAAATGTACCACTTTATTTTAATTTATTTAAAATGTTCTCAGTTTTATTAATAACTAATATTTATAATATTTATCATAATATTTATCATAGTGCCCTAATCCACTACTGAAGAATAAAGCATGCTATCCCCTTACTCTACACTAATTGAATAGAACTCAATTTCTTAGACACTCACAATTTTGTCATTCTACTTCTTGCCCTCTTATATTACCTAATAAACTTGTTCCAACTTGCATTTTTATAGAGCTAAAAAGAAAATAGTTTCTTCTCCATATCTGCATTCCTTGTGTTAACTTTTACATATTTTTAGTGGTATGTCAAATAAATTCATTCATTCATTCAATCATGTGTTTTGCCAATCACATAAACCAAAAAACAAAAATATTAAATGCCTATCAGAGATCATGGTCTTAGTTAATGTTTCTCAGAGACAGGCTTGGCAAGGTTTCAGGTCCATGTGTTTTACTGAGGATGTGCTCTCGAGGAAAAGCTTGTAAGAAGAATTACAAAATCTGGATAATGAAAACAATACAGCTAATTAAGAATGCAGTCTCACCTAAAATCTAGGGTTCACCAGTATGGAAGTTTCTCAAAAACTAAAAAGAGAAACACCATATGACCCTGTAATTCCACATCTGGGTATGTATCTGGAAAAAAAATTAAAATATTTATTTGAAATGATATACATACCTCAGTGTTCATAGCAAACTTATTTACAATTGCCAAGGTATGGAAGCAATCTAAGTGTCTATCAACAGGTGAATGGATAAGAAGGTGTGGTGTATACACGCACACACACAATGGAATGCTATTTGCCCATGTAAAGAATGAAATTTTCCATTTGCAGCAGTGTAGATGAACTTGGAGAGCATTATGATGAGTGATATGTCAGACAGAGAAAGACAAATATTGTATGATATCACTTATATTTTGAATTTGAAAGATACAGCAAACTAATGAATGAAACAAACAACAACAAAAAAAAGAGGCAGATTCACAGGTATAGAGAACGAACCAGTGGTTACCAATGGGGAGAGGGGAGGTAGGAGGGACAATATAGAGGTAAGGGGAAAAAGGCTTATTGTAGGATTATATGAAATTATGTGTGTGAAACTTTTAAAAATTATAAAGCACTATAGAATTTAAGGAGTCTTTCAATCAATAAAAATTAAAATTGAAAAAACTAATAAAGTCATTTACCCAAGGGGAAAAAACGAGACCCTCCAGATGTAGTTATGACTGCATTGCCAATTAATCTCTTACCTGAAACTTGATGGGAAACATTGAGCCAAACCACTCACATAAAAGCTACTTGCAAATTTATAGTCCAGAGAAACTTTGAGACAGTAAAAGATTATTACTATTTTAGTACATTTATGAGTGATTCTATAGGCAGAAATGGATAAGTAGCAATAGATAACTAACACAGAGTTCATTGATAAAACTTTGTGTTCCTGGATATCATCCCATTTCCAGCCACCCTTGGTATCTTCCTTTCTCTAATCAACTACTTACTGTATGGTCATAGGTAGCATTAAGCAACAACTGGGGAAATTGCAAAATGGATACATGTATTAGGGTAGTGTGGGATCATTTTGCACTGGGACACCATCACTCCCTCAGCAGTACACACCAAATTTGTGAATTAGTTCAGCTTCAGCAAGTGCAGACTCTGGAAGGACAGCTACCCTCAGCCTCCTGATAATCCGTCTTGGATTTCATTTGATTGTATATCTGTATGTCTTCACCCTAGGAGTGTCATATCCTTTTAAAAATTTTTGTAGCTTTCTTGGAAGCCACTTTCATGTTGCTATTCATTGCAATAACTGTGCCTACTTATGATAGGAAAGGACTGCAATGTGGCCTCTGATAGCTGGGATTCCTCTCTTCATCATTGCTATAAGACAGCCCAATTCTACAACAAAAGTTTCTACCATCATGCCTGCTCTAGAAGACAGCCAACACTGGATTTCACAGAGATGATCTTGCCTCTCCTACAAGTTTATTAGTTGTCACTTTGGTAAATGGAGGCTTTCCCTTGGAGCTTAATCATCTGGTGGGTTTTCCAGCATTTAGAAAATCATCTAGTATGTCTGTTTCTCTGAGCCTTTGGATCCCTTGTCCCACTATCTGTCACAGACTTCAGGCATTTTTACTTTGATTAGTATGGCCCTTTGCTTTTTTCAAGATTCCGAGAGCTGTCTTTGCAGCATGTTAATCCTTCACTGAACACCCTTGCTAGGGTATTAAATTCCTATATCATGAGAGAGAGTTTACATATCTACAAATTGCACACTAACTGACCTTATGTTCTGTTCCTTTGATCACTATCCCTCCACATCTAGTCCACATCTAGTCTATACTCATTTTTCTTGCTCCTTCCAGCATACATTAGCCAGCTCATTCAACATAAATTTCTTCTCTTCAAAATCCCAGTACCTTTTTGGACAACTTATGTTGACAGTTGACTCATCATCTCCAGGAAAGGAGATGGCAGGTGAAGCACCTTAGGGAGGCAAATATTTAAGATCTTTGCATGGCCTTAATAGAGAGCTGTGCACTCATTTCTAACAAGGGAGAGTGGAACCTAATAATAGGACTCTGACGTTGACATAGGAAATCTGCTGAAGCTGAGAATTCAACCTCTGAAGTTCCACCGCTAATATGATTAAATTCAAAACCTCGTCATCTGTTCTATCTGTTCTTTGGCTACGATAAATTAAAATCATTTTAACTTCTGGGAAAGATACCCTCTGGTTTTCACAGTTTTTCTTGAATTGATGAGTAGTCTCTCTAAGCTTGTTTTTACCTCTCTTCTAGGAACCATTAGTGCACAGCAGCAGCCACTCAATTCCGTAATATTTATGGAAATTTTTCCTCACACCTCTTAAGCAGCAAAGATAGCTCACCTGCCAGGGCATTCTTTCCTACCAGTACCACATTTACATCCTGCATTGGTGAGAATTTTAACAATTGCACCTCTACAGCATGTCAAGAATTAGCTATAATAACTATTTTCAACCTACTAGTAGTGTTTGAATCTGTTTGCCTGTTGGCCAGCAAGTAACATGCCCTACAATCCCCATTTAGAGTTCGCTTCCTTAGACCATGCTTGGTACAAATTGCTTTAGATAATTTCCAGGAAACAGACTATGGTAATAAGAAGATTGCTAGAGCATGCTTTAGGGAGATAATCCTTTTAGGAAGATGCTCCTTCAAAGAAGCAGAGAAGGAAGGACTGGAAAGAGGAATAAAGTGACTCACAGTGCCATTGCAGCTGAAGCCTCATTTGATATTATAAAGAACTCTGGAACTGGATGGGCCTTCAGAATTGTCATAAGTTGAGGGAGGGAGGCCATACCACTTTAATCACCACAGTAATCAGTCATTGGCCAAGGGATGCTTCTTGAGAAGGAGTCTAATCTTGAACAAGGCATTTCCTTGTTGTGAAGTATGATTCCTATTGAATTGCACAGTCGCAGAGTTGGCAGCTTGTATCCTTGGCAGCTGGGAGAAGTATGCCTTGACCCTGAAGACTGGGCCTGGGTGAAATACCACACTGTTCACTACATATACTACTACTATTATTATTATATATAATAGTGAAGTGAAGTCGCTCAGTCGTGTCCAACTCTTTGCGACCCCATGGACTGTAGCCTACCAGGCTTCTCCGTCCATGGGATTTTCCAGGCAAGAATACTGGAGTGGGTTACCATTTCCTTCTCCAGGGGATCTTCCCGACCCAGGGATCGAACCTGGGTCTCCCGCACTGGAGGCAGATGCTTTAACCTCTGAGCCACCAGGGAAGCTCTGTATATATAATAGTAGCAATAATATAATAAGGTTATTATTATTGCTGTTTGTGATGGTTAATTTTATGTCAATTTGACTAAGCCAAGGAGTGTCCAGATTAAACATTATTTCTCAGTATGTCTGTGAAGGTGTTTCCAGATGAATTTACATTTGAATTGGTGGACTCAGTAAATTATATTGCTCTCTCTGATGTGAGTGGACATCATCCAATCCATTGAGGGTTTGAATAGAACAAAAAGGAAGCAAAAAAAGGAACTCACTCCTTTTTGCTTCCTGTCTGAATGTTTGAGGATTTCCCTGGTGGCTCAGTCTATAAAGAATCCATCTTCAATGCAGAAGACCTGGATTTGATCCCTGGGTTGGAAAGATCTCCTGAAGAAGGAAGTGGCAACCCACCCCAGTTTTACTACCTGGGAAATCCCAAGGATGGAGGAGCTGGGAGGCTACAGTCCATTGGGTCACAAGAGTAAGACACAACCTAGTGACTAAACCACCACCACTACTGCCTATTTGATGTGGGACATCAGTTTTCTTCTACCCTTGGATTGGCATTTGCATTACCATCTTCTTTGATTCGTGGGCTTTCAGATTCAGGCTATAATTAGACTACCGGCTTGCCTGGTCTCCAGGTTGCAGATGGCAGACTGTGGGACTTCTCAGCCTCCATAATGGTATGATGGTGTGAGCCAATTCTTAAACCTCTTTATATATAGTTCTCTGGAGAAATCTGACTAGTAAATCACTGGAGAGTATGTTGCAAATAGCATGATTCTTTATATGTAAATACTTTAGTATGCCGCTATTAAATTCTAGGAGGTTCTATTATATAACAAACTACAGTGAACAGTGTCATAAAACCTCAAGCTGATACAACATTATTAAGAAATCTCAGCAAATTGTCCCAATAGCATAATTTATGTGATTGCTTTGCAATCTAAGATTAAATCCAGGATCAGCTGTTACATTCAATTTTCATGCCTCTATCCATTCCAGGTTGCTAATTATGTCCTTCTCAACTTTCTTGAAATTAAATGCCAGAATTTCCTGGATTGGAACATCATCATTTTTCTTATAACTTTGATATGGAATCTAGAAGTGGAAAGATATCACATTACCTGGTGTGAAAGCACTGATTTTAAAGCCCAAGAAATTTTTATAGATTCTTACGTATCCCCTGTTGCTGCTGCTGCTGCTGCTAAGTCACTTCAGTCATGTCCAACTCTGTGTGACCCCATAGACGGCGGCCCACCAGGCTCTCCCATCCCTGGGATTCTCCAGGCAAGAACACTGGAGTGGGTTGCCATTTCCTTCTCCAATGCATGAAAGTGAAAAGTGAAAGTGAAGTCGCTCAGTCGTGTCTGACTCAGCGACCCCAAGGACTGCAGCCTACCAGGCTCCTCCATCCATGGGATTTTCCAGGCAAGAGTACTGGAGTGGGGTGCCATTGCCCTCTCTGATGTATCCCCTATGGTACTTTAAAATGGATGTAAGAACAAGGATGTTTCACAATGATTAGTGAATAATTTAGAACATGATACATGTGTGTGTGTACTTGCTCAGAGAATTTTTACTATTCAAACTACATTACCTGTCTCTTGGTATGAAAAACAGCAGACATATGGTCGAGTAGATGTCAACATAAATGCTAACTGCATGCTATTACAGCTATAAGAAATTATTGAAGATTCGAAATAAATTAAGTGTGGAACTCAGGAATTGACTATTATAATACGTGCATTTGCAATTAGCAGAGAACGCTTATATATCTGAGTAAGCTAAATTGAAAGAAGTTTCAGGAAGGTAATTTTCTTCACATAAGAATGTCTAAGCAATTTTCCAATTTATACTTTGCTGTTCTCCTATTTATTTTTAAACTTGACCAGCTTTGTTTTTACAGTTGAGCATGATATGAACATTTTCGTAACCCCAGAGAAAGGCTGCTATATTTTTTTCTCTTTACATCTTCAGTTGGAAAGCTTGTGTTACACTGGTCTCACTAAAAAACAACCTGTGGATAGAAATTTGGTCCTACTTCACACCAATGAGAAAACTTTAGCCTGGATATTTAAATTGAGGGCAAATTCTTTGTTTTATGTTATTTTGGACAATTAATCATTATTTAAATTTGGTCAAAAAAAAGATAACCTTGTAGCATTCTTATCACCAACATCAACTGAGAGATTTCAGCATTGTTTTCAAATCTTCTCATAGGTACTTGGTTAAGAAATTTAATTAATTTCATGTATGTATATTTGTTTATTGCTATCTCATCAATCCTTATTTTTCCTCACCTGATTTATTATAATTTCTTGTTTGCTCATTCTCTTATAGCCTGAGAACTACCTACATAAATTTTGTAAAGCTTCCTTTGTTGTTGTTGTTCAGTCACTCAGCTGTGTCTGACTCTTTGGAACCCCATGGACTGCAGCAAGCCAGGCTTCCCTGCCCTTTACTATCTCCCAGAGTTTGCTCAAACTCATGTCCATTGAGTCGGTGATGCCATCTAAACATCTCATCCTCTGTCACCCCATTCTCCTTCTGCATCAAGGTCTTTTCAAATGAGTTGACTCTTTGCATCAGGTGGCCAAAGTGTTAGCACTTCAACATCAGCATCAACCTTCAAATGAACATTCAGGATTGATTTTCTTTAGGATTGACTGGTTTGATCTCCTTGCTGTACAAGGGACTCTCAAGGGTCTTCTCCAGCACCACAGTTCAAAAGCATCAGTTCTTTGGCACTCAGCTTTCTTTATGGTCCAGCTCTCACATCCATACATGACTACTGGAAAAACCAAAGCTTTTACTATATGGACCTTTGTCAGCAACATGATATCTGTATTTTTAATACACTGTCTAGGTTTGTCATAGCTTTCTTTCCAAGGAGCAAGCGTCTTTTAATTTCATGGCTGCAGTCACTATCTGCAGTAATTTTGGAGCCCCCCAAAAGAAAAACTGTTTCCACTTTTTTCTCCTATTTGCCATAAAGTGACGGGATCAGATGGCGTGATCTTAGTTCTGTGAATGTGGAGTTTTAAGCCATCTTTTTCATTCTTCTCTTTCACCTTCATCAAGAGATTCTTTAATACCTCTTCACTTTCTGCCATTAGTTTAATAACACCTCTTCACTTTCTGCCATTAGAGTGGTGTCATGTGCAAATCTGAGATTGTTGATATGAGGGCTTTTCCATTTATTCTAAGGGATTCTTACCCACAGTAGTAGATATAATGGTCATCTGAATTAAATTCGCCCATTCGTGTCCATTGTAGTCCACTGGTTCCTAAGATGTCGATGGTCACTCTTGCTATCTCCTGCTTGACCACGTCCACATTACCTTGGTTTATGGACCTAACATTCCAGATTACTATGCAATGTGGTTTTTATAGCATGAGACTTTAAAGTGTCACTTCTGCTTTGGGCCAGCTTCTTCATTCTTTCTGGAGCTATTTCTCCACTCTTCCCCAGTAGCATATTGGATACCTTCTGATCTGGAGGGCTCATCTTCTGGTGTCCTATCTTTTTGACTTTTCATACTGTTTGTCAGGTTCTCAAGGCAAAAAGCCTGAAGTGGTTTGCCATTCTGTATTCCAGTGGACCATGTTTTGTCAGAACTCTATACTATAATCCATCTGTCTTGGAAGGCCCTAATGGCATGGCTCATAGCCTTGTTGAGTTATGAAGCCCCTTCAGCGCACCAAGGGTGTGATCCATGGAGTTAAATGCTTTCTTATCTCTCCCTAAATGTAAAAAATAAAAATACCACAGGAAGAGGTAGAAGTTATATAATTCTATAGCTTTTTTTTTTTTACCTTTTTCTTAAGCCTTCTCAAGATTAAGTTCAGCTCATTTCAGTCACTCAATCGTGTTCAACTTTTTGTGACCCCATGGACTGCAGCATGCCAAGATTCCCTGTCTGTCACCAACTCCCAGAGGCTACTCAAACTCATGTCTGTTTAGTCAGTGATGCCATCCAACCATCTATCCTCTGTCGTCCCCTTCTCCTCCCACCTTCAATCTTTCCCAGCATCAGGGTCTTTTCCAATAAGTCAGTTCTTTGCATAAGGTGGCAAAAGTATTGGAGTTTCAGCTTCAAAATCAGTCTTACCAATGAACACCCAGGATTGATCTCTTTTAGGATGGACTAGTTGGATCTCCTTGCAGTAAAAGGGACTCTCAAGAGTCTTCTCCAACAACACAACTCAAAAGCATCAATTCTTCTGTGGTCAGCTTTCATTATAGTCCAACTCTCACATCCATACATGACCAGTGGAAAAACCATAGCTTTGACTAGATGGACCTTTGTTGGTAAAGTAATGTCTCTGCTTTGTAATATGCTATCTAGGTTGGTCATAGCTTTTCTTCCAAGAAGTAAGCATCTTTTAGTTTCCTGGCTGCAGTCACCATCTGCAGTGATTTTAGAGCCCCCAAAATAAAGTCTCTCATTGTTACCATTGTTTCCCCATTTATTTGCCATGAAGTGATCTGACCAAATGCCATGTTCTTAGTTTTCTGAATGTTGAGTTTTAAGTCAACTTTTTCATTCTCTTATTTTGCTTTCATCAAAAGGCTCTTTAGTTCTTCTTTGCTATCTGCCATAAGGGGGGTATCATCTGTATATCTCAGGTTACTGATATTTTTCCCAGATATCTTGATTCCAGCTTGTTCTTCATCCAGCCCAGCATTTCACATGATTTACTCTGCATATAAGTTAAATAAGCAAGGTGACAATATACAGCCTTGATGTACTCCTTTCCCAATTTGGAACCAGTCTGTGTTCCATATCCAGTTCTAACTGTTGCTTCCTGATGTGCATACAGATTTCTCAGGAGGCAGGTCATTTGGTCTGGTATTCCCATCTTTTAAAAAATTTTCCAGTAAGTTGTGTTCCACACATTCAAAGGCTTTGGCATAGTTGATAAAGGAAAAGTAAATGTTTTTCTGGAATTCTCTTCTTTTTCAATGATCCAACAGATGTTGACAGTTGGAGCTCTGGTTCCTCTGCCTTTTCTAAATCCAGCTTATACATCTGGAATTTCATAGTTCATGTACTGTTGAAGCCTGGCTTGGAGAATTTTGAGCATTACTTTGCTAGTGTGGTGAGATGAGTGTAATTGTTTGGTATTTTGAACATTCTTTAGCATTGCCTTTCTTTGGGATTGGAATGAAAATTGACCTTTTCTAGTCCTGTGGCCACTGCTGAGTTTTCCAGATTTGCTGGCATATTGAGTGCAGCACTTTCACAGCATCAATTTTTACAATTTGAAATACCTCAACTGGAATTCCATCACCTCCACTAGCTTTGTTCATAGTGATACCTCCTAAGGCCTATTTGACTTCTCATTCCAGGATGTCTGGCTCTAGATGAGTGATCACATCATTGTGATTAACTGGGTCATGAAGATCTTTTCTGTATGGTTTTTCTGTGTACTTTTGCCACCTCTTCTTAATATCTTCTGCTTCTATTAGGTCCATACCATTTTTATCCTTCATTGTGTCCATCTTTGCATGAAAATTTCCCTTGGTATCTCTAATTTTCATGAAGAGATCTCTAGTCATTCCCATTCTATTGTTTTCCTCTATTTCTCTGCATTGATCCCTGAGGAAGTTTTTCTTATCTCTCCTTTCTATTCTTTGGAACTCTGCATTCAAATGTGTATATCTTCCCTTTTCTCCTTTGGCTTTAGCTTCTATTCTTTTCTCAGCTATTTGTAATGCCTCGTCAGACAACCATTTTGCCTTTTTAGATTTCTTTTTCTTGGGGATAATGTTGATCATTGCCTCCTGTACAATGTCACGAACCTCGGTTCATAGTTCTTCAGGTACTACATCAATCAGATCTAATCCCTTGCATCTATTTGTCACTTCCACTGTATAATTGTAAGGGATTTGATTTAGGTCATACCCAAATGGTCTATTGGTTTTCCCTACTTTCTTCAATGTAAGTCTGAATTTGGCAATGAGGAGTTCATGACCTGAGCCCCAGTCACCTCCTAGTCTTGTTTTTGTTGACTGTATAGAGCTTCTCCATCTTTGGCTGCAAAGAATATAATCAATTTGATTTTCGTATTGACCATCTGGTGATGTCCATGTTTAGAGTCTTCTCTTGTGTTGTTGGAAGAGGGTGTTTGCTATGTCCAGTGCATTTTCTTGGCAAAACTCTGTTAGCCTTTGGCCTGCTTCATTTTGTACTCCAAGGCCTTATTTGCCTGTACTGCAGGTAGGTCTTGACTTCCTACTTCTGCATTCCAGTCCCTGATAATGAAAAGGACATCTTTGCTGGGTATTACTTCTAGAAGGTCTTGTAGGTCTTCATAGAACCGTTCAACTTCAGTTTCTTCAGCATTACTGTTCGGGGCATAGACTAGGATTACCGTGATATTGAATGGTTTGCCTTGGAAATGAACAGAGATCATTTTGTCATTTTTGAGATTGCTTCCAAGTAGAGGTCTGACAGAATGTGGTCCACTGGCGCAGGGAATGGCAAACCACTTCAGTATTCTTGCCTTGAGAACACTATGAACAACACAAAAAGGCAAAAAGATAGGACACTGAAAAATGAACTACCCAGGTCGGTAGATGCCCAATATGCTACTGCTGATCAGTGGAGAAATAACTCCAGAAAGAATGAAGGGACGCAGCCAAAGAAAAAAGAACACCCCGTTGTGGATGGGACTGGTGATAGAAGCAAGGTTTGGTGCTGTAAAGAGCAGTATTGCATGGGATCCTGGGATGTTAGGTCCATGAATCAAGGCAAATTGGAAGTGGTCAAACAGGAGATGACAAGTGTGAACATCGACATTCTAGGAATCAGTGAACTAAAATGGACTGGAATCGATGAATTTAACTGAGATGACCATTATATCTATTACTATGGGCAGGAATCCCTTAGAATAAAAGGAGTAGTCATCATAGTCAACAAAAGAGTCTGAAATGCAGCACTTGGATGCAATCTCTGAAACAACAGAATGATCTCTGTTCATTTCCAAGGCAAACTATTCAATATCATGGTAATCCAAGTCTATGCCCTGACCAGTCATGCTGAAGAGGCTGAAGTTGAACAGTTCTATGAAGACCTACAAGGCCTTCTAGAACTAATACCCAGAAAACATGTCCTTTTCATTATACGGGACTGGACTGCAAAAGTAGGAAGTCAAGAAATACCTGGAGTAACAGGCAAATTTGGCCTTGGAGTACAGAAAGAAGCAGGGCAAAGGCTAATAGAGTTCTGCCAAGAGAATGCACTGGTCATAGCAAACACCCTCTTCCAACAACACAAGAGAAGACTCTATACATGGACATCACCAGATGGTCAAAACCGAAATCAGATTGATTATCTTCTTAACAGCCAAAGATGGAGAAGCTCTATACAGTCAGCAAAAACAAAACCAGGAGCTGACTGGGGCTCAGGTCATGAACTCCTTATTGCCAAATTCAGACTGAAATTGAAGAAATGGCAGATAACCAGTAGACCATTCAGATATGACCTAAATCAAATTCCTTATGACTATACAGTGGAAGTGAGAAATAAATTTAAGGGACTAGATCTGACAGACAGAGTGTCTGATGAACTATGGATGGAGATTCATGCCACTGTACAGGAGACAGGAATCAACACCATCCCCAAGAAAAAAGAAATGCAAAAAAGCAAAATGGCTGTCTGAGGAGGCCTTTCAAATAGCTGTGAATAGAAGGGAAGTGAAAAGCGAAGGAGAAAAGGAAAAATATACCCATTTGAATGCAGAGTTCCAAAGAATAGCAAGGAGAGATAAGAAAGCCTTCCTCAATGCAAAAAAAATAGAGGAAAAGAATAGAATGGGAAAGACTAGAGATCTCTTCAGGAAAATTAGAGATACCAAGGGAACATTTCATGCCAAGATGGGCTCAATAAAGGACAGAAATGATAGGGACCTAACAGAAGCAGAAGATATTAAGAAGTGGTGGCAAGAATGCACACAAGAACTGTAGATAAAAGATCTTCATGACCCAGATAATCACAATGGGTGTGATCATTCAATTAGAGCCAGACACCCTGGAATGTGAAGTCAAGTGGGCCTTAGGAAGCATCACTACGAACAAAGCTAGTGGAGGTGATGGAATTCCAGTTGAGCTATTTCTAATCCTGAAAGATGATGCTGTGAAAGTGCTGCACTCAATATGTCAGCAAATTTGGAATACTCAGCAGTGACCACAGGACAGGAAAAGGTCAGTTTTCATTCCAATCCCAAAGAAAGGCAATGCTGAAGAATGCTCAAACTACCGCACAGTTGCACTCACCTCACACGGTAGTGAAGTAAAGCTCAAAATTCTCCAAGACAGGCTTCAGCAATAGCTGAACCATGAACTTCCAGATCTCAAGTTGGATTTAGAAAAGGCAGAGGAATCAGAGATCAAATTGCCAACATCCACTGGATCATCAAAAAAGCAAGAGAGTTCCAGAAAAACATCTATTTCTGCTTTATTGACTATGCCAACGCCTTTGACTGTGTGGATCACAATAAACTGTGGAAAATTCTAAAAGAGATGGGCATACCAGACCACCTGACCTGCCTCTTGAGAAACCTATATGAAGGTCAGGAAGCAGCAGTTAGAACTGGACAGGAAACAACAGACTGGTACCAAATAGGAAAAAGAGTACATCAAGGCTGTATATTTTATCACCCTGCTTATTTAACTTATATGCAGAATGCATTATGAGAAACGCTGTGTTGGAGGAAGCACAACTGGAATCAAGACTGCTGGGAGAAATATCAGTAACCTCAGATATGCAGGTGACACCACCCTTATGCCAGAAAGTGAGGAAGAACTAAAAAGCCTCTTAATGAAAGTGAAAGACGAGAGTGAAAAGTTGGCTTAAAGGTCAACATTCAGAAAACTAAGATCGTGTCATCTGGTCCCATCACTTCATGGCAGATAGATGGGGAAACAGTGGAAACAGTGGCTGACTTTATTTTTCTGGGCTCCAAAATCACTGCATATGGTGATTGCATTCATGAAATTAAAAGACGCTTACTCCTTGGAAGGAAAGTTATGACCAACCTAGACAGAATATTAAAAAGCAGAGACAATACTTTGTCAACAAAGGTCCGTCTAGTCAAGGCTATGGTTTTTCCAGTGGTCATATATGGATGTGAGAGTTGGACTATAAAGAAAGCTGAGTGCCGAAAAATTGATGCTTTTGAACTGTGGTGTTGGAGAAGACTCTTGAGAGTCCCTTGGACTGCAAGGAGATCCAACCACTCCATCCTAAAAGAGATCAGTTCTGGTTGTTCATTGGTAGGACTGATTTTGAAGCTGAAACTCCAATACTTTGGCCACCTGATGCAAAGAGCTGACTCATTTGAAAAGACCCTGATGCTGGGAAAGATTGAAGGTGGGAGGAGAAGGGGACGACAGAGGATAGATGGTTGGATGGCGTCACCATCTCAATGGACATGGGTTTGGGTGGACTCCGGAAGTTGGTGATAGACAGGGAGGCCTGACATCCTGGGGTTCATAGGGTCACAAAGAGTCGGACAGGACTGAGCAACTGAACTGACTGACTTACTGTATTTTGGACTCTTTTCTTGACTATGATGGCTACTCCATTTCTTCTAAGGGATTCCTGCCCACAGTAGTAGATATATTGGTGATCTGAGTTAAATTCACCCATTCCCATCCATTTTAGTTCACTGATTTCTAAATTGTTGATATTCACTCTTGCCATCTCCTGTTTGACCATTTCCAATTTGCCTTGATTCATGGACCTAACACTCCAGGTTCCTATGCAATATTGCTCTTTACAGCATTGGACTTTACTTCCATCACCCGTCACATCCACCTGGGTGTATTTTTGCTTTGGCTCCATCTGTTCATTCTTTCTGAAGTTACTTCTCCGCTCTCATTCAGTAATATATTGGTCACCTATTGGCCTGGGGAGTTCATCTTTCACTGTCATACCTTTTTGCCTTTTCATACTGTTCATGGGGTTCTCAAGGCAAGAATCCTGAAGTGGTTTGCCATTCCCTTCTCCAGTGGACCATGTTTTGTCAGAACTCTCCTCCATGACCCGTTTGTCCTGGATGGGCCTACATGGCATGGCTCATAGTTTTATTGAGCTAGACAAGGCTGTGGTCCATGTGATCAGTTTGTTTACTTGTCTGTGATTGTGGTTTTCATTCTGTCTGCTCTTTGATGGATACAGATAAGAGGCTTATGGAAGCTTCCTGATGGGAGAGACTGAGGGGGAAACTGGGTCTAGTTCTGATGGGCAGGGCCATGTTCAGAAAATTCAATTTTCTGTCTATGGTGGGGCTGTGTTCCCTCCCTTCTAAAAGTCCCATGCATGCACTGCTGCACTCAGTATCCCCAACTCTGTAGCAGGACTTCTCAGGTCATCTCAGGACTGGTTACTTTAAATTATATAAAAATAAAACCATTCCAATAAGTTTTGAGTAGGTTTGTATCAAATTTAGCTCAATCCTTCATCAGGGAAAGAGGCCTCAGATTGGACCATTTCAGAAACTCTCCTTTGGGGTAAACATAGTATGGAAAAAGAGAGCGGTTAACACAGGACTTTTCAATTTCTCCATCACTGACATATTAGGCTGGATAATTCTTTGTTTTGGGTGCCATCTTGTGCATTGTGGAATGTTAGCAGCAACCCTGGCCTCCACCCACATGATGCCAGTAGCACCTCCTTGTGACACATGGAACATTTCTCCGGATACTGTCAATTTTCTCTTGAGAGGAAAATTACCCCCTATTGAAAACTATTGGGTTAGATACAAGTAAAACAAATAATGAGGCTAGTCACACAGTTAGATGGGTAACTTAGGTTCCAGAAGTTCTTAACGTCATTTAGTGACACAAGAAAGCTGCTCAAGCATTTTATCAGAAATTAGAAGTCCTCCTGAGAGGGATGTTGTTGTCAACTACAAATTGGCACTTACCAGGAGCAATTGCCAATGACAAGGCATTAGCCATCTGCCTGTAGGGAGAGTGAACCCCATGCTGCTATACCTGGTGACCTTCAACAACCCCTGAGGGAGTTCAAGGTGGAGGGAGGAACTCTGTGCTCCAGGGAATCTGGTAGGACAGGTATTTAGATGGTTGGATGTTTTTAGGAACAGATTTTATGATCTCAATCCTTGCATCTCCTCACATCTAGAGAAGCACTAAGTCCCTTCGTAGTGACATCGGACCCTCATGACTAACAAAAAACCTTTTGTAAATTGAGTGTTTCATGGTATTGAACTCCCCCTTCACCAAAACCTTATATATACATTGCCAGTTTGGAGCAGTCTCTCAAAACTATGTGAGATGCTGCCTCCTGGATTGCAGTCCTCATTTTGCCCCAAATAAAACTTAAACACAACTCTCGAGTTGTACATCTATTTTATTCGACACTGTGAAACTCATCTTGCAAAAAATTCTGACGTGTTTGGGACAATTGTTTCTCAATATTCCTCTTTATCAAATCAATATAACCTTTTCTGGGAAAGCATCTTATATGTTTGCTCATTTTAAATTAAAAATTATAACTTAAAAAGCTTTAGCTATAATCCTAATGATGAATAAGAGGAAAGTAACTTAAATGCAAATGATATATGCTTCAGTATGTTGATGCTTAGGCCCGATTACTCAAGAAGAGATAAGGAAGCAGTTACATGGTTTCACCTGTAAAGGGAATCACCATACATGTTATAGTTATGAATGCAAACTGAGAACTGTGCTATACTGGCAACTCAAATACATGAGCAGGATCACTAAGAGGGATGTGATTTTCTGAAATAGCAAACTGATAGAATTCTAAACAAAACAAGAAAATTGCACAGCCTTCTTTCCATTTCTATAGTAGTGATTCTAGAAAACTTCAGTGTATTAAGTTCATGTAAAATTTTTGTTTATATATGAAAAACATAATTAGGTTTTATGATCAGATGTCTATTAACATATTTTCACTTTCATAAATTTGTTAAGTACAATACTCTAAATTCAGGCAGGATGCAGGTCAGTTATGCATTGTGAAGGATGGTCATATTGCAGGGCATGTAGCATCTCTGGACCTAGGGACTCAATGCCAGCAGTGTGCCCCAATCATTATGCCAATCAAAACTTAACTGAACAATTTCAAAACTCTTTCTAGAAGGCAGAACCATGCTCTCAATAAGTCTCTCAGGGTTCTAATTCTGTTCTTTGGTAAATTCCACAGTTTGTAGAATTCTGTGAAGAAATTTAAATGCAGAAGAGTATAATAATGGGATTCCCTGCTCTAATCATCACAGAATTTGATACAGTTGGATGTAAGTGAAGCTTAACAAATGCTGCAGATGAACCTGGTGTAGATAGTTTGTTGACAATACTTTGGGAAACCGTTGAAAATGTGTGAAATTCCTTTGTGAAAAGTTGAAACTGTTATGGGAAAATTATTGTAGTTGGGAATGTTCTGCATCTAGCAGAGAGTAGTGGTCTGCATTTTCTCCTTCTTTACTTTATAATCTTTAAATCTTGTCTTTAAGTGGTTCATTGAATTCTTCTATTCAATGTGTCTCCTAACTCATCTTCTTATTTTTTAATTCAAAGCGTGGAATAAGGTGATGCTATTTTTAAACTACAGGAATAAATGGAGCCTGTTGTGAGAATTCTTTTCAATGAATGTTGTCATTACACTGAAAACTCAAAAAAAAAAAAAACTTCATCTGAAAGTTTTTACACTGGTATAGGATATATTGATACTAAATTGGATGTTAAAGTTATTATTTACAGATGTATTTCATATTATACCTTTCATGGTATATATCATACATAGAAAATATCATACATAGACAAACTTCAAAGGGAACTTCCTATAAAGATACGGTATGAAATATGGCAAGTGTAAAGACTTGAGGATAGCTTGTAAGATCCCATGATTATGCACTTAAAGTTTTGCATGCAAAATAATTGAAATGATCAGTCACTTAAAAGAAAACCTTCTATATATGTGTGTGTGTGTGTGTGTGTGTATAACATAAAATCTTATTGTATTAATAGTGTGATTATGAAATTATAATTTTGAACAGTATCATTATAACCTGTTTGGGAGGCATGAAAGATTTTTAAGGTCTCTATATTTTTTCACCCTAAAGAAATTGGTATCCATTCCTTCCTCAAGCTTATTTGTATAAATGTAAAACATATCATTAAATTTTAACTCCTGAATCCACTTGTGATTTCTTTTTATTGTGAATCAGTGTATCAGTTTAGGAATGAAAAGAATTTGTCTCACTTTTTACTCATTCAATATGAGTGAGACTATTTAAATACATCTAAAATGGAATTACTTGTCAAAATAATTTTGAATAGAGGGATTAATATTATATCATTTTTCAAACACGCTACATTAATTCCTGTCTCTTATACACATCTCTTCTCCAGCACCACAGTTCAAAAGCATCAGTTCTTT
>SJYT01082551.1:104875-124394 GCA_006410635.1 Cephalophus harveyi
ACTACTTTACATGTAAGATATGATAATGAAAATTATAGATATGCACACAACTTCCCAAATAATTGTAAGGATACTATCAATAAGTTTAGTCTGTTCAGAGAAATTAAACTTTTAATTTTATTAATTCTCCAGGCAAGAATACTGGAGTGGGTAGCCATTCTCTTATCCAGGGGACCTTCCCAACCCAGGGATTGAATCTAGGGCTTCTGCATTGCAGGCAGATTCTCTACAGTCTGAGCCACCAGGGAAGCCCACTATCAATAAGTTTAGTCTGCTCAAAGAAAGTAAGATTAAACTTCTAACCTTATACAGAAGATTGTTTTAAATTAAGATATATAAATATTAATAGTATTCTTAGGATCAAATCATGTTGCTCAGTTTATACTAGTACTCTAATGCATAAACATTTTTGTCTAGATTAATAGCATTTTGCATTTTTATAGTGTCTTACATTTTTTGTTTCATTTACCCCTTATTTTTGGGCTTCCCAAGTGGTGGTGAAGAACCCACCTGCCACTGCAGGAGACATAAGGGACCTGGGTGGGTGGATCCCCTGGTGAAGGGAATAGCAACCCACTCCAGTATTCTTGCCTGGAATACCCCATAGACAGAGGAGCCTGGTGGACTCCAGTCCATGGAGTTGCAAAGAATTGGACACAATTGAAGTGACTTAGCATGCACACACCCTTTAATTTTATAAATTAGATCCTTCACTTGGGAAAGCAACCTGGTTTCCAATCTTGGTCCCATCAATTTTTAATTTTATCCCTGGCAGATTATCTAAGACATATGTAAAATGTGCAAAATTTCTATTTTTAGAGAAGTAAATAAGTTGCTCTATAGAAAGGATTTAACACAGTAGGCACATGCATATTATTTGCTGTTATTTTTATTTCCAGTTTATAGATGAGAAATGTGAAGCTCTGAGAGAGAAAATAAATAGTTCAAATCAGTGTTTTTCACATTGTTTTTAAACTTCTGGCCGTGATATTGAGTGTAATACATTTTATCTTACAACCCCCAATGCATATGCACTCATATACATACATACATAAACACACAAATATATATGAAATGAAAGTTTCATGAAGAAAATTTGCTTTTGCTATATGCAGTGCACTCGGATTTTTTCATATTTTATCTTGCTGTTTCTGCCCATTTATCTTTAGGTTGACTGTGACACACTAACTTGATTTCTCCATGTATAACTGAGTCACAGCCTATAGTTTAAAAAACATAGCTGGGGTCACATAGCTAGGAAATGACAGAGTTTGTACTTGAACCCATAGCTGTTGTAGACTATATAAGTACCTTGAAGGTAACAGCTGTCTCACTCAACCTTGATTCATCATAACACCAAGTTATGATGGTGTTCATAACACCAGTGTTTTGAACAGAGGAGATATTTGTCATGCTTTCTGAGAAATTTATGACTCAAAAGCTTTCTGACTCATTGGAACTTTTCTATGGGAGAATACAATCGTTTTTGCACATAAAATTTTAATTTCATATCAGGCAAAGAGGACAGACATGTTTCATGAAAAGAAATCAAAACACTAGATTTGAGAACCATTAACAAAACTTGTAAAAGCAGTAATTCTGAACAAAAGTGATGAATGGTATATATCACAAACCAGACAAGAACTGGCGATGTGACGTGGCAAGAAATCAATTTTGTGTGTGTTTCAAAACATCACAAATCAAAGATGTAGTAAGTGATAAGGAATACATTAGTGATAATATACATTCAGTTGAATCAATTGGGATGAACGTATGAATTAATAAATTGTCCAATAGTCCTAAAATAGTATTTGTATCCATATTTTCCCATACCAAACTTTAATTAAATTTGTTATTAAGAATTTATATTGGCCCACTATAAGCTGACTCCAGTTCTCTTCCTAACCCTCAATAACTTAAGTTTGTCATTCTCCTTAAGACAAAGAAGGACATAAAATGAAGCAAGAGTCTGAATGATACAGAAGTTGTACATGAAGATTTTCAATTAAAATTTGTATAAAATTTCTAACAATGTGAAGTACATCAAACATGTTTTGCAAAGATTGAAATTTTGTACTGTGAATTAAAAAGGGATTAACAGATAGGTAACAAATAATGTAGAAATCCATAAGAGGTGCAGATGTAGTCGAAATATAAGTATTCTTTAACAATTACATTCTGTTTATGGCCTTTTCTGAAATAGTGAGTATACAAGTTTTTCTCTAAATCTTGACTCGACTACTAACTCACAGTATATTATTCATAGACACAGAAACCCATGATCTCATATATATATAAATTTGAAACCCTCATCAGACTAAATTGTTGTAGTGAAATTTTCTTATTAGTGACATTAGGTAACATAAACAGAGTTGTGATAGAAGTTACTTCAGTATCTACTTGCTTTACTTGAAAATCACTGAGAAATTGAGTCCATTTTAATGAAATATCTGTTTCTGACCATATTTCACTATAGCATGGATATGGTAGTCAACAGCATTTGCCCATAAATAAAGAAGGTGGAATTTTATGAATAATTTAATTGGTGAGAGTGTGTAGAATTTCCTCTATCAAAGGTAAAGAAAATATTTACCCCAATAAATTTCATTTTCTAGTTACTTTTATTAATCTGGCCTGTTTTGAAAAGTATCTGTAAAATGAGCTTTTCAACTGTAGGACCCACTAATGTATTCTGCGTCAAATCTAGTGGGTTGTAGTAACCATATTTAAAAATACGTCATGGAATGGAAAATTAAGAAGTAGAGTAGAATAGAAGGCAGTATCAAATTTCTTTGTCCATAGTAAAGGTATCACTTTATAAAACATTTTTTTAAATTTTCAGAATGTGTATGTGAGTGTGTGTAAGCTATTTCTTACTGTACATCATGCTCAAAATGTGTAAAATAAATATTCTGTGTGGATATAGTAAAGAATGACAATCATACATTGAAATTTTTACCTTGAAATTTATTTTAAAAATATAAGAGGGTTGTATTTTATAATATTTTATATGTATAAAATTATACATACATACATACATATATATACATAAATACCTGTCTCTTATACACATCTAAAAGAAAACCTTCTATATATGTGTGTGTGTGTGTGTGTGTGTATAACATAAAATCTTATTGTATTAATAGTGTGATTATGAAATTATAATTTTGAACAGTATCATTATAACCTGTTTGGGAGGCATGAAAGATTTTTAAGGTCTCTATATTTTTTCACCCTAAAGAAATTGGTATCCATTCCTTCCTCAAGCTTATTTGTATAAATGTAAAACATATCATTAAATTTTAACTCCTGAATCCACTTGTGATTTCTTTTTATTGTGAATCAGTGTATCAGTTTAGGAATGAAAAGAATTTGTCTCACTTTTTACTCATTCAATATGAGTGAGACTATTTAAATACATCTAAAATGGAATTACTTGTCAAAATAATTTTGAATAGAGGGATTAATATTATATCATTTTTCAAAATTTTAAGTTTGTTTCTTACTGAAATCTAAGTGGACGCCCTAGTTTAAACCAATGTTTTATTAAATAGAATAAGAAGAAAGCTGAAAGCTTCAACGTAGATTTCATAGAGGTTCACATTTAAGCCTCTGAGCTATGAAATGGGCAAAAGAGAGAAGACTTGCTAGCATCTGAATTGACATATGATGACACACAAATAGGATGCAATGAATTATCAACAATATTCAACAGATAAACTGCAATGAATAATGCAAATAGTGCATAAAAATATAGCACTGTGAAGAAATTTCAGTTACCCAATATTTTTCACTAGCACTAAGATATATACTTCAACATCTTTCAATATAGTTGTCATAACTGCTCCTATCAATATGTTACTAACGTTGAGATATCATTGTCTTAATACAGTTCCAAAAACAATCTCATAGCATTCTTATTTTCATTCAACCTCTGTTTCATATGCCAGTTAATACACCATCTAAGCTTAGAACTATATATTTAATTTCTTGTAAGAGATGAAAATTTCTAACTCTTATTCTTCCTATAATTGCCACTTAAAAGTAATTAAATCCATTTAGGGCTTCCCAGGTAGCTTAGTGGTAAAGAATCATCCTGTCAATGCAGGAGACATGAGTTAGATCCCTGGAGTAGGAAATGGCAACCCACCATAGAATTCTTGCCTGGGAAATCCCATGGACAGAGGAGCCTGGCCAGTACAATCCATGGGGTTGCAAGAGAGTCAGACATGACTTTGCGACTAAACAACAAAACCAATTAGTAACGGTCTTCATTTCACAAGTATTCATGGTGACTATAGCATAACTAATATATAAAATATTCCCTTGGCTGAAATCTGACTAAACCTCTAAATAGATATTTATTAATACTATAAATATACCCCTCTATTATTACCAGAAAACAAAAGCATTTATGATCAAACACATAGACAATAAATGAAAGATTTCTGGACATCAATCATTTGTCACATCCTTAAAGCTGTTAAGACTGAATTAGAAAACAGAATCAATAAATGGTATTAATCTGTCCAGAATGGCAGTTAAGTATAGATACTTAAGCATATTTCTATTGCCTGTGTCTTTTTAATTTTGAAAATAAATGGAAATCTAACAGAAGAGGTAGGCCAGACCAACCAATAATAATAATAATAAAAGGCCCAGAAATAGACTAGCGAGCACAGGCAAAAAGTGATACTCTGATTTGACACATAAGTTTCTATTTTGGGGCAGGATTTCAAAGCATTGTTGTGCCTTCAAGCCTATAAAGGAAATGTTTTGTATAGTAGTGTAAAATGCAAGTGAAAGGTATACTGAAAATAATGCTTTTTGGCATTCCTTGTTCTGCCATTCCAGTGTCAGAAACATTCAGCGTGTGCTGTAAAAAAAATGATAGATTAGAAGCAGAAATGTATGAATAGCCTTATGAAGAGTAGTAATAGCTGTCACAACTTCCCCTGGTATTAACCAAACCATTCTGTCACTAAAAAGTAATCTGCTTGAATAAAAGGCAAAGCTTCCTGAGTTAAATCACACGAAATTCTACTGTTTTAGTGGATGAATTCAGTTATTGCCTTTTCTCCCTATACATTGTGGACCGAATCTGGCCTTTATGGGAACAGCTTTTTTTTTTTTTTTCATTGATTGATTAGTCATAGACAATGGGATGGGAAAGTGTTCTTTAGATTTCCTCCATTAAGGCGGAGAAGGAGAAACTAAACTATAGTTTCTGTTGGTTGCCTATTTAGAAATGTGACAACATGGGAATTGTAGGTCACAGTTAATTAGAAAAATTTGATGCTAAGGGAGATATGATGGCTCTGAAGATAAATTAATTCTAAAACAGTGGAAAGAAAACAGATTGATACTCATATCACATGGGTTTAGGTGAGCTTTGCCATTTATTATATCGCTAATTATCAGAGTCTACATTAATGTGATAATATGCACTTTATCTATAGCAGCCATTTCTTTCCTATTAACCTTTGTGCTATTATTACTATATGTATTAACTACAGGTATATTATAAACCTCACAATATACTGTTAGCAATTGTATTTAAAAAGTAAAATATCTTTAAGGGATATAAACAAAAGAAAAATTATATATATATATATACATACCCATATCATTACCATTTTTGGTGTTCTTCATTCCCTTATTTATATCCATATTTTTATCTGGCATCATTTTCCTTCTGCCAGAATGTCTGCCTTTAAAATCTCTTATCATGTAAGTATGCCTATGATAAATTCTTTAGCTTTTGTATGCCTGGAAATTTTTTATTCACCTCTATTTTTGAAGGATTATTCATGCAAATAGAATTTTAGTTTAAAAGTCTTCAGTCACTTCTTTAAAGATAATTCTCCACTGTCTTCTCACTTGCATTGTTTCAAACAGGAAATCTGATATCATCCTTATTTTTGTTCTTCTATTCATAACAAGCCTTTCTTTTCTTGCAGCTTTTATGATTTTCTCTTTATCACTGGGTTTGAACAATTTAATTATGAAATGCCATTGTGTATTTTTCTTGTACTTGTGATTGATACAGCTTCCTGAATTTGGAGAATTTTCATTCATCAGCTATATGGTTATTTCTTCTGCACCCCTTCTTTTCCTTCAGGGACTCTAATTATATATAATGACTGCATAGTATTGTCCCACAGTTCACTAATTTCTCCGTTCATATATTTGATTCTCTTTTCTCTTTGGGTCACACTTTAGATATTTTCTGTTGCTAAGCCTGCCAGGTTAGTAATCTTTTCATTTGCAATATCAAATTGGTTGTTGATCACATACAAAATATCTAATACTTTTTTTCATCTTATTAGTATGATTTGGTACATTTTTGTATCTTTTATAATTCTCCTTATCTATTTGGGCATATTGAATGCTGTTATAATAAATATTTTAATGCCTTTGTCTACTAAACTTGACATCTATGACAGTAATTTATTTTTATTGAGGTGAAATTCACATAACAAAATTAGCCATGTTAAAGTATACATTTCAATGGTATTTAATAGGTACACAATATTGTGCAACTGACACCTGTATTTGGTTCCAACATATTTTCATCAAACCTCCCAAGCCATTTATTTATTAGGTAATCACTACTAATTCCCCCTCCCCCAAGCACCTGGCACCACTCATCTTCTGTGCCTCTGTAGATTTACGTATTCTGGATAATCCATAGAAGTGGAATCATATAATACATGACAGTTTCGTCTAGCTTCATTCACTTAGCATAAGGATTTTTAGATTCACCCATATTGCAATATGTATAAGTACTTCATTGCTGTTTATGGTTAAACGATATTTCATTGTATATCAGTTTGCTCTTTTTCTTAATTGAAGTATAATTGATGTATAATATTCAGACAGTTTCAGGCATATAACATATTGGCTCGACAATCAAATCCATTATGAAATGATCACAACTATAAGTCTAGTGACCATATGTCACCATGCAAAATGATTTCAGTATTATCGACTATATTTCTTATACTGTATATTACATCCCCTGACTTATTTATTTTATAACTAGAAGTTTGTACCTCGATCTCCTTCAGCTGTTTGTCAAACACTTCACCTGTCTCCCCTTTGGTCCCCGCCAGTTAGCTCTCCATATCTATAAGCCTGTTTTTATTTTGATGGTTTGTTTTGATTTTTAAGATTCCACATATGTGACATCATGTGGTATTTGTTTTTCTTTATCTGACTTATTTCACTTAGAGAAATACTCTCTTTCATCCATGTTGTCATAAATGACAAGATTTCATTTTTTATGGCTGGGTAATATTCCTGTGTGTATGTGTGTGTGTGTATTCTTTATCTATTCATCTGTTGATGGACATTTTGATTCCTTCCATATCTTACCTTCTGTAAGTAACATTTCAGTGAACATAAGGTGGTATATATCTTTTGAATTAGTGTTTTTCATTTTCTTCAGAAAAATACCTAGGAGTGAAATTGTTGGATCTTATGGTAGTTCTATGTCTTTTTTTATATATATAAATCTATACCGTTTTCCATAGTGGCTGCACCAATATACATTTCCTTCAACAATGCACAAGGTTCACTTTTCTCCACATCCTCCTCAACACTTGTTGTTTGCTATCTTTTTGAGGATAACCATTTGACAGATGTGAGGCAATAACTCATTTTGATTTGATTTGCATTTCCATATAATTAGAGATGTCGAACATCTTTTCATATGTCTTTTGGCCATTATATGTCTTTTTTTGGAGAAATGTCTATTCAAATCTTTCCCATTTGCTAATAGGATTACTTGTTTTTTTTTTTTATATTGAGATCTATATACTTACGATATCAACCCCTTATTGAATATATCATTGCAAATTTCTTCTACCGTTCCATAGTTTGTCTTTTCATTTTGTTGATAGTTTCCTTTGTTGTGCAAAATATTTTTAATTTGATGTAGTCCCATTTGTTTATTTTTGCTTTTCTTGCCCTTGCATGAGGAGACAAATTCAAAAAAGCTATTGCTAAGACTGATATAAAAGAGCATACTATTTGTATTTTTTTTCCAGTTATTTTGTGGTTTTAGTATTACATTTAAGTATTTGACCCATTTTGAGGGATATTTTTGTGCATATAGTGTAAGAACATGGTCTAGTTTCATTATTTTGCATTAGCCATCCAGTTATATTTTAGGTTATTTTTTTCCTTTTGTATATTCTTGACAAATTTGTCATAGATTAATTGCCAACTTAAGCATAGATTTGTTTCTGGGCTCTCTCTTCTATTCCACTGATCAATGTGTTTGATTTTGTGCCAGCAACAAACTATTTCAATTACTATAGTGCTGTATTATAGTTTGAAATCAGAGAGCATGTTACCTCCATCTTTGTTCTTCTTTCTCAAGATTGCTTTGGATATTTAGGGTCTTTGTTATTTCATATAAATTTAAAAATTATTTGTTCTAGTTCTGTGAAAAATGCCAAATATGTTGATTACTTTGGGTAGTAGGGACATTTAAAAAATATTATCTTAGAGAAATATTTACTCATGTATCTTAGAGAAATATCTATTCAATTCTTTAAGCTTTTAAAAATTAGATTGTTTGCCATTTTGTTGTTGAGTTTTAAATTTCTTTTTAACTGGAAAGTGTTTTTTTGTGTTTTTTTTAACTTTTCATTAAGTTCAGTTTACCTGTTTTTGTTCCTTGTGCTTCTGGTGGCATTCTAAGAATTCATTGCCAAATCAAAAATTATACCCATGGTTTCTTCTAACAGTATTACAATTTTTAGTTACATTTCAGTGTTCTTCCATTGGAGTCCATTTTTTAATATGGTATGACATTGTTGCCTCACACATCTGCATGTGAATTTTTAGTTGTCACAGGAACATTGTTGAAAAGACTTGTTTTTCTCCATGGAATTTTTTTGACATCCTTGCCACAAATCAGTTAACTATAAATATGAATTAATTTGGAAACTCTCAATTTTATTTCTTTAATTCTTATTCTTTTCTTCCCTAAGCTTACTGAGATATTATTGTTTAATAACATACGTAAGTTTAAGGTATACAGTATGATAATTTGAGACATATATATTACAAACTGATTAACACAATAATACCCCTACATAATGACAATTTGTGTGTGTGTGTTGATAATATTTAAGATCTATTCTCTTGAAAATTTTCAAGTATATAATACAGTACTATTGTCTTTGCTGCATATTAAGTCTCCAAAACTTACTTATTTTATAGGCGGTAGTTTATACACTTTCACCAACATCTTCCCATTTCTTCCACACCACTCCCCCATCCCCTTGAAACCACAATTGTATTATTTATTTCTGTGAGTTCGACATTTTAAACACTGCATATGATTAAGAATATATAGTATTTGCCTTTCTCATCCTGATTTATTTCACTTAGCATAATGCCTTCAAGATACATCGATATTGTTTCAAAAAGCAGACTTTTCTTCTTTGTTTGACTGAATACTAGTCCATAGTGTGTGTATGTGTGTGTATCACATTGTGTTTACCCATTTATCTGTCCATGTGCATCTCTTGTGGACAACAAATAGTCGGATCATGTATTTTAACCATTTTGCTTCTCCCCCAACACCATACACACACACACACACAAACATGCATTTTACCTTGAGAATTTAATTTATTTTCTTTTAAGGATTAGGAAAAAAAATACTTCTCTCATTTGCTATTTGTTTTCTATGCATCGTATATATTTTTTGTTTCCTCAGTTTCTCTATTACTACCTTCTTTTGTGTTTTATACTTTTCCTAATGTTGCATTTACATTACTTTCTCATATATTTTTACCGTGTATTTTTTTTTTTTTCTTAGTAGTCAGGTAACTCCTAAGTATATAAAATCAGTGTGTGTGTGCTTAGTCGCTCAGTCGTGTCTGACTTTTTGTGACCCCCATGGGCTTTAGCCTGCCAGATTCCTCTGTCCATGAGGTTTTCCCCGCAAGTGGGTTGCCATTTCCTTCTCTTGGGGATCTTCCCTATCCAGGGATTGAAACTGCATCTCTTGTGTCTCCTTCATTGGCAGGTGGATTCCTTACCACTGTGCCACCTGGAAATTGTATAATAATCTAACTTTAATTAATACCAAATTACTTTCTATAGTAATTAAAAATTTACTCCTAAACCTCTTTTTGAGTAATTTATAATTATTTTTAGACATTTATCTTTTGCATAAAACAGGAAAAGAGAAGAGTTCCTAATCAAAAATAAAATATTTAGTGTTTTCTTTACACATATATTTATCTTTACCAGTGTTATATATTCTGTTCCATATTTGAGTTCCTGTTCAGAGTCTTTTTATTCCAACCTGAAAGGCACTCATTATTGTTTCTTGTAGGGCAGGATTACTAGTGCTGAACTCCCTCATTTTTTTTAAATATGGGGATATCTTAATTTCATCTTTATTTTTGAAAAGTGGCTTTGCCAGAAATAGAATTCTTGGTTAACAGGTTTATTTTCCTGCAGTGCTTTAAATTTACTTTCCCACTGCCTTCTTGACTCCATGATTTCTGATGGGAAATTAGCTATTTATCTGAGTGAAGATGGCTTATATGTGACAAATAATTTCTCTTTTGCTACTTTCAAGATTCCCTCTTTTTTTGTTCCTTTGACTTTCAGTGGTTTAATGATGATGTGTATAATGTGTCTCTGTGTGAATGTCTTTGTGTTTTTTGTACTTGGAGATATTGAAGTCCTTGGATGTGTATATTTCAATATTTATCCAATTTGGGAAGTTTTGACCATTCTTTCTTCAAAAATTCTTTTTGCCTCTTTTTCCCCTCCCTCTGAAACTCCTACAACCTGATCCTCAGACTAGCTGTTTTTCATTGACCTATATTTATGTTCACTGAGTCTTTTGTCTGCTCAGTCTGCTGTTGAAAATCTTTAGTGAAGATTTCATTTCAGTTATTGTACTTGCAAATTCAGAATTTCTATGTGGTTCATTTAAAAAAAATAATTTCTGTCTCCTTATTGATATTCTATATTTGTTGAGGCTTTGTCCCCTCATTTCCTCAATTTATATTTCCCATGGTCTCCTTTCTGTCTTGATCATATGTAAGACAGTTGTTTCTAACTCTTTGTGTATTAAGTCAAATAGTCCTCAGAGGCAATTCCTATTAATTTATTTTTTCCCCCTCTGTGTTTATTCCAAATTTTCTTCTTTATTTTCATCCTTTTTTTTGGTTAAAATCTGGAATGTCTGGTATTATAACATAATAATTCTGGAGATCAGATTCTTTCCCTCTCAGTGTTTTTGTTGTTGCTGTTTTTTGTAGGTTTTAGTTATCTTTCATTTACTGACTTATCCAAACTATTTTTGTTAGGAATGTCTTCCCTTTATGTATGGTCTCTGAAATCTCTTTTTCTTTTAGCTTAATGTCATCAAGTGGTTTGGTGAATTTCCATAAATACCTGGAGCAAGAAGGTAAAATAGAATACTTTCTGGAATTTGCTGACTGTCTCTGTGCTGAGGCACTCCTTGATTGCTTAACCAGGCCATTTGTAACAGTAGCTTACCTTCACTTCCTGCTTTTAGTGAGCCTAATGATCAAGCAGAGATGAAATCTTAAGGTCTTCTCAGATCTTTTTGAACGTGCATCTTATCCTGGGCATATATGTGGCTTTCTAGTGTCCATGATAAATATAAGAATTTTTCAAACTCTCACTTTCCAAAGCATTTCACTCTCCAGCTTGTCCTCCTAGTCTTTCATCATGTCTGCTGTTTGACACAAACATAATCTTTTGTCCTAGATGGCAGTGGCTTGTTCATCTGCCACTCAACACCATTTTTACACTATGAGAAATTTCCAAGTCAGGTTAATAAGGGCAAGTCTCTTCAATACCTCAGGGAGCTCCCAGAGAGATCAAACAGACAAATATAATTTTTTGACATCGAGTTTTATTCTGCTGCCTCTAGAATTCAGGACCATAAACTCATCATAAAGACTGTCACCAAGCTGGGTCAGGTCATGGTATAAGAGCAAGTTGAAATACCATAGAACTCTTCTGTCATATTTCAATCACCTATTTCTTGACTGAGAATTTGTTTGGTTGCTATAGAGTTTTGATTATTTTGCAGAATTCCAACTAAATTGACTCTGATAAATTTTAGTTCTTTTTTGGTGTTTCTGTGCAGGAACAATTACTTCTAGATTCCTACTCTATGCTTTTCACTGATGGCTTCCACAGTGAATTGCTTTTGATTGATTAATTTATCTCTTCACTGTGAGTTTTGTTTCCCTGTTTCTTTGTATGCCTGATGGATGCCAGATTTTGTGAATTTTATCTTATTGGACCCTGGGCTTTTTGCATCTTTAGGCATATTCTTGAACTTTCTTTCGGGGCTCAGTTAAGCTACTTGGGAACATTTTGGTCATTTCAGATTTCTCTTTAAGATGTCTAATCAGATCCAGAGCATCAGTCAGTTTATGGTTAAGGATTCCCCACTGTTATGGACTGAATTGTGTCCTCCCTTCTACTCATATGTTGAATTCCTAACCCACATGTGATGATATTTGGAGATAGGACCTTTAAGGAGATAATTAAGGTTAAATAAGGCCATAAGGATGGGGTCCTAATTTGATAGGGTTGGTGTCCTTATAAGAAGAGGAAAAGTCATCATCATCTCTCTCTTTCTCTCTGTGTTATGTGTTTCTCTCCCTTTATTTCTCTCTCTTGCTAGAGAAAAAGCCATGTTAGGGCACAGTGAGTAGTGCCAATCCACAAGCATGGAAGTGAGCTTTCACCAAGAGCGGAATTTACTATCATTGTTTGTTTGTTTCTTGATATTTGTCTTTTTGAAATTAATTTATTTTTTATTGAAGGATAATTGCTTTACAGAAATTTGCTGTTTTCTGTCAAACCTCAACATGAATCAGCCATAGGTATACATATATCCCCTCCCTTTTGAAACTATCATTTTGATCATGGAGTTCTTGCCTCCAGAACCATGAGAAAATAAATATCTGTTTTGTTTGTTTGGTTTTGGTTTTTAAAATTTTTTTACTGGAGTATGGTTGATTTACAATGTTGTGTTAATTTAAGGTGTACAGCAAAGTGAATCAGTTTTACAAGTACATATATCCACTGTTTTTTAGATTCCTTTCCCATTTAGGCCATTACAGAGTATTGTATAGAGTTCCCTGTGTTATACAATAGGTCCATTAGTTAGCTATTTTATATATAGTAGGGTGTAAGCATCTGTTGCTTAACCCACCAAGTCTGTGGTGCCTTCTATGGGAGCCCTAGCAGACTAATATGCTAACACTGAGACAAGACCTTTCTTTGCACCTAGTATTCATGAATCGTGAGATTCTCTTATGTTACTTGTAGAAAGAAGCAACATCCCCTGTTCTGTGTGTACCAGGTCCTATTACTTCCAGTACTTTGGGTGTTACTTTCCCTATTGTCTAAGAATTTCCTCACGTGCATATGCTAATCAGTACTCAGGTGAATATTTGATTATTTATTTGAGGAATTTTTGACTCAACTGAATCCATGCACCTCTCTGGATTTCACTCTTTGGGAATCTCTTGCTTCTCTCTTACTCTGTCCTATAAACAGCAACTGCCTTGTTCTCATACTGTCATTTCTATCTGCTCTTCTTGGGTAGGTTACTGAGCTCTGCCTGTGTTCTGCCTTTGCACCGTGCCTAGAAAAATTAAGGAAGTAATCTGGGGCAACCTTAGGGCTCACTGTGTTTGATTTACATCTCAGTGAGATCATTGTCCTTCCTTGCCTAATGAACTGTACCTTGAAAATTGGTGACTCTTGTCTTTTGCACATTTTGTGTATGTGTCAGGCAGCAAATAAAATTAGTATTTGCTAATCCTTCTTCATCAGAAATGGAAGTTCTTTCCATTTATCAATTTGATCTTATGCAGTCATTCTCTTACTGTTTCTACATATATAGATTGGGACTAATGATGTCACAGTATTATTGCAACCATTAAGTAATATACCATGATTTTCAGTAGAGGACCATGGTGTGAAAATTATTATACTTAATTATTTACCACATAGATCAAAGCACTAGGGATTCTAGAAATTTTGATAAGCAAAGAACTAGAGATTACTTTGCCTATAGAAAATTTTAAATGCAATATAGTGCCCTCAGAATGCCATATTGGAACATTGGAATCCAAAACATTGGAAATGTCAATGTTTACCAAATATGTGACATGCATTTTTATCTCATTATAGTTTGAAAAAGAAGTCTAATTTTATTTGTTGAGTGAGCATTCTTTATCAGAACCCTTAGTGCTATAATGAACAGATTTGGTGCTAGGTCTCTTTTAGCAGGAAGTATTTGAGTGTTAGACTGACTATTTAAGTGAAGTTGTTTATGGCAAGTTGATTTCTTACCCAGTTATGCTTTAGGTCTATCTACATCTGCAATTTGGGAGTGACAGCTTCTATAATGTTCATTTCAGGCAGTGTTAAGGTTCCTTCCTGTTTAAGTCCCAAGCTGAAGTCCTTCCCTCTGACAAATAAATATATCAACAAGAATTGGACAGTTTATAGTGTTCAAACTTTAGTTTTCTGTTAGAATTAATTTTCTGTATGAGGGAAAAAAGCACTGTTCAGTCAGACCCAACAGAGTAATCTATGTGTAGGGGAAAATTCCCTATTGCCTTCACCGCCATTGTTCTAATATTGCTTTAAACTTTATTTCTCAGCATCATCTTGGATATCTTGCTGCGGACAAAGAATGTAAAAATAATGTTAGTCTCTGGGGCAAGTTATCTAATTTTTGTCACCTTTGTGACAGTTACATTCCTATCTTTGTCATACAACTCTATTTCTCCTCTCTCATTTCCCATATTTTAAACTTGGTGTAGGACTAACTTAATGAAGCTCTCAGCATAAGCATCACTGCTTTGGAACCTGCACTCTTGTTTCTGGATTTTATAACTAGGCCTCTAAAACCCATATGTTGATTGGTATACCTCATGATTGTGACAACTGTATGAAAATGTGTACAAGGTTGCTTCTTGCCATTTTCTTCTCTTTATAGGATTCCCTTCTACAAATTTGTTCATTCACTGTTACTGACTCATTTTGTTAATTGTCTATTCTTTGATTTAAAATTCTTTGATTTAAAAATATTTTTGGACCTTTACACAGTAATAGGCAGTATGCAGGGTGATAGAGATAAAACAGAGTGAAATGGGTTGTGATTCAGCTTTTGTTTGAAGATGTCCAGTGATGGTTAGTCACCATGCCAAACAGCAATACACTTCATTTTAATTCAAATTGATTAATTACTTGTAGATAGAATGAGATATAATCTATCTCCCTCTACCATCATCTTATATAACCATGCCTAGTGCTAACCTCTGGAGAATAATTCTCCTTATTTCCCCAAGACACAATTTTATTTAATTATAATTATACCACTCTGTATCAGCATGGAAACTTGACTCCTCTCTAAAAATAATCCTAGAGGCCCAGCTAAAATAATGCAGCTATAGTCAGAACCGGTAGAAAATAGAAATAAATGTACACTAGCATCATTTCCCAATGTATGGGAAGACTTTATCAGTACATATTAAGCTACATTTAAAAATGTATGTGAATCTAGCCACTGCCTGCTTCATGTGATCCAGAGTGGTTTTTCTTTATATAAAACCACCCTACTGATACTTATAATTTCCAATCCTAGAAATTAAATAGCTATTTTATGTTAATTTTCCCATATTAATGTTCGTCATTAGGTCACCATAGAATGATGTAACATTGAGATGTCTTTAGAAAGTGGCATTAGAAAATTTATAGTGATTCCTGAGCTCAGGAAACATTTCATCATAGTCAATGGCAGACTAGACATACTGGTTAAAAATGGAAATGCCAATATATGTTCATTTTGTGTAGGCAGTAAAAACAATAATAGTTGATTGACAGACTGCACAAGTCAGACACTCCAGAGAATTGATGTAGTTACAAAATAACCAAAAGACATTCTCATCATTCATTAGTGTTTTATGAGCATATGGAGATTGGGATAAATGCAGAGCAATTAGCACATCAGGGCATTCCTCCTACCAGAAATGTGATATTGTTTCCATATATGCAATGGAAATTTCTCTCTTCACACCCAGTGATAGTTTTTGTTTCGTATATCCATTGTTTCAACATCTAATTTTAAAATCCCTTATGTGCAGTCTCATCTTTGAACAATTAATATCTTTTTTCAAATAATGAGGCCAACAGTTTTGACATATTTTAGGGGTCAATTAATTTCATGGATTTAAGGTTGATCAAGCAATTAGAAGCAAAACATTTCATTCAATGTCTTTAGAAGTAAGAAACACGTTGGTGAAAAAACAATTTAGAATTATTAAATTGCAGCCCCCTAATTCAGTTTCAGAAACACAAACATTACATACATAGATAGTCTAAGAATCTGTTTATCAGGTATTTATTTGAAAGACAACCCACGGTTCTATTTACTTGATATGGAACTGTGTGATCTATTTGCCAAAAGATGCAAAATAGACTATGTAAATATTTATAGCATCCAAAAATGTGAGTTAACACTACATAGTTTGTCAAACCACACCTTCTATAAGGTAATCAAAGTTTCTTGAACTCTAGATATATATCTCCCTTTTGCTGTGACTAATGTCCAAGTAGAGATTTATTTGGACCTTCAAAAGTTGCTGACTTGTAATAAGATATATCACTACCTCTTTTTTCTCACATTGACATTAATTCATGTGTTTGTATTACTTAAAATTACTCTTATTAATGAGCTCTCTGTCTCTAGATAGGAATTAACTTCTTCCCCATAACCCCCAGGGATTAAACATGATAATTTTACTTTTATAGTGCTTATTGTATCTAACCACCAATTTCCAATCACACATCTCTTGGCATAGGGGAAGATCAATAAATTAAATTTTATTGAGAAAATTTGAATTTATTACTATTTTTTGTTTTAAAATGTATCTCCAAACATAAACTCTACTTTTAGAACATTTTGAAAATGTTTATTATATCTCATAGTACTTAGCACAATATTTTGCATTTGTTGTTCAGTCACTGAGTTGTGTCTGACTCTTTGTGACCCCATGGACTGCAGCATGCCAGGTTTACCTGTCCATCACCAATTCCCAGAGCTTGCTCAAACTCATGTCCATTGAGTTGATGATACCATCCAACCATTTCATCCTCTGTCACTTCCTCTCTTCCTGCCCTCCATCTTTCCCAGCATCAGGCTCTTTTCCAATGAGTCAACTCTTTGCATCAGGTGGCCCAAAGTATTGGAGCTTTAGCTTCAACATCAGTCCTTCCAATGAATATTCAAGGTTGATTTCCTTTAGTATTGACTGGTTTGGTCTCCTTGCTGTCCAAGGGACTCTCAAGAGTCTTCTCCAGCACCACAGTCAGAAAGCATCAATTCTTTAGCACTCAGCCTTCTTTATGTTCCAATTTTCACATCTATACATGACTACTAAAAAAACCCATAGCTTTGAAAATATGGACCTTTGTTGGCAACGTGATGCCTCTGTTTTTTAATATGCCATCTAGATTTCTCATAGCTTTTCTTCCAAGGAGAAAGGGTCTTTTAATTTCATGGCTGCAATCACTGTCTGAAGTGACTTTGGAGCCCAGGAAAATAAAGTCTGCCACTGTTTCCATTATTTCCTCATCTATTTGTCATGAAGTGATGGACCAGATTCCATAATCTTAGCTTTTTGAATGTTGTTGTAAACCAGCATTTTCTCTCTCCTCTTTCACCTTCACTAAGAGGCTCTTTAGTTCCTTTTTGCTTTCTGCCATAAGGGTGGTGTCATCTGCATAACTGAGGTTATTGATATTTCTCCTGGAAATCTTGATTACAGTTTGTACTTCATCCAGTCCAGCATCTTGCATGATGTACTTCGCATGCAAGTTAAATAAGCAAGGTGACAATATACAGCCTTGATATACTCCTTTCCCATTTTTGAACCAGTTCGTTGTTCCATGTCCAGCTCTAATTGTTGCTTCTTGCCCTGCATACAGGTTTCTCAGGAGGCAAGTAAGATGCTCTGGTATTCCCATCCCTTTAAGAATTTTCCGTAGTTTGTTGTGATCCACACAATCAAAGGCTTTTGCATAGTCAACGAAATGGAAGTAGATGTTTTTCTGGAATTCCCTTGCTTTTTCTATGATCCAACAGATGTTGGCAATTTGATCTCTGGTTCCTCTGCCTTTTCTAAATCCAGCTTTTACATCTGGAAGTTCTTGGTTCAGGTACTATTGAGCCTAGCTTGAAGAATTTTGAGCATTACCTAGGTAACCATGTGAAATGAGTGCAGTTTTAAGGTTATTTGAATATTCTTTGGTATTGCCCTTCTTTGGGATTGGAATGAAAACTGAACTTTTCCAGTCCTGTGGCCACTGCTGAGTTTTCCAAATTTGCTGGCATATTGAGTGCAACACTGTAACACCATCATCTTTTCAGATTTGAAATAACTGAAATTCCATCACCTCCACTTTGTTTGTAGTAATGCTTCCAGAGGCCCACTTGACTTCACACTCCAGGATGTCTGACTCTAGGTGAGTGATCACACTATTGTGGTTATCTGGGTCATTAAGACTTTTTTTGTATAGTTCTTCTATATATTCTTGTCACATCTTCATATCTTCTGCTTCTGTTAGTTCCATACTTTTACTGTCCTTTTATTTCTGCCAATTTTTCTTTAATTGAAGGATATTTGCTTTGCAGAGTTTTGTGGTTTTCTATCATACATCAGCTAGAATCAGCCATAGGTATACATATGTCCTGTCCCTCCCAAACCCTCTTTTCATCTCCCTCCCCATCCCACCCTTCAAGATTGTCACAGAGTCTGTTTGAGTTCCCTGAGTTGTACAGCAAATACCCATTGGCTATCTATTTTACATATGGTATTATAAATTTCCATGTTACTCTTTCCATACATCTCACCCTCTCTCTCCTCACCTCCCACCATGTCCTTAGGTCTGTTTTCTATGTCTGTTTCTCCATTGCTTCCCTGAAAATAAATTCATCAGTACCATCTTTTCAGATTTCTTATATATGCATCAGTATACAATATTTGGGATTCCCTGGTGGCTCAGACAGTAATATGTCTGCCTACACTGCGGGAGACCGGGGTTCGATCCCTGGTTGGGGAAGATCCTCTGGAGAAGGAAGTGGCAACCCACTCCAGTACTCTTGCCTGGAAAATCCCATGGACAGAGGAGCCTGGTAGGCTACAGTCCATGGAGTCGCAAAGAGTCAGACACGACTGAGTGACTTCACCTCACCTCATGGCAAGAGCATGTTTAGTTTTGTAAAAAAGGAACCTTCAAACTGTCTTCCAAAATTGCTGTACTGTTTGACCTTACTACCAGCAATGAATGAGTGTTCCTATTGCTCCGTATCCTCCTAGAAGATATATTTTTGATAGTTTTGGAATTATTTTCATATCTAATTTTTGTTGCTTTCAAAGGCTGCCACCTTCTTTATAAATCTATACTATCTGTTACC
>SJYT01082551.1:124526-151615 GCA_006410635.1 Cephalophus harveyi
AATCTATACTATCTGTTACCTAGGGGATAAATATGCATCATATTATTTTTCTTGAAATTTTAATTTTGTAACAATCTTCTCAGAAATAGAGGAAAGAAGAAAGAAGTGAGAATGTTTTGCCCTGGAAGAAAATTTTTAAAATCGTGCTTTTGCCCAAAACATTTCTTTATATTTAGGAAGTGAGAAAATTGGGACTTGACTTCATTATCAGAAACGCTGAAGAAAATTTTAAAAACTTTTTTTTCACACCTCCATCTTGCAAAGATACCATTTAATGTTTCTATAAGTTGGAAAGATCCTAAGTGATATGATCTCCTACGTATGTATCTTAAATATTAAGTAAACTTAAAATGTTATGAAACTCCAGTACTTTGGCCACCTCATGCGAAGAGTTGACTCATTGGAAAAGACTCTGATGCTGGGAGGGATTGGGGGCAGGAGGAGAAGGGGACGACCGAGGATGAGATGGCTGGATGGCATCACTGACTCAATGGATGTGAGTCTGAGTGAACTCCGAGAGATGGTGATGAACAGGGAGGCCTGGCGTGCTGTGATTCATGGGGTCGCAAAGAGTCGGACACGACTGAGCGACTGAACTGAACTGAACTGGAGAGTTATAAATGGGACTCACTGAAATGCATTCATTTGTCCTCTGCCAGTTATTTCTTGTTTACCATTTAGGTGTAGGGAGAGAAAGAAACATCAACTCGCAACTGTAAAAATCACACTAGAATTTCAAAAAGCCATGATTTTTAAATTCTCTCCATCTTCTCTTTCAATAACTCCTTATTATCTTAATTTCATGGGTCAGATATTAGGATGAGCCTGTATTGCAGGTACTACTGAGAAGAAAATGGCTAAATGAATATATATATATTTACTATTTAATATTTATTGAATCCATCAATTTCTAATTACAGTATTGTGCCTCATCTCCTACAAGATTGCTTTTGCATGTGGAGTGAGATGAATTAAATACTGCCATTATTATCAGGGACTTCTTATAGTTATCACTGTTGAGTTAAAATCTTAGCAAACTATAGCACACAGAAATTTGAAGTAAAATGAGCACCCAGTGACAATGTACCTTTCCCCTTGATTGAAAAAGCTCCCTGTGAAATTCAGTGTTATCCATAGCATATACCTTCATTTGCTGCTAAACAGATGGACACACAAGGTATACTATGTCACATTTTAATGGCAGAAATGTGAAATCTTACACCATGAACTATGTTTTTTTTTTTTGTGTGTGTGTGTGTGTGTGTGCATATACAATATTAACACCCAATACTACACATATTATTTTGAGTCAATTTTTACTGGTAATTTGGGAGGAAAGAGTAAGAGGGATAGAGTAAGTATGTGTAGCAAGCACTCAACAAAAGTTTGCTGAGTTGAGTCAAATACTCTGTTGCCTGAGACAGAGTGACAGGGTGATGGCCTGAGTTCCAAGGGCTGGGCTCTCTTGAGAAGTTGCAGAGAGGTTGGTGGGTTCCTTCTCAGTTCTCACATCCCTAATCTTTCACACTAGGGTAGTTATGGCCTTCTTCTCTGATCAAGTCTTTAATGCTGTTCTTGGTATGCTGACAACTTGAGAAAGTCCTCTGCAGAAGGAGAGAGAATCACTAATGGGGACAGAGATAAATTTTCCAAGAGGAAAAGGTGGAGAAAGAGAATAGGAACAGTGAATAAAAAGATATCTGTTTTCCCCTAATGCACAGGCACAGAGGAAATTTTAGCTGTAAAAGGCTTTTCAGTTTTGAAGAAGACTTTAATTGCTTTCTAGACCAATAAAGACATATATCATTTCCTTTACAAGAAACTACCTGAATCCTGATAGAACACATATATACATACATAGCTGAAAGTGAATTGCTCCTTTTGAATAAATACGTTAATTGAATGTATTTGATGCCATGTAGCCCACTCATCTGTTGAAAAAAAATGGCATGTATAATTCATTTTTGGCACTTTGTTGTCATGCCCATTGAGTTTAGGTGCTCAACCCTTCTCAGGTAGCTTGCATTGTGCTGTTTTCTAGTGGATTTCAACTTATTAAGTCCTGGTGTGACTTTAACCTTCCTTGTGATCAGTTATGTGGTTGTGGAAGCAAAGGGGTTGGAACTTGAATTTGGGTTGAAAAGCAAGGAATCATATGCAGCACTGAGGAGTAGATAGAATCTGAAAATATGGACTTAGTAGTACAGATAGCTAGAAAAACAACCTGTCTTAGGTGTCAGAAATTTGTGTGTGGCTTCCATGTCCATCCTTAGGATGCTGAGTTGGCTTTTTCAGAGAAAGTTTCTCAGAGTCTCAGTTTCTCTATCTGTAACATGTTTGTTGTAAATAGGTCAGTAGTTGTTAGAACTGGAACATGTCTTCACCTCTTGAGCTCCATCCACATGCCCTCAACACTTCAAAAGAAAACACTACAGAAATAAGAAAGTAGAAATTCTTAAATGGGGTGTAAGGGCTAATTCTTTGATATTCAGATACAGCCATTCTCTTTGGGAGTGATTTATTTATTTGACAATTACGTAATAATTGTGCTCTCACACCTGACAGCAGATTAAGTATTTTGGACTAGAGAAGCATAACATGTGTACAATATGTTTGCACTTACTAGGAGTAGAGACTGGGGTAAACAGGTACTTGGAGCATTAAATTAAAAAAAAAAACAAAAAAACAAACCTTTGAGACAGAGATTATTTTAGCTAGATAATCTGACTCTGTCAGCTTGCTTTTAGATGATCATGCTGCTGCTGCTGCTAAGTCACTCCAGTCGTGTCCGACTCTGCGCGACCCCATAGATGGCAGCCACCAGGCTCCTGTCCCTGGGATTCTCCAGGCAAGAATACTGGAGTGGGTTGCCATTTCCTTCTCCAATGCATGAAAGTGAAAAGCGAAAATGAAGTCGCTCAGTCGTGCCTGACTCTTAGCGACCCCATGGACTACAGCCCACCAGGCTCCCCCGTCCATAGGATTTTCCAGGCAAGAGTACTGGAGTGGGGTGCCATTGCCCTCTCCATTAGATGATCATAGTTAGATAATTTTTCTATATACCTGGAATGTTGTTTACTCATATTGTACAAACTGGGATTATAATATAGTAGTCCTGAGAACATGATTGCCTTATATAAATATTTCCTATCTTATTTATGATAAGTTGACAAGTTTCTGCATCTGTCTAATTAGTGAGTAGAATGTTTGTGGATAACACCATTATAAAGTTATGAGGTGGGCCTTTTAAACAGGGTTGTGGCCGCTTGAACAATCATGTAATTGCCATTACAAGAAATACAACTCCATCTACGAGGGGAGAACATCAGTTCAGTTCAGTTGCTCTGTCGTGTCTGACTCTTTGTGACCCCATGAATCGCAGCACACCAGGCCTCCCTGTCCATCACCAACTCCCGCAGTTCACTCAGATTCACGGTCATCGAGTCAGTGATGCCATCCAGCCCTCTCATCCTCTGTCGTCCCCTTCTCCTCCTGCCCCCAATCCCTCCCAGCATCAACGTCTTTTCCAATGAATCAACTCTTCCCATGAGGTGGCCAAAGTACTGGAGTTTCAGCTTTAGCATCATTCCTTCCAAAGAAATCCCAGGGTTGATCTTCTTTAGAATGGACTGGTCGGATCTCCTTGCAGTCCAAGGGACTCTCAAGAGTCTTCTCCAACACCACAGTTCAAAAGCATCAATTCTTCGGCGCTCAGCTTTCTTCACAGTCCAACTCTCACATCCATACATGACCACAGGAAAAACCATAGCCTTGACTAAACGGACCATTGTTGGCAAAGTAAAGTCTCTGCTTTTCTTCCAAGGAGTAAGTGTCTTTTAATTTCATGGCTGCAGTCACCATCTGCAGTGATTTTGGAGCCCAAAAAAATAAAGTCTGACACTGTTTCCACTGTTTCCCCATCTATTTCCCATGAANAAGTAACGTCTCTGCTTTTGAATATGCTGTCTAGGTTGGTCATAACTTTTCTTCCAAGGAGTAAGCGTCTTCTAATTTCATGGCTGCAGTCACCATCTGCAGTGATTTTGGAGCCCCCAAAAATAAAGTCTGACACTGTTTCCACTGTTTCCCCATCTATTTCCCATGAAGTGATGGGACTGGATGCCATGATCTTCATTTTCTGAATGTTGAGCTTAAAGCCAACTTTTTCACTCTCCTCTTTCACTTTCATCAAGAGGCTTTTTAGTTCCTCTTCACTTTCTGCCATAAGGGTGGTGTCATCTGCATATCTGAGGTGATTGGTATTTCTCCCGGCAATCTTGATTCCAGCTTGTGTTTCTTCCAGTCCAGCATTTCTCATGATGTACTCTGCATATAAGTTAAATAAGCAGGGTGAAAATATATAGCCTTGACGTACCCCTTTTCCTATTTGGAACCAGTCTGTTGTTCCATGTCCAGTTCTAACTGTTGCTTCCTGACCTGCATACAGATTTCTCAAGAGGCAGATCAGGTGGCCTGGTATTCCCATCTCTCTCAGAATTTTCCACAGTTTATTGTGATCCACACAGTCAAAGGCTTTGGCATAGTCAATAAAGCAGAAATAGATGTTTTTCTGGAACTCTCTTCCTTTTTCCATGATCCAGCTAATCATGTGTAATTATGTGTATATGAGGGAATGCACATGATCATGAATAAAATATCACTCATCCAGACTTATGTGATTTTATATATTATACCTTCACATTATAAACAAAAATCCTTCTTAATGTTGGATTTAAAAGTGACTTCCTTTTGTGACTGATAGAACACATTTGTCTCATTACTAAGAAATGTGCTGTGCTTAGTCGCTCAGTTATGTCCAACTCTTTGTGACTTATCCATAGGATTCTCCAGGCAATAACACTGGAGTGGGCTGCCATTTCCTACTAGGAAATGAGAAGCTCTCAAAACAAATGGTGATTAAAATTCCTAAATGTGCCTAAGAAAGTTCTAAAATACTCAGATTTGCATTAGATAAACCAAAATACTCATGTAATTCCCAAGCAGACCCACTTATCAGGGCAAGAGTCCCTTTACAGAAAATGTGATACACTCTAGTTTGTCTTGTAAACTACTGTAAATTAAAGTCAACTTACCAAGTGATTACTACTTGTTATAAGTTTTTTTTTTAAATAGCTTTGACCTCTGGAATCTTGGCCTTGGGAAATAAAAATTCTTAGTATTGTAATTTTGCAGAACGGGAAGTATGAAAAGTTTTTTGGGTCAATATCAATGTTCTGCAAACATATTTGAATTTAGCTCTGGCTGGTGTAATATTCTGTACTATAAATGAATCCTTATTGAAACCCTCTTAGACCTTCTTTTTCAGGTCCCCAGAACTAATGAGCAAAGAACAGCACTGCTAATTCTCCTTCTGCATTTAATTAACATTTTATGAAAATTGCAAGCAAAAATAATAAATTTCTTAATTAATTTATCAGTTTATAATATTGGGAAATCTTATTTGCCAAGTTTTTTTTCTTTGACATGTTGATTGTATTAGCTTCAATTGATTCATAATAAGCAAAATGTCTAAGTGATCAACTCTAGCTTTATATTTGATATTATTGCTTCAAGAATGAAAATAAATCACTTGAATATCTAGTAGGTTCTTCATTTTAGAATTTTAACTGTAATTTTCATGAAAGAATTGAAGAACTTAGCATATAGAGCATAAATGTAGCATTTTAGCTATTGTAAAGCTTGAAGTTATTACAACTTTATTGTAAACATAAAGGCTTTCTCTGCTGAATTCTTGGCATACTTTTTGTAAAATATTATTTTCCTATGGTTTACAATCAGAGAAGGCGATGGTACCCCACTCCAGTACTCCTGCCTGGAAAATCCCATGGACAGAGGAGCCTGGTAGGCTGCGGTCCATGGGGTCGCAAAGAGTCGGACACGACTGAGCGGTTTCCCTTTCACTTTTCACTTTCATGCATTGGAGAAGGAAATGGCAACCCACTCCAGTGTTCTTGCCTGGAGAATCCCAGGGACGGGGGAGCCTGGTGGGCTGCCGTCTATGGGGTTACACACAGTCGGACACGACTGAAGTGATTTAGCAGCCGCATGGTTTACAATGTAGAGAGTTTCCTCTGGTAACATTCATAGCCACTTCCTGGTTGGATAATTTCCTGATAGTCCCACTCTGACTATGAAGGAAAATCACATGCCTTGTGAAGTGTGGAATTAACACAAAGCAAGGGATAAGGAAAGTAAAATGCCAGTTCCTTCTTTTGTCAACCATTTTGTTTTGCTTTCATTCCATGGTTCTATTTTATATGTTTGAATGGAATCCACTCCAAATATCATAATAGAAGAATGAAAAATGGCATCTGTATTTTCTTTTTCAAAAAGACATATGAAGAACTTGCATTATTATTTTTTTTGTATTGTATTTTTATTTTTTTAATATAAATTTATTTTTTTAATTGGAGGTTAATTACTTTACAGTATTGTATTGGTTTTGCCATACATCAACATGAATGTGCCACAGGTATACATGTGTTCCCCATCCTGAACCCCCCCTCCCTTCTCCCTCCCTGTACACATGTTACTGGATGCTTGGGGCTGGTGCATTATTTTTTACCAATGCCAAAGTCACTATCATCCAGACATCTGTATTTTTTTAAAAAAATTATAGCTAGTGGAATCATTATACAGACAAAAAACTACAGGGAGTTAATTTCTCAGTGGCTCAAGCTGCTTAATTTTTCACAAATGGAGTATAAGAACTTCATTAATCTTTTATTTAAAAATAAGAATCTTCCTTTTTTGACTAGTAAGTCTGTTAAATTACTCTGTCTTAATTGCTTTTGATGTTCTAGGCAGTAGAGAAGGAAGACAATGTATGGTTAATTCTCTTATTACATGTCTAACTACTAAATATTTGTGGTTTCTATGATTCCACAAGCAGAGAGAGTTGGGTATTTTTTACCCAATTATTTTGATTCTTTGTTTAATCTATGGTTATTCTGAAGTAAATATCAATTCCACAGGACAGAAGCAGAAGCATAATGGACTTTAATTTTACTTTGCTAAATTTAAAGATGCCATCACTACACACTTCTGCTAATTCACCATAAGGGAAATGTTAAGAAAAAACTTCAAAAGAATAGGGAGAACATTTCACCAGGTCATGGTTTAGAAATGGAATCAACTTGATATCAATTTACTGGTAAATTTTAAAAATCCTAACAAAAATAAAAATTTTAAATATATTTTTGGAAGGATAATTGCTTTACAGAATTTTGTTGTTTTCTGTCAAACCTCAACATGAATCAACCATAGGTATACATATATCCCCTCCCTTTTGAACTTCCCTCCCATCTCCCTCCCCATCCCACCCCTCTAGGTTGATACAGAGCCCCTGTTTGAGTTTCTTAGCCATACAGCAAATCCCCGTTGGCTTTCTATTTTACATATGGTAATGTAAGATTCCATGTTATTCTTTCCATACATCTCACCCTCTCCTCCCCTCTCCCCATGTCCATTAGTCTATTCTCTGTGTCTGTTTCTCCATTGCTGCTCTGTAATTAATTCTTCAGTACCATTTTTCTAGATTCCATATATATGCATTAGAGTATGATATTTATCATTCTCTTTCTGACTTACATCACTTTGTATAATAGGTTCTAGGTTCATCCACCTCATTAGAACTGATTCAAAGGCATTCCGTTTTATGGCTGGGTGATATTCCACTGTGTATATGTGCCACGATTTCTTTATCCATTCATCTGTTGATGGACATCTAGGTTGCTTCCATGTTCTAGCTATTGTAAACAGTGCTGCACTCAACAATGGGATAGCTATGTCTTTTTCAATTTTGATTTCCTCAGGGTATATGCGTAGGAGTGGGATTGCTGGGTCATATGGTGGTTTTATTCCTAGATTTTTAAGGAATCCCCATATCGTCTTCCATAGTGGCTGTATCAATTTACATTCCCACCGACAGTGCAAGAGTGTTCCCTTTTCTCAACACCCTCTCCAGCATTTATTGTTTGTAGACTTCTTGATGATGGCCATTCTGACTGGTGTGAGGTGATATCTCATTGTAGTTTTGATTTGCATTTCTCTAATAATGAGCGATGTTGAGCATCTTTTCATGTGTTTGTTAGCCATCTGTATGTCTTGCTTGGAGAAACATCTGTTAGGTCTTTTACTCACCTTTTGATTGGGTTGTTTGTTTTTCTGGTATTGAGTTGTATGAGCTGCTTGAATATTTTGGAAATTAATCCTTTGTCAGTTGTTTCATGTGTTATTATCTTCTCCTGTTATGAGGGTTGTCTTTTCATCTTTCTTATACTTTCCTTTCCTGTGCAAGAACTTTTAACTTTAATCAGGCCCCACTTGTTTACCTTTGTTTTTATTTCCATTACTCTAGGAGGTGGGTCATAGAGGACCTTGCTTTGATTTATGTCATCAAGTGTTCTGCCTATGTTTTCCTCTAGAGTTTTATAGTTTCTGGTTTTACATTTAGGTCTTTAATCCATTTTGAGTTTACCTTTGTGTGTGATGCTAGGAAGTGTTCTAATTTCATTCTTTTACATGTAGTCATCCAGTTTTCCCAGCACCAGTTATTGAAGAGGCTGTCTATGCCACATTGTATATTCTTTCCTTCTTTATAAAAAGTAAGGTACCCATAGGTGCATGGGTTTATTTCTGGGCTTTCTATCTTGTTCCATTGGTCTGTATTTCTGTTTTTGTGCCAGTACCATACTGTCTTGATGACTGTAGCTTTGTAGTATAATCTGAACTCAGGAAAGTTGATTCCTACAATTCCATTCTTCTTTCTCAAGACTGCTTTGGCTATTTGAGTTTTTTTGTGTTTCCAAATGAATTGTGAAATTTTTGTTGTAGTTCTGAGAAAAATGTCATTGGTAATTTGATAGGGATCACATTGAATATGTAGATTGCATTTGGTAATATAGTCATTTTCACAATATTGATTCTTCCTACCCAGGAACATGGACTATCTCCCTATCTGTTTATGTCATCTTCGATTTCTTTCATTAGTGTCTTATAATTTTCTGTGTACAGTTCTTTTGTCTCCTTAGGTAAGTTTATTCCTAGATATTTAATCCTTTTTGTTGCAGTGGTGAATGGGATTGATTCCTTAATTGCTCGTTGTGATTTTTCATTGTTAATATATAGAAATGCAAGTGATTTCTGTATATTCCTTTTGTATCCTTCAAATTTGCTAAATTCACTGATTAGCTTTAGTAATTTTCTGATACTATCTTTAGGATTTTCTATGTACAGTATCATGTCATCTGCAAACAGTGAGAGCTTTGCTTCTTCTTTTCTGATCTGGATTCTTTTATTTCTTTTTCTTCTAGCTAGGACTTCCAGAACTATGTTGAATAATAGTGGGGAAGTGGACACACTTGTCTTGTTCCAGATCTTAGGGAAATGCTTTCAGATTTCCACCACTGAGAATAATGTTTGCTGTAAGCTTATCATATATGGCCTTTACTATGTTGAGGTAGGTTCCTTCTATGCCCATTTTTTGAAGAGTTTTAATCATGAATGGGTGCTGAATTTTGTCAAAGGCTTTTTCTGTATCTATTGAGATTATCATATGGTTTTTATCTTTCAATTTGTTAATATGGTATATCACATTGATTGATTTGCATATATTGAAGAATCCTTGCATCCCTGGAATAAACCCAACTTGATTATGGTGTATGAGTTTTTTGATTGCTGCTGAATTCTGTTTGCTAAAATTTTATTGAGGAGTTTTGCATCTATGTTCATCAGTGATATTGGCCTGTAGTTTTCTTTTCTCTTGTTATCTTTGTTTGGTTTTGGTATCAGGGTGATGGTGGCTGCATAGAATGAGTTTGGAAGTGTTCCTTCCTCTACAATTTTTTTAAAGTGTTTTAGAAGGATAGGCTTCTGCTCTTCTCTAAATGTTTAATAGAATTCTACTGTGAAGCCATCTGGTCCTGGGCTTTTGTTTTCTGGAAGATTTTTTTTATCACAGCTTCAATTTCAGTGCTTGTAATTGAGTTGTTCATAATTTCTATTTCTTCCTGGTTTAGTCTTGGAAGACTGAACTTTTCTAAGAATCTCCTTTATATTGCCATATAGTTGTTCATAATAGTCTCATATAATCCTTTGTATTCTGCATTGTTTGTTGTAACCTCTCCTTTTTCATTTATAATTTTGTTGATTTGATTCTTCTCTCTTTCTTTCTTGAAGAGTCTGGCCAAAGGTTTGTCAATTTTGTTTATTTTCTCAAAGAAACAGTTTTGGGTTTTATTAATCTTTACTATTGTTTCTTTCATTTATTTCTTCTCAGATCTTTATCATTTATTTCCTTCTACTAATTTGGGTTTTTTTTGTTGTTGTTGTTGTTCTTCTTTTTCCAGTTGTTTTAGGTGTGAAGTTAGGTTGTCTATTCATTGTTTTTCTTGTTGCTTGAGGTAGGATTGTATTGCTATAAACTTCCCTCTTAGAACTGCTTTTGCTGCATCTTACAGGTTTTGAGTCATCATATTTTCATTGTCATTTGTTTCTAGAAGTTTTTTAATTTGCCTTTTGATTTCTTCAGTAACCTGTTGGTTATTTATAAACATATTGTTTAATCTCCATGTGTTTGTGTTTCTTACAGGTGTTTTTTTTTTTTTTTTTGGTAATTCATATCTAGTCAGAGAAGATGCTTGATATAATTTCAATTTTCTTAAATTTACTGAGGTTTGATTTGTGACCCAAGATGTGCTCTATCTTGGAGAATGTTGCATGTGCACTTGAGAAGGTGTATTCTTCTGAATTTGGATGGAATGTCCTGAAGATATCAATGAGATCCATTTCATCTAATGTATCATTTAAGACTTGGGTTCCTTATTAATTTTCTCTTTTGATGATCTATCCATTGATGTGAGTGGGGTGTTAAAGTCTCCTACTATTATTATGTTACTGTCAATTTCTCCGTTTAGCCTGTTAGTGTTTATCTTATGTATTGAGGTGCTCCTATGTAAGGTGCATAGATATTTACAATTGTTGTGTCTTCCTATTGGATTGATCCCTTGATCATTATGTAGTGTCCTTCCTTATCTCTTGCAATCTTCTTTTTTTAAGGTCTATTTTGTCCGATATGAGGATTGCTACTCCAGTTTTATTTTGCTTCCCATTTGCATGGAATATATTTTTCCATCCTCTTACTTTCAGTCTATATGTGTCTTTAGATCTGAAGCAGGTTTCTTGTAGACAGCATATGTATGGGTCTTGTTTTTGTATCCATTCAGCCAGTCTGTGTCTTTTGGTTGGAGCACTTAATCCATTTACATTTAAAGTTATTATTGATACATATGCTCCTATTGCCATTTTCTTAATTGTTTGGGATTTATTTTGTAGATCTTTTTTCTTCTCTTGTATTTCTTGACTATATAAGTCCAATTAACATTTGTTGTAAACCTGGTTTTATAGTACTGAGTTCTCTTAACTTTTCCTTGTCTGAAAAACTTTTTATTTCTCCATGAATTGTGAATGAGATCCTTGCTGGATACAGTAATCTTGGTTGTAGATTTTTCCCTTTCAATATTTTAAATCTATCTTGCCATTCCCATCTGACCTGAAGAGTTTCTACTGAAAGATCAGCTGTTGAGTATATGTGGTTTCCCTTGTTTGTTACTTGTTGCTTCTCCCTTGCTGCTTTTAATATTCTTTCTTTGTGTTTAGTTTTTGTTAGTTTGATTTGTGACCCAAGATGTGCTCCTTGGGTTTATCTTGTATGGGACTCTTTGTGCCTCTTGGACTTTATTGACTATTTCCTTTTCCATGTTGGGGAAATTTTCAACTATAATCTCTTCCAAAAATTTCTCACACCCTTTCTTTTTCTCTTCTTCTTCTGGGACCCCTATAATTCAAACGTTGATGCATTTTATATGGACCCAGAGGTCTCTTTTCATTCTTTTTATTTTATTCTACTCTTCAGAAGTTATTTCCACCATTTTATCTTCCATCTCACTGATTCATTCTTCTGTTTCAGATATTCTGCTATTGATTCCTTCCAGAGTATTTTTAATTTAAATAGTTGTGTTGTTTATCTCTTATGTTTAATCTTTAATTCTTCTAGGTCTTTGTTAATATATTCTTGCATTTTCTCCATTTTGTTTCAAGATTTTTGATCATCTTTAATATCATTATTCTGAATTCTTTTTCAGATAGTTTACCTATTTCCTCATCATTTATTTGGCCTTCTGTTTTTCTAGTTGGTTCATTCATTTGTGTAGTATTTCTTTGCCTTTTCATTTTTTTTAAAAACTTATTGTTTGAGGTCTCCTTTTTCCAGGCTTCAAGGTTGTATTTTTTCTTCCTTTTGATTTCTGCCCTCTTAGGGTTAGTCCAGTGGTTTGTGTAAGCTTTGTATAGGGTGAGATTTGTGCTGAGTTTTTTGTTTGTTTGTTTGTTTTTCCTCTGATGAGCAAGGCTGAGTGAGGTGGTAATCCTGTCTGCTGATAACTGGGTTTCTATTTTTGTTTTGTTTGTTGTTTAGATGAGGCATCCTGCACAGGGTGCTAATGGTGGTTGGGTGATGCCCGGTCTTATATTCAAGTAGTTTCCTTTGTGTGAGTTCTCACTATTTGATACTCCCTAGGGTTAGTTCTCTGGTAGTCTAGGGTCATGGAGTCAGTGCTCCCACTCCAAAGGATCAGGGCTGGATCTCTGTGAGGAATGAAGATTCCACAAGTGGTTTGTTATGGGATTAAGTGAGATTAAAAGTCGCTCAGTCGTGTCCGACTCTTTGCGACCCCGTGGACTGTAACCTACTAGGCTTCTCCGTCCATGGGGTTTTCCAGGCAGGAATACTGGAGTGGATTGCCATTTCCTTCTCCAGGGGATCTTCCCGACCCAGGGATCGAACCCGGGTCTCCCGCATTGGAGGCAGACGCTTTAACCTCTGAGCCACCAGGGAAGCCCAAAATAAATACCCCAAAATGAGAAGCCAAAGATGAACTCCAGACAAATGGCAGTTAGAAAATCAGGAAAATAATCATTAAAATAATGGAATATGCACATGTACCTATACACCTATAAGCAAAGGCAAAGCAGTCCAGCAAAAATAAAGTACAGTAGATTGACCTGTCAAACAAAGGAAATCAAAAATTGTACTTACCAATTAAGAACAATACTAACTTAAGCACAAACTGGAAAACAAAACTAAAGCAAGGTGTCAACTGGAGAATAAATCTATGAAAACAAAACTAACAAATATATTGAGAGGAAAGGAAAGAAGGAAAAGACAGCAAGAATTGATATGCAAACTTACATAGAGGTAGATGGAGAAGATTTATATACATTAAAGATTAACTGCAAGGGGAAAAGAACAGTAGGAAAGGCAAACAAAGGAATAAATGTAAAAAAGTATAATAGGGTTAAAAATTAAAATTAAAAATAGAAAAAATAGAAAAGAAAGAAAATGAAAAAGAAATTAAAAACAGAAAAAAAAGGAAAACTCCACAGACCTGAAAAAACCCAAAATAGAGGCAGAGGTTTATAACAACAATAAAAATTGTGACTGAATATACACATATACATATATACCATAAGCAAAATGAAAACAGTCCAACAAAAATAAAGTATGACATATTGACCTGGCAAACAAAGGAAACCAAAAATTATATCTACCAGTTAAGAACAAAACTAAAGCACAAAATGGAAAACAAAACTAAAGCAAGGTGCCAATTGGGGAATAAAGCAATGAAAATAAAAGTAACAAATATGTTGAGAGGAAAGGGAAGAACGAAAGAATATATATGCAAAGTTAAATAGAGGTAGATAAAGAAGATTTATATACATTAAATATTAACTTCAAGGTGAAAAGATTAGTAGGAAAATCAAACAAAGGAATAAATGTAGGAAAAATAATAACAGGTGTAAAAAATTTTAAAAAGAGAAAAGAAAAAAAAGGAAAGCTCCACAAAATGGCAAAAGCCCGATGTAGAGGCTGAGGTCTATAACAACAAAAAAAGTGACTGAGGAAAAAAAAAGCTCAAAAGCTTAATTAGATTTCATAGTGCCAATAAAATCGACAACTACAATGGAGGGGGGATGGTGGAGAAAAAATAATCCACAAGAATCTACAGAACAAATCAAAACATAAGAATAATAAATGTTTTCCTTGAGTCATTGCTGTCAGAATCCTTTCCCTCACCGGGTGTCACAGTCCACCTCGCCTCCCTAGGATGCCCTCCAACGCTGTGCTGATCTCTGGACCTGCTGTGGGGGCAGCTCAGATTCTAATCTGGTCCTACTCCTGTGTGTTCTTGCCTCCAATGTTCACAGCTCTCAGAACTAGTGAGTTTTCTTTTGTGGGAGCTCTCAATGTCCTTTTATATATTCCATAGACTCAGAGTCTGCCTTGTTGATTGTGTGGATTTAATCTGCAGCTTGTACAGCTGGTGGGAAGGTTTTGGGTCTTCTTCCTTAGCCACACTGCCCCTGGGTTTCCATTGTGGTTTTATTCCACCTCTGCATGTGAGTCGTCCACTGGGGTTTGCTTCTGAGGCTGTCTTGGAGGACTTGGGTTTGCCCTGTGAGGGCCAGGTGTAGAGGTGGTTCAGCTGCTTGGCTCGCAGGGGTTCTTGCAGCTTCAGGTATTCAGGGGAATTGGCAGCTAGGGCAGCAGGAAATATAGTGCTCTAGAAGGTTATGGCAAACAATATTGGCCAATATGATCCAGTATTCTTGCCTGGAGAACCCCCTGACAGAGAAGCCTGGCAGGCCACAGTCTACAGGGTCACAAAGAGTTGGACACTAGTGAAGGGAAACTATGTGCATAGATGCAAGATTTTTTTTTTTTTTTTTTTTTTTTTTGCTGTGGCAGCTCTGCTCCAGTGAAAGTTGAGTGTGAAGGTGGCACAGCCACTTGGCTTGCGGGGACCCTGGCAGTGCAAAGTGTGCAGGGACGCAGACTGCCTCTGCCCCAGGAGTTATGGCCCTATCAGAGTCTTTCTTGAGCCTCTTGTAGCTCGCAATCAGAAGGCCTCTTTGGCCAGTCTTTCTCCATAGCTCTACCCATTCAGGCACTTAGAGGGTTCCCTTGCCTGGGGTCCTTCTCTGTTGTTCAGCATGTCAGGCACATAGAGGGGCGCCCCTGGCTGGGGTCCTACTCTGTAGTTCAGTGTGTCAGGCATTTGATGGACCAGCCTCTCTGTTGTTCAACTCCATATGCTGGCCTGTGGGGAGAGAGAGGCTATGTGATGGCTCCACCCCCTACATGTGACTCAGCAGTATCGCCTTGCTTCCATGGCTGCCCGGCTTCCCTCCACAGGCATTTGCCACCACAGTCTCTTCTCTCATATTCCCTCAATCTGTCTCTCTGCAGTCAACAGCAGTCCTCGCCCTGGGATTTCTCCACAATCCCTAAATTCTAGCTCCCAGCCACTGCAGCTTCCAGGGGACCTGCATCCCTGTCTGGGTTGTGTATGGCTGTGGCAAGGACTGTCTGATTCTCATTCCATTTAGGCTGCCACAGATCAGCTGTTTCACTCCCAGCCTTAAATGTTTCTCCTGACTCAGACAGTTGCCCTGATGTGGGGATCAGACCTCTACTTCAGTTCTCCCACCTGCTGAGGGCAGGTCCAGTCCTACTAACACTCCTGTTTTACCCTCTAGTTCCTTTATCCTACTGAGTTTTGCACGGTTCTATATATTCTTTCAAATGGCAATCTACTCCAGCACTCTTGCCTGGAAAATCCCATGGACGGAGGAACCTGATAGACTACAGTCCATGGAGTCGCCGCCAACAGTCAGACACGACTGAGCGACTTCACTTTCATTTCACTTTATATATTCTTTTCCACTGGTCAGGTACTCCTGTCTGCTCTCAGCTGGTGTTCTGAATGCACTTCTGTTTCTGAAGGTGTATTCCTGAGGTGTCTGTGGAGAGAGATGTATTCCATATCCACCTACTCCGCCGCCATCTTGTTCTCTCCAAAATTAAACTTTTATAGTCTGGAGAATAGAACATTTTTCTTCTTTGTATGAAACATAACTAGAAAAAATGGGACCTGTGTCCTCAATATATCATTTATTCTAATTGAAGCACTTCACTGAAAGTATGATTGCTGTTTTAACCTATCTTAATGGGATGAGAAATATATGGATTAACTAAAATTTTTAAAATTCAGGCATCAGTTGTCCGAAGTGGAGTGAAGTGAAGTTGCTCAGTCGTGTCTGACTCTTTGCGACCCCGTGGACTGTAGCCTACTAGGCTCCTCTGTCTGCAGGATTTCTGAGGCAAGAATGCTGGAGCGGGTTGCCATTTACTATGTTTTATATTGTTTGCAAGATTTCATATGGAGTAATACAAATAATGTCTTATAATAAATTTCATAGAAAGTGAGTGGATAGAGGGAAACAAAAGTAGGAGCATAGAAATATGAGGCAATGGAAATAGAAGCATATATAAATTTGACTATAATGTGTGTTAGAATTAGAATCAGTTCAGCTCAGTTGCTCAGTCATATCTGACTCTTTGCGACCATATAAAATGCAAAGTATTATGTGAGAAAATCTTCAAGAATTACATCATTTGCCAGTGATAGAAAACCAACTAAAATGAATAAGGAAAATGCAAATTTTAATGATATTCATATCTGAAAGTTTAGAGATATCATGGACTTTAAGGATGATAAAGGACTGATACCTTTGATACTTGTTCTCGTGTGTTCTCCATCCCTAAGATCTGTTTTGTTCTGTCCTGGCTTCCTTTGGAATCATCTTAGGCTTTCTCCTTCTTCAACTGAAAATATAGCCACTAGTAGGACCAAGCTAATATTCTCTTGTCTCAGAAATGAGAGCAGAAAAACAGAATCTCTCTAATACTTTATTTCAAAACTTAATCTTATTAAGAAAGATTCATTTCTGTGCTTATCTGTGTGTGTGTGTGAGTCACTCAGTCGTGTCTGACTCTGAAATTCCATGCACTGTAGCCTGCCAGGCTCCTCTGTCCATAGAATTCTCCAGGCAAGCATGCTGGAGTGGGTTGTCATTCCCTTCTCCAGGAGAACTTCCTGACCCAGGGATTGAACCCACGTCTCCTGCATTGCAGGCAGATTCTTTACTGTCTAAGCCACTGGGAAAGCCCATTCCTATCTAAGGGATAGTTAACTATAATCGGGGTTGTATCATGCCTTTATTGACCAGGTCTGGGCATCTATAGTGTAAAGTTGTGTGAAGTCAGAGGTGGAGAAACTACTTCTCATGATAAATTAGGGTTCTCTAAGCAGAAGAAAGTATGGATAGGGAAACAGTAGACATCCACTAGAGGGGGTTTGAAGAAGAGAATATGTTCAATTTGGAAAGGAAAGAAATTAGAAAAGAATTTAAAGAGTTCATAACATTTGAGATATGCCTTAAATGACACATTCTAAAAGACACACTTAAAAGTAACAAGCGAAGTGCATCAGAGAGAATGGTATTCCAATCAGAATATACAGCAAAAGTGAAAACATAGATACAGTGGGGGAAAGAAAAAAACATGGAAACACTTTTCAGCAAACAACAGATAGCCAACAGCTAAGAATTCGGGAGCTTACTTTTTGAAAGTCTTTGGTGAGACATTGAGAATTCTGTGTTCAGTTTTATAGAAGGACTATTGAATAAGTAAGAGAAGGGGTCAATATATGCCGTCTGTGAAGATTAGTCTGCAAAACTTTGCAAGGTCAATGAAATGAGGAGATAATGGTGACAGGGAATAATGTTAAAGGTCTATTATGAAGATGATGATTTTAAAAATAATTTGAAAGGAATGAAATTATCTGAATTGGAAGATTTCAATGGTTTTGGGTGAGGATGGAGTGAAAGGCTGGAAAATAAGATCAACATTCCCCTTCACTCCCATCTCAAATTGCAAGACAGTATTTCTTCTTTTATTTATATTACTTATTGGAATTTTATATTATATTTCATCCAGAGAAACATTTTCCACTGCTTCTATTTTTTTAAATCACTGATCTGGGTGATTTAAAATATAAATAATATGAACATGTTATGTATTCCTCTTGGTTGGTCTCAGTTTTTCTCTGCCTATTATGCAGATGTGAACTAAGGAATAAGACAGCTGGGTGGGTTTCTACAATGGCAGTACTTTATTAGCACTCAAATATTGCAGGGAATGTAAAGATATGGAAAAATTTTTGATGTATCTGAACACCTGATATGCAGAATACTCTGTTAGGATATTTAGGGTAGAGTTTGAAAAATAATAAGCACTCTTCTATCTACAAGCCCAATGAGTAATTTTTAGTTGACAAACTGCTTCCTGGGGACACTGATTTCAGTTCATTTTATAGGGCTTTTGTTTGGATGAATCAACCATAAAAATTTGGGGATAGGAAAGAACTATTGAGGATAATAAAGAAGAAGCTGAATTATGCCTTGAGAGTCCTCCTGTCACTTCTTCCACAGTACTCAGACTTGCCTCTATATACATGTTGAAAATATATTTATATTGAATACATATGAAAATATATGTGGAAGGTACATCAACATGACAACATCTATCTTAGCTATAACCTTGTTAAATTATTTAAAAAGTATAGCAGCCATATATTAGAAAGACTACAATATCCAAGAGAGATTCAGCAAAGCATTACAAAATAGGACATTACTGTGGGAAGCAGGTTTGCTAGTAAATGGTATTGATATGAATCTTTTTTGTCATTGTTAATTTTAAAAAGCAATAGAGGAGGAAGTACCTATCATTGTGGATTTTTATCCTGGGAGATACAATTCCCACAAGTAAAGCACTAGAGGAAAAAGAAAAGACAGACAGATTTCTGATTACAGTGAATCCATATAATTTTATTTTTATGCATTCTATCTCTCAGAGATTCAGTGAACCAACTATCTGCCTGAGGAAACAAGCCACCACTATCCCACAGAACTGCTTTAGTTATATAAATAATCAATACTGGAAACATATTTCTCAGTTTTATGTCTGGGAGTAAGATTCTACAATCAAAATATGACAGTGTATATCAACACTATATAAATCCCTATTTGAACAAGGATGAGTAATACAAGGGAAAATGTCTAACAAGGGGCACTGAAAAGAGAGATTTTTTTTTTCACAGAGATTTAAAGTAAGAACAAATCTTTAAAACTGATTTTCTATAATGAACAGAGTAAATTTTTAAAAAGCATCTGATTTGCACCTCTCTTTAGAAAACATGCTTTGTAAATTAAGAACTGGAAGCATAGATAGAAATAGTAAAATTAAAAGACTGCTGAAGCAGAAATGTTATTATATCTATGTTTAAGATCATTTGTAATAAGAAAAATGAATAATTAAACAGCAAAGCTATATCAGTTTTATCCAGTAGATGGGTATAATTTTAAGAGATTAAATATGTGCAGTGCTTACAAATATATGGAGAACCATGCTCCTTTACATTATTGATAGAAATATAAATAAATACAGCATTTGGGGAAGGTAAATTGACAGATATATCAAAATTTGAAATGTGAAAATCACTTATCAACATTTTGGCTTCAAGAAATCACTTTAAACATTTTACAAAAATACTCCACTGATCAACTGTTTTGGACCTGTGTCTATCAACAATCTATTCTTGATGAAAACCCTACTTCCCTAGTCTATGTGGTTCTAGTAGAGATGTTGTTGATTGTGACCCAAATCTCCTAACACAAGATTTCATATAACCAACCTAAAGACCTGGCAGTGAAAGCACTCAGTCTTAACCATTGTACCACCAGGAAATCCCCAAGAAATTCTACATATTTTTGTTGAGAGAAAGTGATGAGAGGGTGTGGACTTGGGACTTTGAAGAGCTGACAAAGGTGCATTTTTAAGATAAATAAGTACTAGAGATGTTATGTACAATGTGGTAAATATAATTAACACTACTGTATGTTCATGTTAAATGTGAAAGTTGTTAAGAGGATAAATTCTGAAAGTTCTCATCACAGACAAAAATACTTTTCCTTTTTTCTCTTACATGAGATGCTCAATTGTGGTAACCTTCTCATCATGTGTGTGTGTAAGGCAAATCATTATGCTGTACACCTCAAACTGACACAGTTGTGTATGCAAATTTTATTTCAATAAACGAAAGAAAAAAGAATGAAAGAAAAAAATACAAGTTTCAAGAAATGATAATGTAAGCTGTAAAAAAAAAAAAAAAGACAGAACTTCCATTGTAAAATGGGCATAAGCAGTAAGTAGTTAACTCACAAATGGAAAATCTTAAAAGCCTTAAAAGTAAATAAATACAAGTGCAATCAAATCTCAGTGGCAATTAGAAAAGAAAAGTAAGTTAAAATAGAAAGAGAGACCACTTATAGCTATCAGCATTGCAAAAATCTGAGTCAGCTAATGCTAAATCTTGATGTAATGTGTTGAAATAGGAACCCACGTGTTCTGAAGGAAGGAGTACAAAATGTTAGAAATGATGTGGAGAAATTTTTTAAAGTACTCAGTTAAGTATGCACATACTCTATGTCTAAGATGATTTTGTAATTTTCATACAAACTGTGACACTTCAAAACTATTTTAGGATACTTTGCATGAACTGGAATTATACCTTCTCCGCAGAAAAAACTACCTGTTTCCAAATCTTTGTCTCAGGATTGCTTCTGGGAAAATCCAAATGAAAACACAGATACTGAAACCAAGTACAGGGAGGAACATAGCAAATATCCCCCACAGCCTGATGAGGCAGTGAAGTAAGTGCAGGCTTCAGAGGTGGATATGACTGGTTTCTAATCCCAAACCATCTGTATCCTAAGTCTGTAACTCTGGCCAAGTTATATATGATCTTGGAGTCTCAGTTTACTCACTTGCAATATCCTTCCTCATAGAGTTGTTGTATTAAACAAGGTAACCGATGTAAAGGGCCCAGAATATAGGATGAACTTGAAAGTGGATAAGGAAAAATGGTATAGATGATCTTATATACAAAACAGAAATGGAGGCACAGATGTAGGGAACAAATATATGGACACCAAGAGGGGTAGGAGAGTGTGGGATGAACTTGGAAATTAGGTTTGACATATTTACACTATTGATGCTATGCATAAATTAGATAACTAATAAGAACGTGCTATATAGCTCAGGGAACTCTACTCAGTGCTCTGTGGTGACTCAAATGGGAAGGAAAATCAAAAAAGAGGGGATATATGTATACAAATGGCTGATTCACTTCACTGTACAGTAGAAACTAACACAACATTATGAAGAAACTATACTCCAATAAAAATTAATTTTAAAAAAAGAAAGTGGATGAGATTACTATTACTTCAAGCCTCCCAACTCCCACCCCAGGCTACGCGATGGAACAGAAAACTGTACTTTTTGTTTTAAAGTGACTTCCCAAAGAGAACTGTTTTTCACACTCATACACACAGTTCCAATTTCTCCCAAACACCACGGAATGTGGAAATGACCCTTACTCCAGCCTGATTCAGGCAAGGAAAATGTTTTAACACATAAGAGATGAAAATTCACCAAGTTTCTTGAAAGGTTAAGAAGTGTTAGTCACTCAGTTACATCCGACTCTTTGCAACCAGATGTGTATAAGAGACAGGTTAAATGTATATTCTGCAACATTAAAAATTACTGTGAAGTGATAAACTGTATATTTCACTTAAGATACATGACTATCCAAATTTATGTACATATGGTGTCTATGGGTAGTTTGTAGACTAAAAAGTGAAACAACATTATAGATTAAAGGAGAGGAGGGAAAATAGTAAATTAAAAAATTAATAACTTCAATAACCTTTAAATAATTTTTTTCTTTTTCCTCATAGTAGTAACATAATTAAAACTGAACATGCCCATCTACTCCTTACACTGATCTATTTATAACAATATATAATGTTGAAATGGAGTATCTACGTTTACAATGTTTTGTTAAGAATCGTAACAGATCCCTCAGTGTTTGAGAATTCCTAGCTGAAACATTACTGTGGTCATCTTTTGGCTTCATTGTCACCTCTGTGTTTTTATTGATAAATTTATTGAAGAGCACTTTTATTTTCTCAGCTGCATCAAGGAGAAAAGACAGTGATGGCAAATAAAATAATCTTAAAAGCATAGAAGATTTTGACTCAAGGATTTTTAAAACTTCTCTCATCAATAGAGGCAAAAAGTGAACAAGCTCTTCTCAGATGGATGTTTCTGACACAAACCTAGTCAGAGAAGACTGCAAGTTTAAAGCAACAGTTAACTAAGGTTAGGCAAATTAATGTAACATTATACTCACAGGTGTTACAAATTGTCAATGAGATTTTTGTGTGTGTGTGGTATCCCATGACATCAAATGCAAATTTAAAGTATACTGGATTTTGAAGGTCAGGTTCAAAATTCTGGTGGAAATTACATTCAAGTGAATACACATTTATACGTTCAAGGATAAGACTATATAATCTTCATGGTCTTCATTTGATTGTAGTGATTGTTTTTCAAAGAGTAGGGTTTTGTTGTCGTGAAGAAAAAGTCTTTATAAAGATGAAGCTAACGTGTTTGCATTTAAATGTAGACAATGAACAGAGCAATAGAACTGAGTTTGTTAAAAGGGAACCTGATGGAACATTTTCTTCCCCATGCCGTATTGACACAAAAAGCATTAAAATTGCTGATTGATTTTAACAACTCCACTGTGTTCCTAAATATTTTTAAAAAATTTTAAATTTTGAGATAATTGTAAAGTCACAAGAAGCTGCAAAAATAGTACAGAGAGGTCCAATTTCCTTCTCCAGATTCCTCTAGTGATTACATCTTACACAATATAACACAAAATCAAAATCAGGAAGTTGACATTGGCACGTGAGTGTAGAGTTCTGTGTCATTTTTGCACATATGTAAATATGTACATCTACTAACACAGTCAAGCTACCTAACAAGGCCATCACCCCCAAGGATCTCCCTCAGGCTGTCCCTTTAGAGTCACACCTATCATGCTCCCTTCCACCTTTCCTAACCCCAGACAACCACTAATCTCTTTTCCATCTCTATAATTTTGTCACTTCTAGAATGCTATGTATGAATCATACAGTATGTGACCTCTTGAGGTTGTCTTCTTTTTTTTTTACTCAGCATAACACCCTTGAAATACATCCAACTTGTGTATCAATAGTTCATCTATTTTTCAAGCTGAGTAGTATCCCATGATATGGATATATCATAGCTTATAAACCATTCACCTATTGCAGAACATTTTTGTCATTTCTAGTAATAACTTTTGTCCATTTATAAATAAATTGATATAAATAATCATGTATACTTTTATAGATATGAAATTTTCATTTCTGAGAGATAAATGTCCAGGAGTGAAATTGTTGAGTCATATGGTAAATTTATATCCCAAATTTTAATGTTTGTTTTCCTTAGGTTAATCTCATTATTTCTTTATATGGAAGTATATATAAGTAAGTCCCTTCTTACTCAAGGATAAGCTATGCATGGGAAATAATTTAACCTGGGCCCATAAATAATTATAAAATATAAAACAAAAAGAGATTGGCCAAAAATATTTACAAACAAAAATCCACACTTTCATCTTGGGTTTTAACAGCCTCCATAATAATCTCTGAGCAACTAAGCACATAATAATTTCTTGTAATTTAGGAAAGCTGGACTCCAGCCTCAACTCTCCTAGTTTTTTTGTTGACTGTCTTGGTAGCTTATCTTTCAGCTAAAAGATATGCCTCAGTAGTACATATTTATCTATATAAGAGTATCCATGAATTTATAGTATTATCCTCTTCTCTGGATTGTGCCTTGCTTTTACTCCAGTTTCTGAATCTTTGTTTAGTTGGTTTAGTCTTTCATGAATTATTTTCTCCCTTATTTTCAGATTTGGCATTGCATTTATTGCTTTGGCTTCTAAAGTTACGTTCACACTCAAAACTTTGGCTTGACTTGCTCTTTAACTTTTAGTCCTAGTTTGAGCTAACTTGGTCTCTCAAAGATAGTCCTGGAGCTTTGAAATAGGACGCAGAAAGGTAAGGCAAGGTCAGATTCTGCATCACTTCAAGTAATTTAGTTAATATCTCTAGACTTCAATTTTCTCATCTGTATATGGTCCCTCAGTTAATGTTGTCCTATTGTTTTGCTTTATAAATTACCAAGAGACTCAAGCTTTTATGGTTCTTTCTCCTTTTTTTATCAGTTTTTAAAAAATTGCTTTTTATTGGAGTATATCTGTTTTACAATGTTGTGTTAGTTTCTGCTGTACAGCAAAGTGAATCTGTTATACATACACATATGTCTATTCTTTTTTAAGATTCTTTTCCCATATGGGTCATAATGGAGTAATGAGTAGAGTTCCCTGTGCTATACAGTAGGTCCTTATTAGTTAACTATTTTATGCATGCTGCTAAGTCGCTTCAGTCGTGTCCGACTCTGTGAGACCCCACAGACGGCAGCCCATTGGGCTCTGCCATCCCTGGGATTCTCCAGACAAGAACACAGGAGTGGGTTGCCATTTCCTTCTCCAATGCACGAAAGTGAAAAGTGAAAGTCAAGTCGCTCAGTCGTGTCTGACTCAGCGATCCCATGGACTGCAGCCCACCAGGCTCCTCCGTCCATGGGAGTTTCCAGGCAAGAGTACTGGAGTGGGTTAAATTCCAATCTCCCAATTTACCCTCCACCACTTTTCTGCCCTAGTAACCATAAGTTTGCTTTTTATATCAGTGACTATTTCTTTTTTGTAAATAAGAAATACCATTTGTAAATACCATTTTGTTTAACATTCCACGTGTAAGCAATATCATGTGATATTTGTCTTTCTCTGCCTTCACTTAGTGTGACAATCTCTAGGTCCATCTATGTTGCTGCAAATGGCATTTTTTCATTTTTTTTATGGCTGAATAACAGTCCAGATTTTTTTGCTACCCAAAGCAATTTACAGATTCAATGCAATCTGTATCAAATTCCTATGCATTTTTCTTATCCAGTCTCTTTCTTCTGTAAGTATTTTGGTCAGTTCTCAGAGTCTAAATTTTTTTCTAAAAGTGTCTCACTGAACTTCCTCATGCAGTGCCATAACAACCATTAATCATTGTGCTTGTTTAAGGTCCATACAGCTCCAGAGCCTATCTAAGTTCTAAATTTTCAATCAGTTCGGTTTTTTTTTTTCCCACTAGCATTACATGTCCACCAGGTAAAACTGTCCTAATTATGCATTTCAAGCTTTCATTGTCTTCTTTAGGAAGCCAGTATGGGGAAAATGCTCTCTGATTGATAAAAAGCCACCTACTAATAGAGGGATCAGTGGAGTATTTGCAAAGGAGATTATTTGATTTATGTAATGTTCTATAAAAAGTTACCCTTAGAGCAAAAATTTTTAGGAATTTAAGAGGAGCTAAACTGAATAGTTCTTATTCAGCATATCTCAGAAAGTTGGAGTCAGACAGTAGCTGTGACTAGAGTCATTTTGGATGGTTGTTCACTCTTGGCAGGGCCAGAACAGCTGGGACTGGAAAAGTTGGCATTCTTCAGCTATCTCTATGCCTATGAGATTTCTCAACACAAGCTTGGAGTAGGAAATGGCAACCCACTCCAGTATGCTTGCCTGGGGTCCTATAGACAGGGAAGCCTGGTGGGCTGCTGTCCTTGGGGTCGCACAGAGTTGGACATGAGTGAAGCAACTTAGCATGAATGCGTGCATTGGAGAAGGAAGTGGCAACCCATCATAGGATCCATACACTGGTGTAGATCCTTTAAAAATAGTTGTCTGTAATGAGACCAAAAAAATACCTTCGTTTCATCCTCACCTCGTGATTTTTGAGAAGTAGAAATTCAGTAAGGTTAATGTGGTATGTATATTTCCATTTTTATTCCCCAACTTTAAAATATTCTATCTCAGTTATTTTTCTTTGGAAAAAGAGTTCACTGAATAGCGAGTTAAATAGGAATAATCTCCTGGTCACGTTTTGTCCAGAGGTGGATTAATATGTTTGAAGCTATAAACAATAAAATACTATCATTTGCCAACTGCTCTCATTCCCTCTGCCAACATGCCACTATTAAGTATTAAACAATTAAACCATAAAATAAATTTACAAGTATCCAAATGTGTCTAACTTTTAAATCGATGACTAAAGTAGAACTTTAAAGTATGGCAAATGCCATATAATATCCGAATATTATATTAGGTGCCTCTGCTTTGCAGGTGCCCTCAACACATGCTTAGTGAGCCCATTGGTTAACTGACAAAAGTCTATTTTATTGTGCATAGATAACATACTCAAACTTATTCATAAGTCATTTATGCTATTAAAGTTTCAAACATAGAGCTTTTTAAAGTTTCAGTACAAAGTTGTCCAGTTTTATAGAAACCAAAGAAAGTAGAATCTGCTCTCTTATGCTAGAGATTTAAGGCAAAAATACACATATATTTATATTCATATTTATGTTATATCAGTTCAGTTCAGTTACTCAGTTACATCCGACTCTTTGCAACCCCATGAATTGCAGCACGGCAGGCCTCCCTGTCCATCACCAACTCCCAGAGTTCACTCAGACTCACGTCCATCGAGTCAGTGATGCCATCCAGCCATCTCATCCTCTGTCATCCCCTTCTCCTCCTGCTCCCAATACCCCCCAGCATCAAAGTCTTTTCCAATGAGTCAACTCTTCACATGAGGTGGCCAAAGTATTGGAGTTTCAGCTTTAGCATCATTCCTTCCAAAGAAATCCCAAGGCTGATCTCCTTCAGAATGGACTGGTTGGATCTCCTTGCAGTCCAAGGGACTCTCAAGCGTCTTCTCCAACACCACAGTTCAAAAGCATCAATTCTTCAGTGCTCAGCCTTCTTCACAGTCCAACTCTCACATCCATATATGACCACTGGAAAAACCATAGCCTTGACTAGACAGACCTTTATTGGCAAAAGAATGTCTCTGCTTTTGAATATACTATCTAGGTTGATCATAACTTTTCTTTCAAGGAGTAAGCGTCTTTTAAATTCATGGCTGCAGTCACCATCTGTAGTGATTTTGGAACCCCCTAAAATAAAGTCTGACACTGTTTCCACTGTTTCCCCATCTATTTCCCATGAAGTGATGCTGTCTCTTATACACATCTGCTGCTAAGTCGCTTCAGTCGTGTCCGA
>SJYT01082551.1:151683-162095 GCA_006410635.1 Cephalophus harveyi
ACTGTTTCCCCATCTATTTCCCATGAAGTGATGGGACCAGATGCCATGATCTTAGTTTTCTGAATGTTGAGCTTTAAACCAACTTTTTCACTCTCTTCTTTCACTTTCATCAAGAGGCTTTTCAGTTCCTCTTCACTTTCTGCTATAAGGAAGTGAGAAATAGATTTAAGGCACTAGATCTGATAGATGGAGTGCTTGATGAACTATGGACTGAGGTTCGTGAGATTGTACAGGAGACAGGGATCAAGACCATCCCCATGGAAAGAAAAACAAAAAAGCAAAATGGCTGTCTGGGGAGGCCTTACAAATAGCTGTGAAAAGAAGAGAAGTGAAAAGCAAAGGAGAAAAGGAAAGATATAAGCATCTGAATGCAGAGTTCCAAAGAGTAGCAAGGAGAGATAAGAAAGCCTTCCTCAACGATCAATGCAAAGAAATAGAGGAAAACAACACAATGGTAAAGACTAGAGATCTCTTCAAGAAAAGTACACAATAATGTAAAGTAATTAACCTCCAATTAAAATAAATAAATTTATATTAAAAAAAAGAAAATTAGAGATACCAAGAGAACATTTCATGCAAAGATAGGCTCGATAAAGGACAGAAATGGTATGGACCTAACAGAAGCAGAAGATATTAAGACTATTTCAAATCCTGAAATATGATGCTGTGAAAGTGCTGCCTTCAATATGCCAGCAAATTTGGAAAACTCAGCAGTGGCCACAGGACTGGAAAAGGTCAGTTTTCATTCCAATCCCAAAGAAAGGCAATGCCAAGGAATGCTCAAACTACTGCACAATTGCACTCATCTCACACGCTAGTAAAGTAATGCTCAAAATTCTCCAAGCCAGGCTTCAGCAATATGTGAACCGTGAACTTCCAGATGTTCAAGCTGGTTTTAGAAAAGGTAGAGGAACCAGAGATCAAATTGCCAACATCCGCTGGATCATGGAAAAAGCAGGAGAGTTCCAGAAAAACATCTATTTCTGCTTTATTGACTATGCCAAAGCCTTTGACTGTGTGGATCACAATAAACTGTGGAAAATTCTGAAAGAGAGGGGAACACCAGATGACCTGTAATACATAATAAATATACATGTAATAAATATATATATTCATGTGTAAGTATATTTATTACCTATTACTTCTATTAATTATTTCTTTGATTTTTTAATAATAGTAGCAATGTATGCAGAGAATAATAAAGAAATATGTGAGAGGTTTTTTATTTTTACTTTCTTTTAATTTCACAAAACAGTAGAGAAAATGAATGGTAGGAAGGCAGGAATGCTAAGCTCTGAGGTCAAGCAAGCTCCATGGAGAGCAACCTGTAATAAATAGTGAACAGACTCCATTTCCTTTTTATATTCTAGGGATTATGAAAAGTGAATGCCCTAAAATTCCAAATTGATTGTCTACATTATGGCTAAAGTTTAACTGGAGTGCCCAAAACATCAATCCAGCACTAAGAATCAAAGAAATTGAGCTACACAAGTCCTTCTGGAGTTAGAATAATAGAAAAAGAAGTCAAAATTTGCTAATATACTAAAGTGTCTTAGTAATAATAAAAAAGGAAGAGGATTGGGAAAGGTCAAGATGTAATGACTATACCAAGAAAGCTGAGCACCGAAGAATTGATGCTTTTGAACTGTGGTGTTGGAGAAGACTCTTGAGAGTCCCTTGAACAGCAAGGAGATCCAACCAGTCCATCCTAAAGGAAATCAGTCCTGAATATTCATTGGAAGGACTGATGCTGAAGCTGAAACTCCAATACTCTGGCCACCTGATGCGAAGAGCTGACTCTTTGGAAAAGACCCTGATGCTGGGAAAGATTAAAGGAGGGAGAAGGGGAAGACAGAGGATGAGATAGTTGAATGGCATCACCAACTCAATGAACATGAGTTTGAGTGAACTTCGGAAGTTGGTGATGGACAGGAAGGGCTGATTTGGAAAAGACCCTGATGCTGGGAAAGATTAAAGGAGGGAGAAGGGGAAGACAGAGGATGAGATAGTTGAATGGCATCACCAACTCAATGAACATGAGTTTGAGTGAACTTCGGAAGTTGGTGATGGACAGGAAGGGCTGGCGTACTGTAGTCAATGGGGTCTCAAATAGTCGGACACGACTTAGCGATTGAACTGAACTGAACTGAAGATGTAATGATTAACAGAGACCTGCCAAAAATCAGCCTTCAGGTCATTTTGAAGAATCTTCTCTCTGAAAGACTTTATTTTTTATAATAGGGAACCAGTAATTTCTAAAGTGTCTTTCATTAGGATAGGAAACCAGGGGTAAGAATGAATCACATATTTTGTTATTTTTGCAATGACATGCAAATGAAATTACCATGGGCAGATTTTTTTTTAAATCTGATATTTGTGGTGTATGGTGTGTTCCTTGTGTGTTATCCTTTTGTCCCAACCATACTTCCAATAAGCTGCCAAATTAATTTTGGAAAAATAACAAAAAATGATTTTGGTGAATTTCTTTAAAAGGTTGAAAGAAGTATGTGGACACTTCTGGAAAAAATGGGCACAAAGAGATTGCTCGTTTTATTATAAATACATATTGTACATGGAATTGGAATATCTATGTTGTATTACTATCTAAAGATAATAGTAAGAAAATAATAAGGTATTAATGGATATGCTTCTTTATCAGAGAATTTTGTGTGCATGATTTCTGTAGTATTTAGTTACCTCCACCCATGTCAAGTTAGATATATAGGTAAAGAAAAAAATTAAAGAGGAAGAAGGGAAAAATGAATGGAGATCTCTGATGCCAGCCATCATTCTCAAGCTGGTTCCCCACAAGTAATAATTATATGTTTAGGAATTACTCCAAGTTCTAATTAGGCAGAGATGAATTACTTAAACCTATATTTTATATAGTATAAAATCTAGAATGCAGTCTTGGTCATTATATAGCCAAGAATTGTTATTTAGGAATTATGTTGATAGCAAGTTGCACAGTTAATCCAAAGGTTTACCTATACAACTCAGAGGGTGCACTCTTTTCCCCTCACCTTTATTGAGATGTAATACATTGATTACAATGTATAATTGATATTTAACATTGTATAAGGTTAAAGGTACAATGTAATTTGATAAATATATATGCTTTGCATTATGATTACCACAATAAGTTAACCCATTTATCACATCACATAGTTACTTTTGTGTGTGTGCCTTGAGAACTTTTAAGATCTAATTTCTTAGCAGCTTTCAATATACAGTAGCAGTATTATTAGCATTATGCTACATAAAATAAGTCAGACAGAGAAAGGCATGCTGTTTGATCTCACTTATATGTGGAATCTAAAAAAAAAAAAAAATCTGAGCTAATAGAAATAGAAAGCAGCTCAGTGGTTGCCAGAGGTTGGGGTGTAGTCTGGGGAATTGGATGAAGGTGATCAAAAGATGACTTATTCTTTTGTGGATGAGGTTAATTTTATCACTACTTATACATTGTGTAGATTTTGGAATAATCTGGAAGCTATCATAAAGAAACAAGTTGATACCTCAAGTTTAAAAATCCTTGTTTTGATATCATTAGCTTATTGTGCCTCAGATCCCTGAAAAGCTAAACTCCTATGAAGCATTATTTGTTCACCTTATCAGAGTTTCTCAGACTGGAGCATGCATCAGAATCACCTGGAGGGCTTCTTAGAACAGGAGGCCTCACCCTCAGACCTTCTTCTTCTGCAGATGTGTGGCCAAAGAGAATTTGCTATTCTGACAAGTTCCTAGTTGATACTGCCGCTGCTGATCCAGGAAAAAGTTTGTGGAATCACTGTCTTAGATTAAGGGCATCTCACAAATAATTTTCTGAGATCCTCAAATTGAAAAGAGAAATCATCAAAATTATCAACCTCCTACTTTGTCCATTTTAAACTTTTGCATTTCTTTTATTATAAATAAAAAAAGCATGTTTCTGTATTCTCATGTCAAATCCTCCAGTTGTGTAATTACCTCACTGCCTATTCTCCTTAAAACACCTAATGAACAGCAAGCAAATGATAAGTGAGATAAGAACATACACTTATCACCAGGTTTATTGTCTGATTTTTGTTCAATGCCTATAGGTAACTGCAAGATTTGGTTGCATATGCTGATTTCAGTGCCAGTTTTCTAATACTCAAATTCCTCTTTTTCTTCTCTTCATGGGCAGATGATTCATTCTTGCATTTTTGTATTAATTACAGACATATGCTATTTATTTGTTCATTTTATTTATTTAGTTTTGGTTGTGCTGGGTCTTTGTTGCTCCATGGGCTTTCTCTAGTTGCTGTGAGGAGGGGCTGCTCTCTAGTTGTGATGTGCGGGCTTCTCATTGCTGTGGCTTCTCTTGTTGTTGAGCATGGGCTCTAGAGCACGGGCTTCAATAGTTGTGGTGCAAGGGCTCAGTAGTTGTGGCTCATGGGCTAAAGAGTAGGACTAAAGAGTAGCTCTTTAGTAGTTGTGGTGTACAGGCTTAGTTGCCCATGGCATATGGGATCTTTCCCAGACAAGGGGTTGAACCTGTGTTTCCTGCACTGGACCACCAGGGAAATCCCTATATTCCTTTTCAATAGATAATCTCTGTCTTAAGTTTTGGAGATTATGATACTCTTTTATTTTTTGTCAATTACAAACATGTGCTGTTTAAATCAAAATTTAAAAAATGTATTCAACTTATTATAGAGAAAAGGTAAATCACACACAAAAATCAAGCTATAGATAAAATTAAGTATATATTATAAAAGGCAATAAGTGTATCACTCATTGTTCTTTCTTAATTATCAGTCCATGTTTGGACTCCAATAGCTGCTCGCTATCATTGATTTTTGCCCTCAGTGTGTCACTATTTTTATTTGCTCAAATATAGTAGCCAAAATTTTCTAGTTCAAATAATGTTTTAATGTGTGGATGCCATATTTAGGGGCCTCAAGTAAATCTCTTCTGTTTATCTTTTCAAATCTGAACACCTCTAACATATACTTTTTTCTTTACAGGGAAAAATATCTAGCAAAACACTCCTGAGTAAAGAAATGACCTAGTCTAAGAATCAACACTCATCTTAATCAAAACTCTCTCAATAGGCATGCGGATGGATCATGGAGAAAAAAGGACAGGAAGACATGGGTGGTGGTTCATATTACCAAGAGAGAAACCTGCAAGAAATAGGAATGGATATCTTTTTCAAGTAAATCGTTTTGATTTTTCCGATGGATGAGATAAGCTGCGGAAAGTGGTAGAGAGAAGTTCCTTCCCCAAATAGGGACAGTAATAGTGACTCTGGTGGGACAGTAATAGTGACTCTGGCGTGCCTATTTACCACTATAATGCAGACTAGTACCTATTTTAATGCTCAGGATATATATTTTAATCCAAGAAAGTAAGTCCTATTTATAATCTGCCTTACTATATAATTATATAATCATATAATTGCAATGATAGCATTTACTATCCAATCAATGAATCCCTAGTAGATGAACTTGTGCTTGAATACAAGTCACAAGGTGATTACTGTTTTGTTAAAGTGAAATTGCTCAGTCGTGTCCGACCCCAGGGATGGTAGCCTTCCAGGCTCCGCCGTCCATGGGATTTTCCAGGCAAGGAATACTGGAGTGGGCTGCCATTTCCTTATCTCCCCCCAAAACCTTTTTCATTATAAACAGCTTTGACTGTTTGACTGTCAGTATAGAAATTTTATATGTTTTCTGAAAACTGACCAGTTTAATTATCTATAATATTTTAAATAATTTGCAGAGATTGTTCTGCAGATTTAAATTGATATATTGGTTAGATAACATTTCCAAATGATCAAATACATTTAAGTAAAAGTATGTGAAATTTATGTAGGGATGTCTAATAACAGTGCCAAGTTCAGAGATATTAGTGATTGGAAAAGGTTTTGGGAGAATTTTTTTGATTTCTCAAAGGAAAATCCTTTGGGTGTCTTTAAAATGCAATTCTGAGAAGCCAAGGAAAATTTTCTGCATTCTGATGGGTAAAATAATTAGTTTTGCATCTTATCCCATGCACCAGCATTTACCTACTCCTGAGAGTGCTACAGAGAACAAATTTGCTCAAAGAGGTGCCTTGCACAAATTGAATTCCAACTGTTCTGTGTGGCCTAAATTGCTCTAGCAAAGTCACAAAGTAAATATGAGATGAGTTTGATGAAATAATTGCTAGTTTTATCAGTAGTTATGGTTTTAATACAATTGAGCATATTAAGGTATTTATTTAGGCAATGTGTTATATGAGTAAAACCATATTTAGTTATATATATATTAAAATATTATATATACATATACATTTGTGTGTATTTTATGCATATATTCTATGTAAATAAATACATTTAGAACTGTCTCTTATACACATCTTTATCCAATCTACTTTTTCCTTTCATGCCATTTTATATGAAAAATAAATTGTTTTAGATTATTTGAGCATTTCCCAGCTGTACTCATTCAAGAGTCATTTATTTCTAAAAATCTTCTTAAAATATAAACAGTAGTAATTAAATATTGGTTTATTGACACTTCACAGAAAACGATTTATTTCCACTTTTCTATGTGATTATTTACATAAATATAAATTTGCTTTTGATGTTAGAGAGTTTAAAATGTTTAGACCTAGCTTGCAGGGGCTAAGTTTATCTGTCACATTGTTAATGCTTCATACATTTAATATATTTTGTAGGTACCTCAAAATTCATTTATGCGAAATATTTAAAAATAATTGCCCCTCATCAACAAAGAATAAAATTCTATCACACTATTGTCATTGGTCAGCTTGATGGATTGCTTAGTATAACACTTGCTTGTTTCCCAACAGAAAAGCGCAATGAGTTTATCTCAACTTACCAAGAGAAATGAATCTCTAGAGAACTGGTATTAAAATTAAGTCCTGTGGTTTGGCTTGTCTCTATTTTGATGGATGTCCTGTTGCCTATCTTCCCGTAAGTAGAAGAATTAAAATAAAACGGCTACACTGGATATTTTAAGGTTATCATGACATTAAATACCCACTGCTGGCATTAAAAGATAATTAAATTATATTTTAAAATAGAATGATATGAATTGACAATGAATGAAATAATTAGACTAAGAAAATCTATTACAACACATCACTTTTAATATTCCTCAAGGTATTTTAAGATTTGCTTTAAAATCAAAGAGGGAAGACTCTGAAAAACTTGTCTTTCGAAAAATTTGTGTCTTATTGTCTATCTTTGATGACAAAATATTAGCTGTGATTAAAAAAAAACAGTTCATTAATACTTAGGAGATAAAAAGACTTCTGGGGAAATTATCACTCTATGTGTTCAGGATTCTGCCCTCCGACATGTAAAAAAATCTGTAAAGGAAAGAGAGGCCCACCCATTTTAGAAGAGGTTTGATAAAGCAATTCATCAAAAACTTGTATTATCACTTGAAAGACTATACTAAAGTAAAAGAAAACACATGTTTTTGTTGAAATTTTGTTTTCTTTAGAATCCATACCTGGTGTGTGTGTGTGTGTGTAATTTAGGAACTTGAAGGTTTTGAAGGAGTAAAAGATCAGTTTATTTTATTGTTTTAATGAGTTGTACTAGAATAAAGCATGATTTAGGGCTTCCTAGGTGGCTCAGTGGCAAAGAAACCACCTACCAATGCAGGAGATGCAAGAGATGTGGGTTTGATCCCTGGGATGAGAAGAGTCCCTGGAGAAGGAAATGGCAACCCACTCCAGTATTCTTGTCTGGGAAATCCCATGCACAGAGGAGTTTGGCAGGCTATAGTCCATGGGATCACAAAGAGTTGGACACAAATGAGTGACTGAGAACATACACACAAAACATGATTTATCATTTTTCAATAATTATTGCTACTCTGTTTTTTTTTAATATTCCTATTTTAAGATATAATTTTTCCTATTTAAAATTACTTATAATTTATTTTAAAATAAAATAATAGATGGTATTCAATTAAATATTAAATACAATGTTTTTTATATTTATACACTAATTTGAATTAAAATAAAATATTTCCCATACAGAAAATAAAATATTTCATGGAAACAAAATGTTCCTCCTATAGAAAATAAGATATCCTGTATGCTATAATACTTTGCATTTAGTAGTAACTAAATAAATATTTGCCAGAAAACAATAAAAACATTATCATTCTAATTCTGGTAGACTTAGCAGGGACCAGAGAGTTAATTTTTTTTTTTAAGTTGTAGTGTAGGTGTAAGAAATTGTATTTTAATCATTCACACCTAAGCAGTAGAAATAAATCATTAGCTAAAACTGCAGTATCTATTTGTCACTAGAGAAACTGGGCAGAATTATTTGAGAAAAATTACCCAGGAAATGGGCTGGTCCTAATTGAGGTGAGGGGGAAATATCACAAGAAACACACTTCATCATTATGTGTTTTTTCTGGAGGGAAAGAGATCTACTTAAAAGTGTTTGATTTCAAACTGATCTGCACGGAACATTAAGAATGTATAGTTTTAATTCAAGAGTTGTGATAGTTGTCAAGGCTTGACAGCTAGTTCTCATTCTCTTTACTTTCAATAAGAAAAGTGTCCAGTTTATTGGCTTTTAAAGTTGATTAGACCAAAGGAAAAATGGCTAAAATGAGCTTAAAGAACAAACAGCAAAATACAGATGGAGCAAATGGCAAAAGGATATACAAATATACATGAGTATAATTTTGCTCTGCAATTTTCCAGAACCTACACACACGCACACATACACACACACATATACGTTTATCTGAATCAGGTAAATCTAGAACCCACTAGTGTTACACACAAGTCCTGCCAGGCTTGAAGGATATGTAAAATAGTACAAGTTCAAAATTTAGGAAGAGAACTGTCTCTCGTGTTCAAACTATTGCAGGCTTCCCAGACTATTTGTCCAAGCTTTTATTAGCTATCTGTTTAACACCATGAAGCTCCACTGTATCCTTGTCACTTGTGACCATGGGAATCTTTTTCCTTTGAAGCTACCAGGCATTAACACCTTAGATAATGTGGATTGTTGTGGGTAAATTGGGAACAAATCCCCTTCAACCACAATCCTCTTCCCATGTGTATCATGGAAGCCACACCCAAGCTTGAGCCCTTCAACCAACCTCTTTAACTCAAAAATGTAGTCTTCTCTACCTCAGGACTAAAACAGTTTGTATTCACTTAACGATTCTAAACATAATTTCTATTTACTTGTTGTCAGAAAGAGTGGGAGTAGGAAGCTGTAAGGAAAGTTTAGATTTCTAAATCGTCTATTCTTTTTCTCAATCTGTAGGTAGAAAATGGATCTGCTTTGTTTCCTGCTGTTGAATTCATAGCAACTGATATGAACCAAGACACAGGTGCTTGTCCTGTTCTTGCTGCATATACGCACAGTCACTTCTCATTATTCATGTTAGCTATATTCCATAAGGTGTATGCAAACATTCAATTCTAAATCATTATTCCTAGGTGAAATGTAGACTTAGGTTCTTGCAAACCTCTGGTCATAGCATTTTTTGTTAACCAATTTATAAGTAAACCTTTTCTTATGTGTTTTTGTGTGTTTATGCTAAATAACTTATCTAATATCTATTGTTGATTCATTAACATTGAACTCAACAACAAACAGCTTGGTGACTCAGGCTTAAACAAACATTATCTCACATACATATTTTACCCATAAGGAACATCACAGCCTCTTGCACTTAGTAACATTAGATAGCACTTCACCACTATGCTTGGGGGCCATTTGAAACAAGACAACCGACCAAAAAATAAAAAGCACAAAATAAGAAAGAGATGATTCTAAATACATCACAAAGAGGACGCTTGTTTACAGTATCAGAGTTGAAATAAGAAGGCAGAGTGTGGGTCTTGTTAGATCTTGGCTGGGAATGTGCACTTTGGTTGATACAATTTTTTTCTTTTTTGTTACTGCTCTAAACATGTCCACAAATGACCATGAAATCCCTGCAGGAACTGATTTTGGGTTTACACATAAATTTTAGTGAGTGCATAAATTTGCAAATATGAATCTATGAATAATGAGAATTGATTGTATATATGTACACATTAATAATTATATATTATATATAAGTTATGTAAGCAACATATAATTGCTATAAATGGATAGTTAATCAGAACTATATAAATGGCTTTGACCTTATCACCAGACTAAGCACAAATAATTAAATTAAAGAGAAGAACTGAATTATATATATTAAAATAATATTTGGCAACTATAGTTATGTGCTTTTGACTTCCAAAGTATATAACTAAACCTCAAAAAGGACATACAGAACTGAGTGAGAGAGAAATTAAAGACTTGAGTAGAGATGTTGAATGTAATTTCATAGACCATTGTGAAAAACTAATTAAATAAACTCCAAATGAAATGAAATATCACTTAAAGGAGTAATCACTGG
>SJYT01082551.1:180697-204900 GCA_006410635.1 Cephalophus harveyi
GTATTTCACCCTGCAACATTAAAATACACATTCTTTTTAATCATTCATGAAATATACACTAAGGTAGAAGTTTTTAGACAAACATAAATAAAATTAATCTAATTTAAATAATACAGAAAGTGTTCTCTGGCCACAATAGAATCAAACTGGATATCAAATACAAATATAAAAGGAAAAATTCCAAATACTTGGAAAATATACAGCATGCTTCTATGAGGAAGTCTTTTTTTTTTTTACTGAATAATAATTAACTTGCAATTTATATTATTTTGGACTTCCCTGAGAGCTCAGTTGGTAAAGACTCTGCCTGCCATGCAGGAGACCCCATTTCAATTCCTGGGTCAGGAAGATTCTCTGGAGAAGGGATAGGCTACCCAGTCCAGTATTCTGGGGCTTCCCTTGTGGCTCAGCTGGTAAAGAATCCACCTACAATTCGATCCTTGGGTTGGGAAGATCCCCTGGAGAAGGGAAAGGTTCCCATTCCCACTCCAGTAATCTGGCCTGGAGAAAGAGTCGCAAAGAGTCAGATATGACTGAGCGATTTTCACTTTAACTTTGTATTAAGTTGTAAAACACAGTGATTCAACATTTTTATAGATTATACTTCATTTAAGTTATTTTAAAAATTGGATATATTCCCTGTGCTGTATAATAAGTATATCCTTATAAATTATTTATTTTATGCCAGGTAGTTTGTACCTCCTAATACCTTACTGATATATTGCTCCACACACCCTTTCATTTCCCCATGGTAACCAGTACTTTGTTCTCTATATCTAAGAGTCTGTTCTTGTTTTGTTATATTCATTTATTTACTCTACTTTTTAGATTCTACATATAAGTGAAAACATACAGTATTTGTCTTTCTCTGTCTGACTTATTTCAAGAAGTATGATATCCTCTAGCTCAGTTCAGTTCAGTTGGTCAGTCGTGTCTGACTCTTTGCGACCCCATGAATCGCAGCACGCCAGGCCTCCCTGTCCATCACCAACTCCCAGAGCTGTAGTCTAGTCAAGGCTATGGTTTTTCCTGTGGTCATGTATGGATGTGAGAGTTGGACTGTGAAGAAGGCTGATCGCGGAGGAATTGATGCTTTTGAACTGTGGAGAAGACGCTTGAGAGTCCCTTGGACTGCAAGGAGATCCAACCAGTCCATTCTGAAGGAGATCAACCCTGGAATTTCTTTGGAAGGAATGATGCTAAAGCTGAAACTCCAGTACTTTGGCCACCTCATGCGAAGTGTTGACTCATTGGAAAAGACTCTGATGCTGGGAGGGATTGGGGGCAGGAGGAGAAGGGGACGACCGAGGATGAGATGGCTGGATGGCATCACGGACTCGATGGACGTGAGTCTGAGTGAACTCTGAGAGATGGTGATGAACAGGGAGGCCTGGCGTGCTGCGATTCATGGGTTCGCAAAGAGTCGGACACGACTGAGTGAATGAACTGAACTGAACTGACTAGACGGACATTTGTTGGCAAAGCAATATCTCTGCTTTTTAATATGCTATTTAGGTTGGTCATAACTTTCCTTCCAAGGAGCAAGCCTCTTTTAATTTCATGGCTGCAGTCACTATCTGCAGTGATTTTGGAGCCCCCCAAAATAATCAGCCACTCTTTCCCCATTTATTTGCCATGAAATGATGGGACCGGATCAGGGATCCAGTTTTCTGAATGTTGAGCTTTAAGCCAACTTTTTCACTCTCCTCTTTCATTTACATCAAGAAGCTCTTTAGTTCTTCTTCACTTTCTGCCATAAGGGTGGTGTCATCTGCATATCTGAGGTTATTGATATTTCTCCCGGCAATCTTGATTCCAGCTTGTGGTTCCTCCAGTCCAGCATTTCTCATGATGTACTCTGCATATAAGTTAAATAAGCACCGTGGCAATATACAGCCTTGGCATACTCCATTTCCTATTTGGAACCAGTCTGTTGTTCCATGTCCAGTTCTAACTGTTGCTTCTTGACCTGCATACAGGTTTCTCAAGGGGCAGGTTAGGTGGTCTGGTATTCCCATCTCTTTCAGAATTTTCCACAGTTTATTGTGATCCACACAGTCAAAGGCTTTGGCATAGTCAATAAAGCAGAAATAGATGTTTTTCTGTAACTCTCTTGCTTTTTCCATGATTCAGCGGATGTTGGCTTTTGGATCTCTGGTTCCTCTGCCTTTTCTAGAACCAGCTTGAACATCTGGAAGTTCACGTTTCATCTATTGCTGAAGCCTGGGTTGGAGAATTTTGAGCATACTTTACTAGTGTGTGAGATGATTGCAATTGTGCAGTAGTCTGAGCATTATTGGCATTGCCTTTCTTTGGGATTGGAATGAAAGCTGATTTTCCAGTCTTGTGACCACTGCTGAATTTTCCAAATTTGCTGGCATATTGAGTACAGCACTTTCACAGCATCATCTTTTAGGATTTGAAGTAGCTCAACTGGAATTCCATCACCTCCACTAGCTTTGTTCGTAGTGATGATTTCTAAGGCCCACTTGACTTCACATTCCAGGATGTCTGGCTCTAGGTGAGTAATCACGCCATCATGGTTATCTAGATTGTGAAGATCTTTTTTCTATAGTTTTTCTATGTATTCTTGCCACCTCTTAATAACTTCTGCTTCTGTTAGGTCCATATCATTTCTGTCCTTTATTGAGCCCATCTTTGCATGCAATGTTCTCTTGGTATCTCTAACTTTCTTGAAGAGATCTGTAGTCTTTCCCATTGTATTGTTTTCCTTTATTTCTTTGCATTGATCACTGAGGAAGGCTTTCTTATCTCTCCTTTCTCTTCTTTGGAACTCTCCATTCAAATGGGTATATTTTTCCTTTTCTCTTTTGCTTTTGGCTTCTTTTCTTTTCACAGCTATTTGAAAGGCCTCCTCAGACAGCCATTTAGCTTTTTTCCATTTCTTTTTCTTGTGGATGGTCTTGATCCCTGTCTCCTGTACAATATCACGAACCTCCCTCCATAGTTCATCAGGCACTCTGTCTATCAGATCTAGTCCCTTAAATCTATTTCTCACTTTCACTGTATAATCCTAAGGGATTTGATTTAGGTCATACCTGAATGGTCTAGTGGTTTTCCCTACTTTCTTCAATTTAAGTCTGAATTTGGCAATAAGGAGTTCATGATCTGAGCCACAGTCAGCTCCCAGTGTTTTTGTTTAGTCCACTCATATTGAGCAAATGGCAAAATTTTATTCTTTTGTATGGCTGAGTGTGTGTATGTATATAACGTATTATGTTATAATGTTTATACCATTTGTCTGTTTATGGACACAGGTTGCCTCCTTATCTTGGCTACTGTAAATAATGTTGCTATGGACATTAGGGTGTATATCGTTTCAAAATTTTTGCTTTTCTTGAGGATGGCAGCTATATACTGGGAGCAAAATTGCTGGATCATATGCAAGTTTTATTTTTAGCTTTTAAGGAACCTCCATACTGTTTTCCATAGTGTTTGCACCAATTTAAGTTCCCACCAACAGTGTTTCTTTCCCTTTTTTCCACATTTCCCCCAACATTTGTTATTTGTTGACTTTTTTTTTTTTTTTGATAGCCACTCTTACAGGTGAGGGGTGACATCTTATTGTTGTCTTAATTTGTATTTTTCTAATAATTAAGAAAAGACTCTGATGTTGGGAGGGATTGGGGGCAGGAGGAGAAGGGGACGACCGAGAATGAGATGGCTGGATGGTATCCCTGACTCGATGGATGTGAGTCTGAGTGAACTCCGAGAGATGGTAATGAACAGGGAGGCCTGGCGTGCTGTGATTCATGGGGTCGCAAAGAGTCAGACATGACTGAGCGACTGAACTGAAATGAACTGGACTGAATAATTAAGAATGTTGAGTATCTTTTCGTGTGACTGTTGTCTGTCTGTATATCATTTGGAAAAATGTCTCTTCAGGTCATCTGCCCATCTTAAAATCAGGTTGTTTATTTTCTGATATTTAATTGTATGAGATGTTTATATATTTCATATATTAACCCTTATCAGCCATATTATTTGAAAATATTTTGTCCCATTCAGTGGGTTGTCATTTCATTTTGTCAATGGTTTCTGTTGCTGTGCAAAAGTTCGTAAATTTACTTATTTCATCTTTCTGTTTTTGTTTCCTTTTCCTTAGGAGACACATCCAAAACAGCATTCCACAATGTGTGTCACACATGTGTTCTGCCTTTGTTCTCTTTTAGGAGTTTTATGATTTCCAGTCTTATATATGGATCTTTAATCCATTCTAAATTTACTTTTGTATATGATATGAAAAACTATTCTAATTTTATTTTTTTTACACATAGATTTCCAGTTTTCCCAGTACCAGTACTTACTTAAAAGACTTGCGTTCCTTTCTCTCTATTTTTTGAATATCTATTGTAGACTTTTGGATTTGTGTTTAACTTAGGGTTCATATGTTTTCTGATATCCACTCATTTTCAACTGATGGTCATTTAAGTTCAAACACATTCTAAAAGAGATGCAGCTTTTTTAGTTCTCCCCCACATTTTGTGGTTTTGATGTCATATTTTACATCTTCATGTTTATCCCTTAACCGTTTGTTGTACTTACCATTGATTTTACAGTTTTTCTCTTTTAATCTTCATACTATTTTATTTCAATAGTGAATCCACAGCCTTTATTTTATATTGCTTTTGCTAGTGGGATTTTTCCTTTCCTATAAATTCTTGCTTCTTGCTGTAGCTTTTACATTTCTACTTAGAGAAGACCTTTACACATGTGTTGGTTTAGTATTGATGAACTCTTTAAAATTTTGCTTGTCAAGAACTTTCTCCTTCATTTCTGAATGATAATCTCACTGGGTAGATTATCCTAAAATGTAGGGTTTTTCTTTTAGCACTTCAATTATATCATTCCATTCCCTTCTGGCCTGCAAAATTTCTATAGAAAAATCAGCTGTAGCCTTATGGAGATTCTCTTATATGTGACTATTTCTTATACCTTTGCTGTCTTTAGAATGATTCATTTAATTTTTGCTATTTTAATTATGATATGTCTTTGTGTGGGTCTTTTGGGGTTCATCTGGTTTGGGACTGTAATTTCTTTACCTGCATATCTGTTTCCTTTTTTAAGTTTGGAATGCTTTCAGCCATAAATTCATCAAATAGATTTTCCATCCTTTTTCCACAGTTTTTCTTCCAAGATCTCTATAATGTGAATGTTAACACCCTTAATATCATTCCAGAGGACTCTTAAACTGTTCCCATATTTAATTTGTTTTACGTTTTTCTGTTTTGTTTGGGTGGCTTCCATTATTCTATCTTTCAGATCACTTATGTGTTAAACTGTAACATCTCAGTTCATTCAGTCACTCAGTTGTGTCCGACCCTCTGTGACCCAATGGACTGCAGCATGCTAGGCCTCCCTGTCCATCACCAACTCCCAGGGTTTACTCAAACTCATATCCATTGAGTCAGTGATGTCATCCAGCCATCTCATCCTGTCATCCCCTTCTCCTCCCTTCTTCAATCTTTCCTAACATCAGGGTCTTTTCCAATGAGTCAGATCTTTGCATCAGGTGGCCAAAATATTGGAGTTTCAGCTTCAGCATCAGTACTTCCAATGAATATTCAAGACTGATTTCCTTTAAGATGGGCTATTTGGATCTCCTTGTAGTCCAAGGGAGTCTCAAACGTCTTCCCCAATGCCACAGTTCAGGAGCATCAATTTTTCAGTGCTCAGCTTTCTTTATAGTTCAACTCTCACATCCATACATGGCTACTGGAAAAACCATGGCTTTGACTAGATGGACCTTTGTTGGCAAAATGTTGTCTATTCTTTCTAATATACTGTCTAGGTTGGTCATAACTTTTCTTCCAAAGAGAAGGTTGGAAGTAAGCTTTAATTCCATGGCTGCAGTCACCACCTGCAGTGATTTTGGAGCTCCCAAAATAAAGTCTCTCACTGTTTCCCCACCTATTTTCCATGAAGTTATGGGATCAGATGCCATGATCTTAGTTTTCTGAACTTTGAATTTTAAGCCAACTTGTTCACTCTCCTCTTTTACATTCATCATGAGGCTCCTTAGTTTCTCTTTGCTTTCTGCCATAAGGGTGGTGTCATCTGCATATGTGAGGTTATTGATATTTCTCCTGGCAATCTTGATTCCAGCTTATGCTTCACCCAGCCTGGCATTTCTCATGATGTACTCTGCATATAAGTTAAAGTTAGAGGTGATATATAAAGCAGGGTGACAATATACAGCCTTGACATACGTCTTTCCCAATTTAGAACCAGTCGTTGTTCCATGTCCAATTCTAACTGTTGCTTCCTGACCTGCATACAGGTTTCTCAGGAGGCAGGTCAGGTGGTCTGGTATTCCATCTCTTTCAGAATTTCCCACAGTTTTTTGTGTTCCACACAGTCAGAAGTTTGGCATAGTCAATAAAGCAGAAGTAGATGTTTTTCTGGAACTATCTTGCTTTTTCGATGATCCAGCAAATGTTAGCCTGGTGGGCTGCCATCTATGGGGTCACACAGAGTCGGCCACAACTGAAGTGACTTAACAGTAGCAGCAGCAGCAAATGTTAGCCATTGGATCTCTGGTTCCTCTGCCTTTTCTAAAACCAGCTTGAACATCTGGAAGTTTATGGTTCATGTATTGTTGAAGCCTGGCTTGAAGAATTTTGAGCATTACTTTGCTAGCGTGTGAGATGAGTGCAATTGTGCAGTAGTTTCAGAATTCTTTGGCATTGTCTTTTTGGGGATTGGAATGAAAACTGACCTTTTCCAGTCCTGTAGCCACTGCTGAGTTTTCCAAATTTGCTGGCATATTGAGTGCAGCACTTTCACAGCATCATCTTTCACGATTTGAAAGAGCTCATCTGGAATTCCATCACCTCCACTAGCTTATTCGTAGTGATGCTTCCTAAAGCCCACTTGACTTCACATTCCAGGATGTCTAGCTTAGTGATCACATCATTGTGATCATCTGGGTTGTGAAGATCTTTTTTGTACAGTTCTTCTGTGTATTCTTGCCACCTCTTCTTAATATCTTCTGCTTCTGTTTGGTCCATACCAGTGTGTCCTTTATTGAACCCATCTTTGCATGAAATGTTCCCTTGGTATCTCCAATATTCTTGAATAGATCTCTAGTCTTTTCCATTCTATTGTTTCCTCTATTTCTTTGCATTGATCACTGAGGAATGCTTTCTTATCTCTCCTTTCTCTTTTTTGGAACTCTGCATTCAAATGGGTATATCTTTTCTTTTCTCCTTTACCTTTTGGTTCTCTCCTTTTCATAGCTGTTTGTAAGTCCTCCTGAGAAAACCATTTTGCCTTTTTGCATTTCTTTTCCCTGGGGATGGTATTGATCACTGCCTCCTGTACAATGTCACAAACCTCCATCCATAGTTCTTCAGGCACTCTGTCTATCAGATCTAATCCCTTGAATCTATTTGTCACATCCACATCTAGTCTGCTGTTTATTCTTTCTAGTGTGTTTACCCTTTCAGTTATCTTTTTCATCAGCTCTGACTGGTTCTTCTTTATATTTTCTAGTTCCTTGTTAAAATTCTCACTTTGTTCATCTATTATTTTCTCTAGTTTAGTTAGCATTCTTAGTATTACTGCTTGAACTCTTTATCTAGTAAATTATTTACCTCTGTTTTATTAGTTGTTTTTCTCAGTTTTTTTTTCATGTTTTTAATTTTAAACAAATTCCTCTGTCTTCTCATTTTGCTTAACTTTCTCTGTCTCTATGAAATCAGATGAAACAATTACCCCTTCAGGTCTTGAATGAGTGTGGTTAGCTTGTATGAGAATATCCATATGCAGTCTGTGTGTGTCCAGTAGTTTTAGTGGGACACCTGGATTTGAAGTAGCATAGGTTATGTCTTCTCTTAGGATATGTTGGCAATTATCACTTGGGTGGGAGGTGGGGCCGGAGATGGAAATGCTAGACCCAGAGCAGGGTTTCTCCTGTGCTCCGTGGCTACCACCACCTGATTAGGAGTGGGATCATGTCCCAAGGTGCTGAGCCAGAAGCCATGAGGGTTTGGTCCAAACTGGTTTCTTTTCCCCTAAGTCTGAGCTCTCCTCTCTCCCAGCAATGGCACATTTGCTCCAGAGGGGAACAGCACCAGAGGAAGAGGGGCTAGAGTGAGTGTCCAGTGCATCTGGGACACTCACTGGTGTGATCCCTCCACTTCAGTCAGAGTTCAAGACAGTTCCCAATCCGTGGCTTCCATGAACAACAGTGGCCTTCCTTGCCCCATTCAGGTGCAGTAACAGGTCTGAGCTGACTCCACCCCACCCCCAACTGTTCACTCTAGTTAGCAAAGGCAGCCTTTATCCCAGTGGGGAGCTGCGCCTAGGCTCGGGGTACCTGAGGAAGCTGTCAGTGTAGGTTGGGGAAAATTGTGGGGAATCAGTCAGATTCCCTGGAAGTTTCAGTCAGCTTCCTCCATATTCTTCCCAGGACTAAACCAGTATTTGAATGCTCTTGTGTGAGCCTAGGTTTCTTACAGTCCTCCTGTGTTAGTCATACTGGTTTTCAAACCAGCTAAAGACACTCACCTTCTTGATTTTGGACTCCAGGGCTGTCGTTCAAACCACTTACTCCCCAGGGAAGATCTCCAAGCTTGTATACTCCTCCGCCTCTTCCATGTCTTCTCCTAGAGGCACAGACTCTGCCCTGATCACTTCTCTTCCCTTCCTACTGAACTCTGTATTGCTCTTTCTTTACAGTCTTGGTTGCATGAGAGTCTTTCTGCCAATCTCTAATTTGTTTTCAATGAGAATTGCTCCACATGTAGATGTATTTTTGATGTGATTTTAAGGGGAGATGACCTCAGTGTCCTCCTACTCTGGCACTTTCTAAGCACCTCCCCTTAGAAGCAGTCTTAAGGGAAATTAAAAAGAAATACATTGAACTGAATGAAAATTTAAAATACAACATACCAAAATCTGTTGGACATACTTAATGCTGTGCAGAGAGGGAAATTTACTTATAACACTAAATGCTTATTCTGGAAAATATAAAAAGTCACAAATTACCACAATTCAATCAATATGAACTAGATAATTGGAATGAATGCATAGGTTTTTTTTAAATGCATAGTTATTAATAAATCAAATTATTTTAAAAATCATAAATAAAAGCCAAACATATTCAAGCCAAGATGATTTTATTTAAGAATTCTACAAACACCAAAAAATTATCATCACTGAGATAAGTCAAACTGACAGATGCAAATACTGTATGATATTACTTATATGTGGAATCTAAAGAAACCAATCTCATAAAAACAGAGAGTAGAATGGCAGTTACCAGGGGCAAGACAAGGGGATTAGGGAGTTTTTATTTAAGGGTACAAACTTGCAATTAGTAGATAAATAAGTTCTGGAGACCTAATGCACAGTGTACTGACTATACTCAACAGTCAGTGTACTGACTATAGTCAATATTACTGCATTATAACTAAGAAATTAGATATTAGCTGTTCTCACTGTTCTCACTATAAGAAAGAAATAATTTTGTGACATGATATCGATGTTGGTCAACACTACAATAGTAATTATATTGCAATATAAAAATGTGTCAAACCAACACATTGTACCCCTTAAATTTATACAATGTTATATGTCAGTTGTATCTTTATTTAGGAAAATTCTTTAAAGAACTATAAAAATGCTATGCAATTATGTCCACAAAATACAAAAGAGTTTTCAACACATTTTATGTTTCTAGTATTACCCTGATACCAAAACCTGGCACATATATATGCTGTGCTGTGCTAAGTCTGTCTCTTATACACATCTCAATGAGGTATCACATCACACTGGTCAGAATGGTTATCATCAAAAAGTCTACAAATAACAAATGCTGGAGAGAGTGTGGAGAAAAGGGAACCCTCCTACACTGTTGGTAGGGATGTCAATTGGTGAAACCATTGTGGACAGCAGTATGGTGGTTCCTTAAAAGCTAAAAATAGAGATGTGTATAAGAGACAGAGGGATTTTCCAGGCAAGAATACTGGAGTGGGTTGCCATTTCCTTCTCCATATATATACCATGAATATCAATGCAAAAAAAAAAAAACTAACAAAAATTATCAAATATAAATCAGAAATCTTTAAAAAAGTATACAACATGAGTAAGAATATTTTATTCCAGAGATGCTAACTGGTTCACTATTTGAAAATCAACCAATGTAATTCATCATATCAATAGGCAAAAGATGAAAAATTATATGATAATATCAACTGATGCAGAAAAAGTCTTTGACAAATTCAACAGTATTCATAAGTTAAAAAACATAGGAATACAGTGTATGTTCCTCAACTTCATGAAGAACATCTATGAGAACACTATAACTAATACCAGTGAAAGATTGACTGCATTTCCCCTGAGACTGGGAACAAGACGTGTATACTGTGCTTGTCACTACTTTACAAACAGGGTTGAAAATGTTAGGTAGGAAATAAAAGGCATACAAATTGAATAGAAAGAAATAAAATCGCCCTATTTGCAGGTGACATGATACGCTACATAGAAAAACCCAACTAATCAACACACAAAATAAAACTCCAGAACTCATTCTTAAGTGAATTTAGCACAGTTGCAGGATAAAAAATAGACATAAAAATCAATTTTATTTCAATTTACTAACAAAGAACAAGTGAAGACTAAAATTAAAATAGCATAACTTATAATCTCTAAAATATCTTATTAAGTTGCTAAGTCATGTCCAATTCTTTGTGACCACATGGACTGTAGCCCACCAGACCCCTCTGTCCTCCACTATCTTCAGGAGTTTGGCAAATTCATGTCCATGGTGATGCTATCTTAACATCTCATCCTCTGCCATCACCTCTTCTCCCTTCAATTTTCTCCATTATAAGGATCTCTTCCAATGAGTCAGCTCTTTGCATCATTTGGCCAAAGTATTGGAGCTTCAGCTTCATCATCAATCCTTTCAATTAATATTTAGGGTTGATTTCCTTTAGGATTGACTGGTTGCTCTCCTTGTAGTCCAAGGGTCTCTCAAGAGTCTTCTCCAACACCACAGTTCAAAAGCATCAATTCTTTGGCACTCAGCCTTTCTTATGGTTCAGCTTTCACATCTGTACCTGACTTCGGAAAAAACATAGCTTTGAGTTTACAGACTTTCTCAGCAAAATTATATCTTTCCTTTTTAATATGCTGTCTCAGTTTGTCATAGCTTTCCTTCCAAGTAGCAAGCATTTTTTAATTTCATGGCTGCAGTCACTGTCTGCAGTGATATTGGAGCCCAAGAAAATAAGGTCTGTCACTGTTTCCAATTTTTACCCTTCTGTTTGCCATGAAGTGATGGGTCCAGATGCCATGATCTTAGATTTTTGAATATTAAGTTTTAAGCCAACTTTTCTACTCTCTTCTTTCACACTCATTAAGAGGCTTCATAGTTCCCCTTTACTTTCTGCCATTAGAATGGTATCATTTGCATATCTGAGGTTGTTGATATTTTTCCCAGCAATCTTGATTCCAGCTTATAATTTATCCAGCCTGGCATTTCACATGATGTACTCTGCATATAAGTTAAATAAGCAAGGTGACAATATGCAGCCTTGCTGTACTCCTTTCCAATATTGAATCAGTCCCTTGTTCCATATCCAGTCCTAACTTTTGCTTCTTGATCCGCATACAGGTTTCTCAAGAAGCAAGGAATATCGTAAGTTGCGCCCATCTCTTTAAGAGTTTTCCACAGTTTGTTGTGATCCACGTAGTCAGAGGCTTTAGCATAGACAATGAAGCAGAAGTAGATGTTTTCTGGAACTCCCTTGCTTTCTCCATAATCCAATAAATGTTGGCAGTTTGATCTCTGACTTCTCTGCCTTTTCTAAACCCAGCTTGTACATCTGAAAGTTCTCGGATCACATACTGTTGAAGTCCAGCTTGAAGGATTTTGAGCATTAACTTGCTAGCATGTAAAATGAGCACAATTGTACTGTAGTCTGAACGTTCTTTGTGCTTCCTGTGCTTTGGAATTGTAATGAAATTCGACCTTTTCCTGTCCTATGGCCCCTGCAGAGTTTTCCAAATTTGCTCACATATTGAGTGCAGCACTTTAACAGCAGCATCTATAAGGTTTTTAAAATAAGGCTCAACTGGAATTCTGTAACCTCCACTAGCTTTGCTTGTAATAATGTTTCCTAAGACCAACTTGACTTCTTACTCCAGGATGTCCAGCTCTACATGAGTGACCACACCATCATGGTTTTCTGGGTCATTAAGACCTTTCTTATAATAGTTCTTTTGTGTATTCTTGTCAACTCTGTTTAATTTCTTCTGCTTGTTATGTCCTTACCATTTCTATCCTTTATCATGCCCATCCTTGCATAAAATGTTCCCTTGATATCTCCAATATTATTGAAGAGATCTCTAGTCTTTCCCATTCTATTACTTTCCTCTATTTCTTAGAATTTTCCATTTAATAAAGCCTTCTTATCTCTCCTTGCTATTCTCTGGAACTCTGCATTCAGTTGACTATATCTTTCCCTTTCTGCCTTGCCTTTCACTTCTCTTCTTTCCTCAGCTATTTGTAAAACCTCCTTAGACAATCACTTTGCATTCTGACATTTCTTTTTCTTTGGGATGGTTCTGGTCACTGCCTCCTAGGTGTAAATTTCATGTAACATATTTAGAACTTGTATATTGAAAACTATAAAACACCAAAAAATCTAAGAATTACTTAGAGAGATATACTGTGTAGATGGGTTGGAAGACTCAACACAGTAAAAATGTTAATTCCCCTATAAAATGCATCCATGTCAAATGGATTTCTATCAAGCTCCTAGCAAGACATTTTTGATATGACATAATTATGCTACCATTTCTATGTAAAGGGATGGGAACTAGAATGGACAAATAATTTTGTGACGACCCAGAGGGATGGTATGGGGAAGGAGGAGGGATGGGGGGTCAGGATGGGGAACACATGTATACCTGCAGCAGATTCATGTTGATGTATGGCAAAACCAATACAATATTGTAAAGTAATTAACCTCCAATTAAAATAAATAAGTTTATATTTAAAACAATTAAATGGGAACAATAAGCTCACATGATTTCAAAATTTATTTTACAGCTACAGTAATCATGACTGTGGGGCATCCCTGGTGGCTCAGATGGTAAAGCATCTGCCTGCAATGAGGGAGACCCAGGTTTGATCCCTGGGTCAGGAAGATCCTCAGGAACAATTAAATGGGAACAATAAGCTCACATGATTTCAAAATTTATTTTACAGCTACAGTAATCATGACTGTGGGGCATCCCTGGTGGCTCAGATGGTAAAGCATCTGCCTGCAATGAGGGAGACCCAGGTTTGATCCCTGGGTCAGGAAGATCCTCAGGAGAAGGAAATGGCAACCTATTCCAGTATTCTTGCCTGGAAAATTCCATGGACAGAGGAGCCTTGTAGGCTACAGTCCATGGGGTCTCAAAGAGTCGGACATGACTGAGCGACTTCACTCACTTAATCGTGACTGTGATATTGTCAGAGGGGCAGACATAGAAATCAATTGAAAAGATCAGAAAAACCAAAAATAGTGCCCCCAAAGTATGGCTCATGTGTTTTTGACAATGACACAAAATCGATTCAATTGAGGATGAATAATCTTTTCAACAAGTGGTGCTGGAGAATTTTGGATAATTACAGTGGGAAAAATAAATCTCATCCGAAACCTTACATCTTATATAAAATTAAGCTCAAAATAAATAATAAATTTTTATGTAAAGTATAAAAGTATAGATGAAACTGGAGCCTATTATGCAGAATGAAGTAAGCCAGAAAGAAAAACACCAATACAGTATACTAACACATATATATGGAATTTAGAAAGATGGTAATGATAAACCTGTATGTGAGACAGCAAAAGAGACACAGATGTATAGAACAGTCTTGGACTCTGTGGGAGAGGGAGAGGGTGGGATAATTGGGAGAATGGCATTGAAATATGTATAATATCATATAAGAAATGAATCGCCAGTCTACGTTCAAGGCAGGATACAGGATGCTTGGGGCTGGTGCACTGGGATGACCCAGAGGGATGGTATGGGGAGGGAGGTGGGAGGGGGGTTCAGGATGGGGAACACATGTACACCCGCGGTGGATTCATGTTGATGTATGGCAAAACCAATACAATATTGTAAAGTAATTAGCCTCCAATTAAAATAAATAAATTTATATTTAAAAATACAAGGAATTCATTAAAATTTAAAACTTTCCCTGTGTGAAAGTCATATTTAAGAGAATAAAAAAAAAAAGACAGACTAGTAGAAAATGCTTGTGAACCACATATCTAATAAAGAACTCACATTTGGAGCATAAAAAATCCTGAAAACTCAATAGTAAAATAATATATTAAATATGATCAAAGAGTACAATTGTGTGGTAGTTTGAACATTCTTTGGCATTGCCTTTCTTTGAGATTGGAATGAAAACTGATCTTTTCCAGTCCTGTAGCCACCACTGAGTTTTCCTAATTTGCTGACATATTGAGTGCAGCACTTTCACAGCATCATCTTTTAGGATATGAAGTAGTTCAATTAGAATTCTATCATCTCCACTAGTTTTATTCATAGTGATGCTTTCTTAGGCCCACTTGACTTCACATTCCAGGATGTCTGGGTCTAAGTGAGTGATCACACCATCGTGATGATCTAGGTTGTGAAGATCTTTTTTGTATAGTTTTGTGTATTCTTGTCACCTCTTCTTAATATCTTCTGCTTCTGTTAGGTCCATGCCATTTCTGTCCTTTATCGAGCCCATCTTTGCATAGAATGTTTCTTTGGTATCTCTAATTTTCTTGAAGAGAACTCTCATCTTTTCAATTCTATTGTTTCCTCTATTTCTCTGCACTGATCACTGAGGAAGGCTTTCTTATCTTTCCTTATATTCTTTGAAACTCATCTCACATGCTAGTAAAGTAATGCTCAAAATTCTCCAAGCCAGGCTTCAGCAATACATGAACTGTGAACTTCCAGATGTTCAAGCTGGATTTAGGAAAAGCATAGGAAGCAGAGATCCAATTGCCAACGTCTGTTGGATCATCAAAAAGCACAAGAGTTCCAGAAAAACATCGATTTCTGCTTTATTGTCTATGCCAAAGACTTTGACTATGTGGATCTCCACAAACTGTGGAAAATTCTTCAAGACATGGGAATACCAGACCACCTGACCTGCCTCTAGAGAAATCCGTATACAGGTCTGGAAGCAACAGTTAGAATTGGGCATGGAACAACAGACTGGGTCCAAATTGGGAAAGGAGTACGTCAAGGCTGTATATTGTCACCGTGCTTATTTAACTTATATGCAGTGTACATCATGAGAAACACTGAGCTGGATGAAGCACAAGCTGGAATCAAGACTGCCAGGAGAAATATCAATAACCTCTGATATGCAGCTAATACAACCCTTATGGCAGAAAGTGAAGAAGAACTAAAGCGCCTCTTGATGAAAGTGAAAGAGGAGAGTGAAAAAGTTGGCTTAAGACTCAACATTCAGAAAACTAAGATCACAGCATCTGGTCCCAATCACTTCATGGAAAATAGATGGGGAAACAGCGGAAACAGTGGCTGACTTTATTTTGGGGGGCTCCAAAATCACTGTAGATGGTCAGCCATGAAATTAAAAGACACTATCTCCTTGGAAGAAAAGTTATGACAAACCTAGACAGAACATTAAAAAGAAGACACATTACTTTGCCAGCAAAAGTCCGTCTAGTCAAGGCTATGATTTTTCCAATAATCATGTATGGATGTGGGATTTGGACTATAAAGAAAGCTGAGTGCTCAAGAATTGATGCTTTTGAACAGTGGTGTTGGAGAAGACTCTTGAGAGTCCCTTGGACTGCAAGGAGATCTAACCAGTCCATCGTAAAGGAAATCAGTCCTGAATATTCATTGGAAGGACTGATGTTGAAGCTGAAACTCCAATATTTGGCCACCTGATACAAAAAGTTGACTCATTTGAAAAGACCCTGATGCTGGGAAAGATTGAAGGAGGGAGGAGAAGGGGATGACAGAGGATGAGATGGTTGAATGGAACCACTGACTCAGCGGACATGAGTTTGAGTCAATTCCGGGAGTTGGTGATGGACAGGGAGGCCTGGCGCGCTACAGTCCATAGGGTTGCAAAGAATCGGACATGACTGAGCGACTGAACTGAACTGAACTGATGGTCAAAGAAAGTGAAGAAAGAAATTTTATTAACTGATTAAGATATACAAATAGCAAATAAACTCATGAAAAATAACCAACATTGCTCGCCACTGAGGCAATGCAAATTAAGACCATAACAAGATAACACTATTCCTTATTAGAATCATTATGAAAAAAATTTAGTGATAAATAAAAGCCTTCAAGGATGTGAGGGACCTAAGTCTCTTCTTCATTGCTGGAGTGAATTTAAAATGGTAAAGCCACTCTCAAAAGTGGTTGAGTAGTTTCATTAAAAAAAAAAAAACTAAATATATAATTATCATATAGGTCAGCAAGTGTACATGTAGGCTTTTATCCCAGAGAAGTAGAAGTAAAAGCCATGTACACAAATACCAGCATACAATTCAATTGTTTATGGAAGATTTACTATCATAGCCAAAAAATGAAAAAAAAAAAAAAAAGAACTCAAATATCCTTCAATTGATTAATGGTTAAACAAAGAGCGGTATAGATATACCATTGAATTCTACTAAACAATAAAAGTAACAACTATTAGGGTATACAACAACTTGGATGTATTTTATGAAAATTATGCTAAATAAAAAAGGCAAATACCAATACTTACATATTGCATGATTCCATTTGAACATTTTTCAGAAGAAAAATATAATAAACAAATTACTATTGTCTATTGTCAAATTACCCTTGTCTCATTGTCAAGGGTCAATGAGAGAGTGCCAGCGGATCTTTCCGACCCAGGGATCAAACCTGTGTCTCCTGTGTCTCCTGCATCTCCTGCATTGCAAGTGGATTCTTTACCCATGGAGCCACCTGGGAAGCCCCAGTGAGAGAGAGGCTGTTATAATTACATATAGAGAGACTTATTTTTAAATTTATATGAAAATTTAAAGAATTTTTAATAGACAAAATCATATTTTAAAAGGGTAAAAGTGATACACATACTTTGTAATGTGTGACATCAAAGCTTTAATAATTAGGACAGTGCAATATTAGCATTAAGGCATATAAAGGGCTTAACTGAAACAGAAGGGTACAGAAATAAACCCACTGTCCAAATGACAATTCATTTTCAAGACAGGAATCAAAACAACAGAATGGGGAATGCAGAGGCTTGACAATGAATGGTTCTGGCACAACTAGATAGTCATAGGGGTCAAAAATGAAACCTCAAGTGCTACTACACAGAAAAACTATTTTCAGATGAATCACAACACCTAGCTGTTAAAGGTAAAACGTTAAAAGAATTAATAAGAGAATGTCTTTGCTACCTTGAGAGACAAATGTTTCTCAGACAGGACAGAGAATATAATAATCATAAAAGGAAAAAGAAATTAGTTTCATTAAATTTTTTCTATTCAAAAGACTTAAAAATTACTAGACAAGCCACATATTGAGAAAATACTAGCAAAACATATATTTGAAGAAGTACTTATATCAATAATATATAAAAATTGTTTAAACCGCACAATAAAAAACAAAGCAATAAAAATGTTCATAAGACCTATACACACATCACAAAGAAAGCTATTCAAATGGTAATTATGAAGCTTATGAGAAAACCTGCTCAAGATGCTTGCATCTTTCACAAAAATTAATTTGAAATAGATTATAGGCTTAAACATAAATGCTTTACACTAGAAAATTTCTAGAAGATAACAAAAGAGAAAATATAGATGACCTTTTGTTTGGTGATGCTTTTTTAGGTACAACACAAAGGCACAATCCACAAAAGAAAAGACTGATTAGTTGAGCTTCATTAAAATTAACATCTTCTGCTTTATGAAATACACTGTCAAGGAGAAAATAGGCATAGACATGGAAAAGATGTTTGTGAATCACATATCTGACAAAGTACCTGTATCTAGAATATAAGATTAACACAAAGAGCTCAACAGTAACCCCACACTTTCCAATTTACACATAGACAAAAGATCTGAACAGACACTTTACTAATGGAGTTAAACAGATGAAAATTAAGCTGATGAAAAATACTGTACATAATATGTCATGAAGGAAATACACCTCAAGACAAAAATGGAATACCACAGTACATCTAAAATGGCTGATATTCAGAAAGCTGACAATGCAAAGTTTTGATGAGGATATAGAACAAGAAGAACTCTCATTTATTGCTGGTAAGAATGAAAATGGTGCAACTACTTTGAAATGTTTTATCAGTTTCTTACAAAACTAAACATATTCTTCTGTTATGATCCAGGAATCATACTTCAATGTATCTACTCATATCAACTGAAGACATGTTCATGTAATAACCTGCACATGAATGTTTATAACATCTTTATTCATGATTTCCAAAACTTGGAAGCAACTATTTCCTTCAATAGATAAAATGAGTAAATGAATTATTATGCATTCATACAAAGTAATATTATTCAATGATAAAAATAAATAAGCNGCCCACTTGACTTCACATTCCAGGATGTCTGGGTCTAAGTGAGTGATCACACCATCGTGATGATCTAGGTTGTGAAGATCTTTTTTGTATAGTTTTGTGTATTCTTGTCACCTCTTCTTAATATCTTCTGCTTCTGTTAGGTCCATGCCATTTCTGTCCTTTATCGAGCCCATCTTTGCATAGAATGTTTCTTTGGTATCTCTAATTTTCTTGAAGAGAACTCTCATCTTTTCAATTCTATTGTTTCCTCTATTTCTCTGCACTGATCACTGAGGAAGGCTTTCTTATCTTTCCTTATATTCTTTGAAACTCATCTCACATGCTAGTAAAGTAATGCTCAAAATTCTCCAAGCCAGGCTTCAGCAATACATGAACTGTGAACTTCCAGATGTTCAAGCTGGATTTAGGAAAAGCATAGGAAGCAGAGATCCAATTGCCAACGTCTGTTGGATCATCAAAAAGCACAAGAGTTCCAGAAAAACATCGATTTCTGCTTTATTGTCTATGCCAAAGACTTTGACTATGTGGATCTCCACAAACTGTGGAAAATTCTTCAAGACATGGGAATACCAGACCACCTGACCTGCCTCTAGAGAAATCCGTATACAGGTCTGGAAGCAACAGTTAGAATTGGGCATGGAACAACAGACTGGGTCCAAATTGGGAAAGGAGTACGTCAAGGCTGTATATTGTCACCGTGCTTATTTAACTTATATGCAGTGTACATCATGAGAAACACTGAGCTGGATGAAGCACAAGCTGGAATCAAGACTGCCAGGAGAAATATCAATAACCTCTGATATGCAGCTAATACAACCCTTATGGCAGAAAGTGAAGAAGAACTAAAGCGCCTCTTGATGAAAGTGAAAGAGGAGAGTGAAAAAGTTGGCTTAAGACTCAACATTCAGAAAACTAAGATCACAGCATCTGGTCCCAATCACTTCATGGAAAATAGATGGGGAAACAGCGGAAACAGTGGCTGACTTTATTTTGGGGGGCTCCAAAATCACTGTAGATGGTCAGCCATGAAATTAAAAGACACTATCTCCTTGGAAGAAAAGTTATGACAAACCTAGACAGAACATTAAAAAGAAGACACATTACTTTGCCAGCAAAAGTCCGTCTAGTCAAGGCTATGATTTTTCCAATAATCATGTATGGATGTGGGATTTGGACTATAAAGAAAGCTGAGTGCTCAAGAATTGATGCTTTTGAACAGTGGTGTTGGAGAAGACTCTTGAGAGTCCCTTGGACTGCAAGGAGATCTAACCAGTCCATCGTAAAGGAAATCAGTCCTGAATATTCATTGGAAGGACTGATGTTGAAGCTGAAACTCCAATATTTGGCCACCTGATACAAAAAGTTGACTCATTTGAAAAGACCCTGATGCTGGGAAAGATTGAAGGAGGGAGGAGAAGGGGATGACAGAGGATGAGATGGTTGAATGGAACCACTGACTCAGCGGACATGAGTTTGAGTCAATTCCGGGAGTTGGTGATGGACAGGGAGGCCTGGCGCGCTACAGTCCATAGGGTTGCAAAGAATCGGACATGACTGAGCGACTGAACTGAACTGAACTGATGGTCAAAGAAAGTGAAGAAAGAAATTTTATTAACTGATTAAGATATACAAATAGCAAATAAACTCATGAAAAATAACCAACATTGCTCGCCACTGAGGCAATGCAAATTAAGACCATAACAAGATAACACTATTCCTTATTAGAATCATTATGAAAAAAATTTAGTGATAAATAAAAGCCTTCAAGGATGTGAGGGACCTAAGTCTCTTCTTCATTGCTGGAGTGAATTTAAAATGGTAAAGCCACTCTCAAAAGTGGTTGAGTAGTTTCATTAAAAAAAAAAAAACTAAATATATAATTATCATATAGGTCAGCAAGTGTACATGTAGGCTTTTATCCCAGAGAAGTAGAAGTAAAAGCCATGTACACAAATACCAGCATACAATTCAATTGTTTATGGAAGATTTACTATCATAGCCAAAAAAAAAAAAAAAAAAAAAAAGAACTCAAATATCCTTCAATTGATTAATGGTTAAACAAAGAGCGGTATAGATATACCATTGAATTCTACTAAACAATAAAAGTAACAACTATTAGGGTATACAACAACTTGGATGTATTTTATGAAAATTATGCTAAATAAAAAAGGCAAATACCAATACTTACATATTGCATGATTCCATTTGAACATTTTTCAGAAGAAAAATATAATAAACAAATTACTATTGTCTATTGTCAAATTACCCTTGTCTCATTGTCAAGGGTCAATGAGAGAGTGCCAGCGGATCTTTCCGACCCAGGGATCAAACCTGTGTCTCCTGTGTCTCCTGCATCTCCTGCATTGCAAGTGGATTCTTTACCCATGGAGCCACCTGGGAAGCCCCAGTGAGAGAGAGGCTGTTATAATTACATATAGAGAGACTTATTTTTAAATTTATATGAAAATTTAAAGAATTTTTAATAGACAAAATCATATTTTAAAAGGGTAAAAGTGATACACATACTTTGTAATGTGTGACATCAAAGCTTTAATAATTAGGACAGTGCAATATTAGCATTAAGGCATATAAAGGGCTTAACTGAAACAGAAGGGTACAGAAATAAACCCACTGTCCAAATGACAATTCATTTTCAAGACAGGAATCAAAACAACAGAATGGGGAATGCAGAGGCTTGACAATGAATGGTTCTGGCACAACTAGATAGTCATAGGGGTCAAAAATGAAACCTCAAGTGCTACTACACAGAAAAACTATTTTCAGATGAATCACAACACCTAGCTGTTAAAGGTAAAACGTTAAAAGAATTAATAAGAGAATGTCTTTGCTACCTTGAGAGACAAATGTTTCTCAGACAGGACAGAGAATATAATAATCATAAAAGGAAAAAGAAATTAGTTTCATTAAATTTTTTCTATTCAAAAGACTTAAAAATTACTAGACAAGCCACATATTGAGAAAATACTAGCAAAACATATATTTGAAGAAGTACTTATATCAATAATATATAAAAATTGTTTAAACCGCACAATAAAAAACAAAGCAATAAAAATGTTCATAAGACCTATACACACATCACAAAGAAAGCTATTCAAATGGTAATTATGAAGCTTATGAGAAAACCTGCTCAAGATGCTTGCATCTTTCACAAAAATTAATTTGAAATAGATTATAGGCTTAAACATAAATGCTTTACACTAGAAAATTTCTAGAAGATAACAAAAGAGAAAATATAGATGACCTTTTGTTTGGTGATGCTTTTTTAGGTACAACACAAAGGCACAATCCACAAAAGAAAAGACTGATTAGTTGAGCTTCATTAAAATTAACATCTTCTGCTTTATGAAATACACTGTCAAGGAGAAAATAGGCATAGACATGGAAAAGATGTTTGTGAATCACATATCTGACAAAGTACCTGTATCTAGAATATAAGATTAACACAAAGAGCTCAACAGTAACCCCACACTTTCCAATTTACACATAGACAAAAGATCTGAACAGACACTTTACTAATGGAGTTAAACAGATGAAAATTAAGCTGATGAAAAATACTGTACATAATATGTCATGAAGGAAATACACCTCAAGACAAAAATGGAATACCACAGTACATCTAAAATGGCTGATATTCAGAAAGCTGACAATGCAAAGTTTTGATGAGGATATAGAACAAGAAGAACTCTCATTTATTGCTGGTAAGAATGAAAATGGTGCAACTACTTTGAAATGTTTTATCAGTTTCTTACAAAACTAAACATATTCTTCTGTTATGATCCAGGAATCATACTTCAATGTATCTACTCATATCAACTGAAGACATGTTCATGTAATAACCTGCACATGAATGTTTATAACATCTTTATTCATGATTTCCAAAACTTGGAAGCAACTATTTCCTTCAATAGATAAAATGAGTAAATGAATTATTATGCATTCATACAAAGTAATATTATTCAATGATAAAAATAAATAAGCTCTCAAGTCATGAAAAGACAAGTAGAAACCTTACATACATGTTGCCAAGTGGAAGAAGTGAATATCAAAAGGTTACATACTGTGTAATTCCAACATTACATTCTGGAAAAGGCCAAACTATGAAGACAGTGCAAACATCAGTGGTTTCCAGGGATGGAATCATGGGAGAAAAAGAGGTATAAATAGTTAAATCACAGGGAAATTATAGATCAGAGAAATTACTCTGTACAATACGTTAAAGGTGAATGCATGTCATCACATTGCGCATCTGTTAAAACCCATAGAAAATAACTCCCAGTGAAGAAAACCTCAGGACCAGGTGGCTTTGCCAGAAAATTCTGCCAAACATTTAAAGAATTAACACCAATCCTCCTGAGACACTTTGAGACAATTGAATGGGAGAGAACAACTCAAGCACATTCTATGAGGTCAGCATTACCCTGATACAAAGCCAAAAACACTGCTAGAAAAGAGAACTACAGAACTACAATATTCCTGATAAATAACGTTGCAAAAATCCTCAACAAAACAATAGCAAACTGATTTAAACAACATATTAAAATAATTATACACTCTTACTAAGTGGATTTATTTCTGGAATGAAAGTATGGTTCAGCATACAAAAATCAATAAATGGAATACACTGTATTAACAGAATAAAGGCCAAAAACACTGTAATCTCAATGCAGAAAAAACATGTACACCCATGGCGGACTCATATCAATGTATGGCAAAACCAATACAGTATTGTAAAGTAAAAAATATATATATATATATATATATATATATAAAATAAAAGTCAGTATGAAAAGACTAAAAATATTCAACAAGCTTTCGTGATAGAAAACACTCAGAAATCTAGGAAAAGAGGGAAACTTCCTCAAAATAATAGTGACTATTCATGAAAAGCTCATAACTAACATTGTATCTTCAAAAATTAATCATACACTTAATATTACAACTCCACAATTCTACATCCTCATATTCATCCAAGAGAACCCCAAAATATATGTCCATCAAAAGAATTATACATAAATGTTCATAGCAACTGTATTCAAAATGGCCAGAAACTGAAAGCAACCTATATGGCCATTAACAGGAAAATCTAAAAACTCTACTCAACATTTAAAACTGAATGAAATATATATATGTGTGTGTGTATATACATATGTAAAACTGTACATGGAGTTAGCAGATATCATGCTGAGAAAATAAAAAAGTTGGGCATAGAAAGTTATATTGTATTTTTCAAATTATGTGAAATTTTAGAATAATCTAATCCATTATGACAAAAATCAGAAGAGTCTCTCTTCTGGAGGTGATCACTGGAAGATGTATGGAGGAAGCTTATTTGTCAAAACCCATCTGTTTGTATATTGAATATATGTGCATTAGACTTGGTAAATTTTACCTCAAAACTGTTAAAAATTATCATCGTCTAATTAGTAGTTTGTAGGTGTACATTACTTTGCCGACTAAGGTCCATCTAGTCAAGGCTATGGTTTTTCTTGTGGTCATGTATGGATGTGAGAGTTGGACTGTGAAGAAGGCTGAGCGCCGAAGAATTGATGCTTTTGAACTGTGGTGTTGGAGAAGACTCTTGAGAGTC
>SJYT01082551.1:227882-238662 GCA_006410635.1 Cephalophus harveyi
AGAGAGAGTCCTTTGACATTAAAGTGATTGTCTTTTATGCTTTATACCATCTTTTCTATAGATTTGTCACATAGATTGTATCATTATAGTATTACCAACTTGAGACTCCTGGAGATAATTCTACTTCCAAGTACTGAAAAATAAATCAAACCATCCTTCAATTACATGACATTCTTTTCTGTAAAGGGTGCTTATAACTGTTTTTGAATTGCTTTTTGGATGCTTTTGATGTTTAGATTGCTATTATATTTATCATCTTTTTTCATCAATAAAAATGATAAGAGGCATTATTCCAATTATACAAATAAAAAATTAAGAGCTTAAAGATTGAGTAATTAGCCCAAGGCAATACAGCTAATAAATGGAAGAGACTAGAAAACTCTGTTATATCTGACACCAAAATCAATATTATTAAGTACTTTTGTATACCATTTTAAGAATAATGAGACTGACACCAAAATAAATATTATTAAGTACTTTTGTATATCATTTTAAGAATAATGAGAAAAAATAATATTAATAAATTTATGGTTATATGCTGATTATGAACTTACTGATTTGAGAGACTATTTGAAGTTTAAATTGACATTTTTGTTTCTTGCATGAGCACATGTTCATTGACACTGAAAGACCTTGACAAAACATGAGGCTCTCAGGGCCATCCATCACCAGCCATGCATTTCTTAAACTAATGTTCACATGTGTGGGAGAGATCAACTGTCCCAGCAGACAAGTAAAAACTTATTAAACCAGAAATATTTAAAACTAATGACTTCAGTGTGAGTAATATTCTTGAGTGTCTTTGAATTAAGTGTGCTTTGGAGCATTTTGATTATTATTTTTTTCTATAGAGAAGGAAGACTTGAAAAATTATATTTCACTATTTATTGAACATAGTGAGAGAAGGTAGACTTAAAGGTCATAAGTTCTCACACAAGAAGAATCCATCAATTTAATTCTAGAGTGAAGTATGGATAGAATTATTCCTGAAGAACCAGAAGTAATTACCAAAACTAATTATATTGGTCTGGCCTGAGGTTAACAGCTGGCAAAGAGTGACACTTGGCTGTTTACAAAAGGCAAGCAATTATAAATGTTTGCTTGACCTCATTGTGAAAGGATTTTATGAAAATCAAATTTAACATGCACAAAGTTCTGAGTGAACATTTCAATGGATAGTATGTGAAATTTTAGGATCAGGGTATTGGATGTGTTATGGATTGGTGGCAAACAAAATCATACACTCACGGAGTAAAAGGTTAATTTTCCAATATAATTTTTTCAAGGTACAAGTTCTTATCAGATGTTAAGTGGCAGCTTAGGGTAGAAGCAGATGCAGCAATTTTCAGCATAACTTATCGTGGTCCCCAGAGTCCTTAACAAAAGGAATACTGATGCTGGTGACATGGATTGTGCAAGGTAAGATCAATTCTCGCTATCAAACTGCCCCTTTTGATTCAGGTTTTGAGTCACCAACAGAAATAACTTCCACCAACAAGTGAAACACTTCAGTTTAAGGAAATCTTTATTAGCCCTGTGCTCTCTCTGTTTTGAATCAAATGCAGCATCAGAAAAGGAATACACTTTCCTAAAGGAAGAAAGTAGACTTTCCTTGAGCAGTATTTCTAATCTCAGCCTTCTGGTGTTCGAAAGAAGTCCATTCCCTACTCCCCTGGCTGATTTAATGGTGTTTTATCTGGGGATTGTCTGAAAGACAAATGGATGACCCATGGCACTGTTAGCTAAATGAATCAGAAAAATTAAACATTTTTTTAATTTCAAAAAGGCCTCATATTTTATTTATTTATTTATTTTTTTTACTTACTTATAATGACTTTATTCAGTTCAGTTCAGTCACTCAGTTGTGTCTGACTCTTTGCAACTCTAGGACTGCAGCACACCAGGCTTCCCAGTCCATCACCAGCTCCCGAAGCCTGGTCAAACTCAAGTCCGTTGACTCGGTGATGGCATCCAACCATCTCATCCTCTTTCGTTCCCTTCTCCTCACTCCTTCAATCTTTCCCAGCATCAGGGTCTTTTCAAATGAATCAGTTCTTCACAACAGGTGGCCAAATTATTGTAGTTTCAGTTTCAGTATCAGTCCTTCCAATGAATATTCAGGACTGATCTCCTTTAGGATGGACTGGTTGGATCTCCTTGCAGTCCAAGGGACTCTCAAGAGTCTTCTCCAACACCACAGTTCAAAAGCATCAGTTCTTCAGTGCTCAGCCTTCTTTATAGTCCAACTCTCACATCCATACATGACCACTGGAAAAACCATAGCCTTGACTAGACAGACCTTTGTCCACAAAGTAACATCTCTGCTTTTTAATATCCTGTCTAGGTTGGTCATAGCTTTTCTTCCAAGGAGTAAGCGTCTTTTAATTTCATGGCTGCACTCACCATCTGCAGTGATTTTGGAGCCCCCCAAAATAAAGTGTCACTGTTTCCATTGTTTCCCCATCTATTTGCCACAAAGTGTTGGGACCAGATGCCATTTTTTCTGAATGTTGAGCTTTAAGCCAACTTTTTCACTCTCCTCTTTCACTTTCATCAAGAGGCTCTTTAGTTCTTCTTTGCTTTCTGCCATAAGGGTGGTGTCATCTGCATACCTGAGGTTATTGATATTTCTCCTGGCAATCTTGATTCCAGTTTGTGTTTCATCCAGCCCAGCATTTTGCATCATGTACTCTGCATGTAAGTTAAAGAAGCAGGGGGACAATATGCAACCTTGATGTACTCCTCTCCCAGTTTAGAACCAGTCTGTTGTTCCATGTCCAGTTCTAACTGTTGCTTCTTGACTGCATACAGATTTCTCAGGAGGCAGGTTAGGTGATCTGGTATTCCCATCTCTTGAAGAATTTTTCACAATTTGTTGTGATCCACAAGTCAAAGGCTTTGGTGTAGTCAATAAACCAGAAGTAGATGCTTTTCTGGAACTCTCTTGCTTTTTCTGTGATCCAGCAAATGTGGGCAAATTGATCTCTGGTTCCTCTGCCTTTTCTAAATCCAGCTTGAACATCTGGAAGTTCACAGTTCACATACTGTTGAAGCCTGGCTTGGAGGATACAAAAAGGCCTCATATTTTAAATTGATATCTATACTTAGAAGTTTTGTTGTATTCTAACATGAATGCTTTTAGTCTAATTATTTGAGTGCCAGTTTTCTCTTTATCTACTAACTTTGATGGACCACATAGTTTCTGTGATAGCTCTTGATGAAAAGTTCAAAGAATACAGGTACAGTGTTGTGAACTAGCTGCTTCTTACTGTAATGAAGACCTTAAAGAAAGAACATTATGTAAGTTCAGTATTTAAAATTCCCAGCTCATGGTACCATTATCATTAGTAAAAAGATTTTAACTCAAAGACTTCAGATTAGCGCAGGAAAAAATCGTGTATAATGTCTATTTCTGTGCATTATTGAATTACAATACAGATTGATTGCATAGCCTTTCCAAGTTTCTTAAGTGAAAGATATAAGGATAAAAATACAACTCTGAAAAATAAGATGGTGTTATTTGGAAGGATTTGGAGGTACTTTTAGAACCTTGCTTAGCCTCTCTTGCTAGTAGAATCATCCTCTTTGCCCCATATAAGATGAAAATGTTCCAGTCAAAATATATCATTTGATGTGAATATTCAACAACGATGTGTGTAAAAATCACCACAGTCAGTTTTGGAACATTTCATCTCTTGTAAAATAAACCATTTATGAGATATCTAAAGTAGTCAAACTCTTAGAAAATAGACTGATTTTTCTCTGAAGTAGAGGAAGGGGGAAAAGACAGTTGTTTCTTAACGTATATCAATGGATATAGAGTTTCAGTCTTGCAAGATAGAAAAGGTTTAGAGATCTGTTGCACAACCTTATGCATATAGTTAGCACCAATGTACTGTACATTTAAAATGATTAAAATGGTAAATTTTTTATGTTTCTTAGCACAGTAAAAAAAAAAAAAAATGTACCCTTAACTGCCTCTGCTGCTGCTATGTCGCTTCAGTTGTGTCCAACTCTGTGCGACCCCATAGACGGCCTCCCACCAGGCTCCCCCGTCCCTGGGATTCTCCAGGCAAGAACACTGGAGTGGGTTGCCATTTCCTTCTCCAATGCATGAAAGTGAAAGTGAAGTTGCTCAGTCGTGTCTGACTCTTAGCGAACCCATGGACTGCAGCCTACCAGGCTCCTCCATCCGTGGGATTTTCCAGGCAAGAGTACTGCAGTGGGGTGCCATTGCCTTCTCCAGTACCCTTAACTATTGGCCCTCTAATCACACATCTCTCCAAGCCTTGAGCAGCCACACCAGTGCACTTTCTGTGTATATTTAGGTTTGACTCTTTCAGACATTTAATATAAGAGGAATCATATAATGGGTAATATTTTGTAACTTCTTTCAGTTAGCATAACATTTTGAAGGTTCATCTATGTGGTAGCATGTATCAGTACTTCATTCCTTTTAATGATCAAGTAATATTTCATTGTCTAGATGAACCACATTTTGTTTATCCATTCATGAGTTTATGGATATTTGAGTTGTTTCCACTTTTTCAGCAAGACAGATGACACTGCCATGAATGTTAATTTCTCTTGAATCCATGGTTAGGAGTGGAATTGCTAGATCATATCTAAGTCCATATTTGATGAGAAACCATCAGATTTGTTACATTCTCACTTGCAGTAGATGATGGTTACTGTTTTTCCACATCCTAAACAACACATATTACTTTCCCCTTTTTGGATTATACCATCATAGTGGGTAGGAAGTGGTCTCACATTGTGTTTTCAATTTGCATTTCTCTGGCAACTAATTATGTTAAGCACCTTTCTATATATTTATTGGCCTTTCTTATATCTACTTTGGATAAATATTCATTCAGACTGTTTGCAATTATTTATTGACTTATATATATATTTATTTTAAAATACTTTTATTGAATGTAAGATTCTTTAAAATGCTATAGTGTTTTAAAATTTTTGTTTCACACATGTAATCCCATAATAACCCTTTTTTCCCCTCTACCCTTATATTGTCCCTCCTCACCTTCCCTCTCCCCACTGGTAATGACTAATTTGTTCCCTGTATTTGTGAGTTTGCTTCTTTTTGTTTTATTCACAAGTTTGATGTATTTTTTAGATTCTATGTATACGTGATATCATACAATTTTCTTTGTCTGCCTTATTTCACCTAGCATAATGTCCCCTAAGTCCATCCATGTTGCTGCAAGTAGCAAAATTTCATTCTTTTCATGGCTGAGTAGTCCATTGTCTAGTCAAGGCTATGGTTTTTCCAGTGGTCATGTATGGATGTGAGAGTTGGACTGTGAAGAAAGCTGAGTGCTGAAGAATTGATGCTTTTGAACTGTGGTGTTGGAGAAGACTCTTGAGAATCCTTTGGATTGCAAGGTGATCCACCCAGTCCATTCTGAAAGAGATCAGCCCTGGGATTTCTTTGGAAGGAATGATGCTAAAGCTGAAACCAGTACTTTGGCCACCTCGTGCGAAGAGTTGACTCATTGGCAAAGACTCTGATGCTGGGAGGGATTGGGGGCAGGAGGAGAAGGGGACGAGATGGCTGGATGGCATCACTGACTCGATGGACGTGAGTCTGAGTGAACTCCAGGAGTTAGTGATGGACAGGGAGGCCTGGCGTGCTGCGATTCATGGGGTCGCAAAGAGTCGGACACGACTGAGTGACTGAAATGAACTGAACTGAGTCCATTGTCCATTGTCCATTTTGTTGATGGATTAATCCTTTTATCATTATGAAACAATCTACTTTAATATTTTTAATGTCTATATTATTTATTATTTGTAATACTACTACAATTCGCTTTTGGGTGCTTTAAGTACATGCATGCTCAGTCGTGTCCAACAGTTTGTAACCCCATGGACTGTAACCTGCCAGGTTCCTCTGTCCATGGAATTTTCCAGGCAAGAATACTGGAATGGGTTGCCACTTTCTCCTCCAGGGGGTCTTCCTGACCCAGGGATCAAACCCACATCTCTTGCATATTCTTTATATATATATACATATACATACTGGTGGTGCTTATCACTTGCATACCCCCTGGTTGTTTTATATATGCACTTATATGGGCATATATCTGTGTTTATATCTATCTAATTTACTATCTCAGCCAGCTGGATGGGGGAAGCTGTTAGAGAAAGTTTCAGAGACCCCTCAGTCTAATATGTCTTACTCTTGAGGGAGACAAAAAAAATTAATATGGGATTTATGCCAATGCCCAAATGTGTTTATTTAAATTAAATATTTGGGAAGTAAGAAAATGCCCAGTTAGGTGGGTCCTTGAACTTAGTGAACATTCTAAGCCTGACTAGAACAGAGCCCCATATATTACCTAGTCCCTATATACTCCTTCTCCAACAGAGGTTGTGTGATGATGATTTATCAGGTCTCCAAGTATCAATGAAGACTCAGTCCTCATGTCCAAGAGTACTTGAATTATTTGAATGTTTCTCTTTTCCCATTGCACAATTACCAAAGAAAATGGACATAGGTCTTTTCAGGGATGGACTAGGAAAATAATTACTGCATTCTCTTGTTACGGAAGCCTTTATTCTGGCAACCAGATTCTACTTCAGCCAAGAGTTTTCTGTTCTAAAAACTGGTTCTGATTCTGCTTCAGGAAGTAGGGAAAGGATCATGTTCTTTAGTGGGTTATTTTATGTTCTTCTTTGTTGCCTCTAAGGATGTCACATTCCAGTAACTATCTCTATAAATCTCTGTATGTCAGGACACCTTTGCTGTCACTCTGACTTCGTTGCTTATTCAAATAATTGCACCAACCTTACCTCTGATGTACCATCACATGGTCTCTCATTTTGGAAGCTATCATCCTTATTGTTTCAGGTAGATCATTTCAGTAATAGAAACTCCTGGCATCAGCCTTGGCTGAAGAGGATAGCCACTACTGAGCTTCAGAGTGATATGGTTGCCTGTCTTACTAGAGAATTCCTTGCTGCTTGGATCAACAGAGTATTATATAGGTTCCTCAAATAATAAGATTACCTGGTGATGTGGTAATGTTACACCACTCTGGCATGTTCTCTTCTCAGAGACTTTTTATACCTTCTTCCTCTCTCTATCATGGCAATTCTGGCATTTCTAGTTCACTTCAAGTGACCCAAGGGAATTTCTCCTAACTTCTAAGAGCAATGTTAGCAGCAAATTAGTACCTTTTCTAAGGTCCCCCACAGGGTGTTAAATCCTGTATTCTGGGAAATAAACTTTCTTATTCAAGTTTATGTCCATCACTCCTATACCCTTCGTCCAGCATATTCAGGATACAGTTCAAGAAGTCCTCTTCTGGCTCTTTCTGGTATATATTTCCTAGACCATGCAGCCAGACAGTTCCTTTGGGATATGGTCTTTCTTCTGCAAGAGGCCTAACATTTCTCTGGCAGCTCACAATATTAAAACTTAACTCCAGTTTTTGGCCTAATGGCCAGCCTGAGCAGCAGAGATAAATTCTGAAGGGGGAATCTGTTGTTTGCAAGGCAGAGGCTTCTGTATAATTGTCAAGGAAAAGTGGGAGTGATAGGCTTTAACAGGAAAAAGTGGGTCTCTTCTGCATACCCAAAGGATTCAGGGTCTCCCATATCATACTCAGGGTCCAACACTTGTCAGTAAGGGGTTTGACTCTGGCTCACAGACTTGCTTGGGTTTGAAGTCAATATCCCAAGTTCTGCTATTCTTGGCCAAACGCTCAGGGCTCAACTTGTTTTCTCCTCTTCCAGCAGGGAACAAAATACCTTTTTTGCTGCTAATAAGGCCCTGTTAGCTTCACACTTATCCTCAATTCTGTTCACTATTCACAGCCTTTTATGTATCTCTTTCAAGAATCCCTTGCCCCACAGAAATAGCCTTTTAATTCCACTATCCTTGTAACTATTATTTTGTCTATAATTATCATATGCCTGATACATTACCCTAGTTAGGGCATGCACTCCTTTGGTACACCACTCTAGTTCACCATGGGTGAAAGTTGTAAACATTGGCATGCTTCCTGATGCCAGGTCCTATCACTGTTCCATCTTCCACCAGTGATGTTATCCTTGCTAGACGAGCTGCAAGAGACTCATCCCCAAATACCATCTTAGTATCTACTTTCTGGTAACAATCCAGGCACCAAGTGTTGCAATTCAGATGCCCTAGAAGGGAAGCTGTGAGATGGAGAAATGGTGAGTCCTTAACGATAGTGACAGACATCTCCAACCTTCGTCCCACATAAATCGTCTCCCTCTTTCACCCGACACTACGTCAGTTTTCTTTCCTACTTCAGTTAGGGTTTTCCTCGAGACTCCCTACTCGGACGTCCCATCAGGGTTTAACCCTTCCTTTTTGTCCGGAAACATAAGAACGGAACTGATTAGAAACCTACACCGGTACAGAAGTCTGTCCCACAACTCCCATTATTATTCCACTACTTGAGTGGACGTTCGACAGTCGATGATTATCAAGGTTCTCGACCCCTTACTCACGAAACCATACCTTCTACTTCCTAGACCACCGCAGTAGAGCATACGTGACGTTATGTGTAAGTCTTAACAATATGAGAAACTGTTGAAAATAATAGTTTCCGTTAACATAGACATATGGATACCGTCGAAAACTCCAACATTATGGATTAATGTCGAAAGTCAAGTGAGAGTCAACACAGGTCGAGAAACACTGGGATACCTCACGTCGTGTGGTCCTAAGGGACAGGTAGTGGTTGAGGGTCTCGAACGAATTCGGGTACAGGTAACTCCGTCACTACGGTAGGTTGGTAGAGTAGGTGACAGTAGAGGAAGAGGAGGACGGAAGTTATAAAGGGTCGTAGTCCCAGAAAAGGTTACTCAATCAAGAAACGTAGTCCACCGGTTTCATAACCTCGAAGTCGTAGTCAGCTTCCAGTGAATATTCAGGGTTGATTTCCTTTAGGAAATTGAATTGACTGGTTTGTTTTCCTTGCAGTCCAGGTGACTCTCAAGAGTCTTCTCCAACACCACAGTTCAAAGGCATCAATTCTTTAGTACTCAGCCTTCTTTATGGCCCAACTCTCATGCCCCTACATGACTACTGGAAAAAACAACATAGCTTTGACTGTACAAACTTCTGTTGACAAAGTGATGACTCTGCTTTTTAATACTGTCTAGGTTTGTCATATCTTTCCTTCCCAGGAGCAAGTGTCTTTTAACTTCATGACTGCAGTCACCATCTGCAGTAATTTTGAAGCCCAAGAAAATAAAATCTGTCACTGTTGCCATTCTTTCCCCATCTTTTTGCCATAAAGTTGATGGGACTAGATGACATGATCTTAGGTTTTTGAATGTCGAGTTTTAAGCCAGTTTTTTCATTCCCCTCTTTCACCCTAATTGAGAAGCTCTTTAGTTCCTCTTTCTGCCATTAGAGTGGTATCATCTGCATATCTGTAGTTGTTGATACTTCTCCCAGCAATCTTGTTTCCAGGTTGTGATTCATCCATTTAGCATGATGTACTCTGCATAAAAGTGAAATAAGTAGGGTGACAATATACAGCCTCAACATACTCCTTTCCCAATTTTGAAGCAGTTTGTGGTTCCATGTGTGGTTCTAACTGTTGGTTCTTTACCAGTATACAGTTTTCTCAGGAGACAGGTAAGGTAGTCCAGCATTTGCATCTCTTTAAGAATTTTCCACAGTTTATTGTGATTCACATAGTCAAAGGCTTTAGCAAAGTCAATGAAACAGAAGTAGATGTTTTCTGGAGCACCCTTGCCTTCTCCATGATCCAACAAATGTTGGCAATTTGATATCTGGTTCCTCCACCTTTACCAAACCCAGCTTGTACATCGTGAAGTTCTCAGTTCACGTACTGTTGAAACCTAGCTTGAAGAATTTTGTGCATAACCTTACTAGTATGTGGAATGAGTGCAATTGTACAGTAGTTTGGACATTCTTTGGCATTTCCCTTCTTAGAGATTGGAATGAAAACTGACCTTTTCCAGTCCTGTGGCCACTGCTCAGATAACAAGGTTACCTAGTGATATTTCTATCCTTACATGGTACACCACTCTAGCATGTTTTCTTTTCAGAGACTTTTCATACCTTCTTCCTCTCTCTATCGTGGCAATTAGGGCATTTCTAGCTCACTTCAAGTTGCCTAAGTGAACTTCTCCTAACTTCTAAGAGTCATGTTAGCAGCAAATTAATACCTTTCCCAGGGTCCTCCACAGAGTGTTATATCCTGTATTCTAGGAAATGAACTCTTTCTTATTTCCAGATTTTTGACATATTGAGTACAGCACTTTAACAGCATCACCTTTTAGGTTTTAAAATAGCTCAACTGAAATTCCATCACCTCCACTTTGTTTGTAGTAATGCTTCCTAAGGCCCATTTGACCTCACACTCCAGGTCTAGGTGAGTGATGATACCATCATGGTTATCTGGGTTATTAGGACCTTTTTTGTATAGTTCTTCTGTGTATTCTTGCCACCTCTTCTTAATATCTTCTACTTCTGGTAGATCCTTATCATTTGTGTCCTTTATGGTGCCCATCCTTGCATGAAATGTTCCCTTTGAATCTCCGATTTTCTTGAAGAGATCTCTAGTCTTTCCCATTCTATTGTTTTCCTCTATTTCTTTGCATCTCATATTGGCACTATGATAATATTTTATAAATTTTCAGACTGATTTATTATGAATATGCTATCTTTCCTCTTAGGTATGTATGTGTATTTTTATTTCTTTATTCTTAAATAACCAAGTTAATAAAGATGTTTGTTCAAAATTACTGC
>SJYT01082551.1:241227-251837 GCA_006410635.1 Cephalophus harveyi
TACAGTGTTTTAAAAATAAAATACTGATTGCTTATACAAAAAAAGATATGCTATTTATCTTTAATTACAGAAAATATCTGATACTTCCAAGGCAATAAGGAATGCAACTCTTCAATGAACAAATTAAATCATTTTATATGCTAGAGATTGAGACCAGATGCCTTTTATGACCTTAAATTACATAATTATGATCCCATGTTGCTATATTTTGTGGGCAACAGACCTAAGGATTTCCTGAATTGAATGAATTTATTACCATATTAACATGGTAAAATCTCATTCTCAATTACATGTTGTTGACTATATTATCCAGACTGCTTATACTGTTGTTTAATAAGGTATTAAAGCATGTTTCAAAACAAGGAAAAGATAAAGGCAATCCCCCCAAATTGAAAATACCTTGATTTTCCTTTAAGATTCAGAAATCATATATCCTCTATTTTATCACTGTCTTTCACAACCAAAATCCCACACAAAATACCCTACCCTAGAATTTATGATGTAAATGTTGTTTTCAGTGTTCTTAATTTTGCTTTTATTTTCTTCATTTTTCTTTCTAATTCAGTGTATTGATTTTTCAAGTTCATTAGTCGTTTTAGCCCTCCTACTGTGTAGTACTATAGGCCTTGAAGATTTGAAAGTGTTTTGCATAGCAATTGTTCTAAGGAATCCCACCATAATACCAGTAAAAAAAAATCAACTGCCAAATAAATGCAGAAAGTATTACTTTAATTCCGAATGACTTGCTGAAACTATATGCAGGTTAAAATTTTCTTACAATAAAAATTTCAGTAAGGCATTTTATTAGAATACAGTATACAATCTGTCTCTTATACACATCTAATAATGGCATTCAATTTACCATTTTTAAATATAAACTCTTAAAGATCAATTTTAAAATACCTTATTACTTTAAGAATATCTGAAACATCTTAAATTTTTAACTGCTACTGAGGGATGCAGACCATTCAATGGTGATGGCATTCTGAATGCAAAGTATTGTTCAGAGACATGTCAGTACAGACTGTTTTCCCATATAAGGATTTTCCTTTGTTGATGCCAATTTTCNAGCAACATTTCTTAAAAAGTAAAATTTTTTAACAAAATTAATCAGCTCTGAAACTTTTTAAAAGAAATACGCTAAAGAAACTTTATAACTTTGTTATTGTTAGTTAAGACCAATAGAAGTGACAAAGACATTAGATCAATAAACAAGGTTTTTTTTTTTTCAAGATTGATGTTATCATCAAAGCAAACTTCAATTTTGTATAAATCAACCGCATGTCACATTTAGTTCTGTCATTTAGATACACTTGTAGAAAGAGAATAAACTACTTTCTTCTAGCTTTCAAGTATGCCAAGACCCCACAAATATAGTGCCCTTTATACAACACTGAACTTACTACACAAACCCATGTTTCAGTTGATGAAATATGATAAAAAATTTTAAGAACCAGTGTCCCCTTGAACATTCATTAGAGTAATCGCATTTCAGCATATACAAATAAATAAGCAAATAAATAAAAACATTAAGCTTATTCTCTTTAGTCACAAACTAAGTATATATGATAATAAATAGTAGTCTATTACAGAATCATTCTTGCTTTTGAACTTTGACAAAAGATGCAGTGAAAGTGAAAGACAAAAGATAAATCTCAGCAATTTGAATAAATATTTACATTTATAGTCAGATGGATTAATCATTTTTTAAACATGTTAACTTATTATCAAAGAAACACAATAGGGCATTTGACACAGAACTCCACTTAATAATCAAATTGTTGAGTTTCTTTACTTTTTCAATGTTTTACATTTTTGTAGAATACCAATAGCCTAGATAGAGAAAAATAAGATAAATAGATAGCTTAAAAAGGCCCCTTATCTATCACTACTTGGGTAAGTGACAAGAGGCAAGGTGTCTTCCAGGTGTCCTGGTTGGAGGTGTTAATTTATTTTGTCACGTTCAGAAAATGATAGGAAGAGTCTTCAGAGGAAATTCTCCCAAGCAAGCCACAGTGGCCAGGAAAAGTTTTATATAATCAGAAAATTGAACCTCCAGGATAAATTATAAAGACTTGAGCTTTATGTAGTTTGTTTTCACAACAAACTGTGGAAAATTCTTTAAGAGATGGGAATTCCAGACCACCTTACCTGCCTTCTGAGAAATCTGTATGCAGGTCAAGAAGCAACACTTAGAACTATACATGGAACAAGAGACTGGTTCCAAATTGGGAAAGGAGTATGTCAAGACTCTATATTGTCACCCTGCTTATTTAACTTATATGCAGAGTGCATCATGTGAAATGCTGGGCTAGATGCAGCACAACCTAGAATCAAGATTGCCGGGAGAAATATCAATAACCTCAGATATGCAGATGACACCACCCTAATGGCAGAAAGTGAAGGACTAAAGAGCCTCTTGATGAAAGTGAAAGAGGAGAGTGAGAAAGCTGGCTTAAAACTCAATATTCAGAAAACCAAGATCGTAGCATCTGGTCCCATCACTTCATGGCAAATAGATGCGGAAACAGTGGAAACAGACAGACTTTATTTTGGGGGGCTCCAAAATCACTGCAGATGGTGATTGCAGCTATGAAATTAAAAGACGCTTGCTTCTTGGAAGAAAAGCTATGACCAACCTAGACAGCATATTAAAAAGCAGAGACATTACTTTGCCAACAAAGGTCTGTCCAGTCAAAGCTATGGTTTTTCCAGTAGTCGTGTATGGATGTGAGAGTTGGACTATAAAGAAAGCTGAGTGCAGAATAGAAGCTTTTGAAGTGTGGTGTTGGAGAAGACTCTTGAGAGTCCCTTGGACTGCAAGGAGATCAAACTAGTCCATCCTAAAGGAAATCAGTCCTGAATATTCATAGGAAGGACTGATTCTGAAGCTGAAACTCCAATACTCTGGCCACCTGATGGGAAGAACTGACTCATGGGAGAAGACCCTGATGGTGGGAAAGATTGAAGGCAGGAGGAGAAGGGGATGGCAGAGGATGAGATGATTGGATGGCATCACCGACTCAATGGACATGAGTCTGAGTAAGCTATGGGAGTTGCTGATGCACAGGGAAGCCTGGCCTGCTGCAGTCCATGGGTTCACAAAGAGTTGGACACAACTGAGTGACTGAACTTAACTGAGCTTTATCTAGAGGCCATACCAGTTCTAGGATTGCTACCTAGCAGAGAAGACACTGACAAGGTTTAAATTATAAGGTAAGTTAATCTCTCTTGTCTGCATTAATTAGATTTCAAGGTCCGTCTAGTCAAGGCTATGGTTTTTCCTGTGGTCATGTATGGATGTGAGAGTTGGACTGTGAAGAAGGCTGAGCACCGAAGAATTGATGCTTTTGAACTGTGGTGTTGGAGATTTATGGGGTCGCAAAGAGTCAGACACGACTGAGCGACTGAACTGAACTGATCTTCCAAAATTGAAGCCTAGTTGATTTACAATATTATATAAGTTTCATGTGTGCAGTATAGTGATTCACAATTTTTAGAGGTTATATTTCACTTATAAAATACCAGTCATGTCCCCTGTGGTATACAATATATCCTTGTATCTTATTCTATACATACATAGAAATTTGTATATATTAATGCCCTACACCTATATTGCCCTTCACTCCTCCTTTTACTCAGTAGTACAGACATTACTTTGCCAACAAAGGTCCGTCTAGTCAAAGCTATGGTTTTTCCAGTGGTCATGTATGGATGTGAGAGTTGGACTGTGAAGAAAGCTGAGTGCCGAAGAATTGATGCTTTTGAACTGTGGTGTTGGAGAAAACTCTTGAGAGTCCCTTGGACTGCAAGGAGATCCAACCAGTTCATTCTAAAGGAGATCAGCCCTGGGTGTTCTTTGGAAGGACTGATGCTAAAGCTGAAACTCCAGTACTTTGGCCACCTCATGTGAAGAGTTGACTCATTGGAAAAGACTCTGATGCTGGGAGGGATTGGGGGCAGGAGNCCTTGGACTGCAAGGAGATCCAACCAGTTCATTCTAAAGGAGATCAGCCCTGGGTGTTCTTTGGAAGGAATGATGCTAAAGCTGAAACTCCAGTACTTTGGCCACCTCATGCAAAGAGTTGACTGATTGGAAAAGACTCTGATGCTTGGAGGAATTGGGGTTGGGAGGAAAAGGGGACGACAGAGGATGAGATGGTTGGATGGCATCACTGACTCGATGGACATGAGTTTGAGTGAACTCCGGGCATTGGTGATGGACAGGGAGTCCTGGCGTGTTGTGATTCATGGGGTCACAAACAGTCGGACACGACTTAGTGACTGAATTGAACTGAACCACTAGTTTGGCTCAGGTGGTAAAGCATCTGCCTACAATGCAGGAGACCTGGGTTTGATCCCTGGGTTGGGAAGATCCCCTGGAGAAGGCAATGGCACCCCACTCCAGTACTCTTGCCTGGAAAATCCCATGGACGGAGGAGCGTGGTAGGCTACAGTGCATGGGGTTGCAAAGAGTCGGACACGACTGAGTGACTTCACTTTCACTCACTTCTCACTAGCTTGAAGAACAAAATTTTTAAAGTTTCAAAATTAGTCTTGTTTACAGACTCTTGGAGGGCACAAACAAATCCTTGTTTGCACCAGGAGCCAGGAGAAAGAGCAGTATCCCCACAAAGGATTGAACCAGACTTGCTTGTGAGTATCCAGGAGTCTCTGGTGGAGGTGTGGTGGGTCAAAAGTTTGGCCTCATGCCAAACAGGGAGGGAACACAGCCCAGCTAATCAACAGAAAGTTGGATTAAAGATTTACTAAGCATGGCCCCTCCCATCAGAACAAAACCCAGTTTGCCCAACAGTCAGTCTCTCCCATCAGGAAGCTTCCATAAGCCTCTTACCTTATCTGTCAGCATGCAGACAGAATGAAAACCACAATCACAGAAAACTAACCAAACTGATCACATGGACCACAGCCTTGTCTAACTCAATGAAACTATGAATCATGCCTTGTAAGGCCACCCAAGATGGACGGGTCATGGTGTAGACAAAACGTGGTCCGCTGGAGGAGGGAATGGCAAACCTCTTCAGTTTTCTTGCCTTGAGAAACCCATGAACAGTATGAGAAGACAAAAAAGATAGGACACTGAAAGCTGAACTCTCCAGGTCAGTAGGCGCCCAATATGCTACTGGAGAACAGTGGAAAATAACTCCAGAACGAATGAAGAGACGAAGCCAAAGAGAAAAAAATGCCCAGTTGTGGATGTGACTGGTGATGAAGGTAAAGTCCGATGCTGTAAAGAACAATATTGCATAGAAACTTGGAAGGTCCATAATCAAGGGAAATTGAAAGTTGTCAAATAGGATATGGCAAGACTGAACATCAGCATTTTAGAATTCAGTGAACTAAAGTGGACAGGAATGGGCAAATTTAATTCAGATGACCATTATATCTACTACTGTGTGCAAGAATTCCTTAGAAGATATGGAATAGCCCTCATAGTCAATGAAAGAGTCCAAAATGCAGTACTTGGGTGCAATCTCAAAAATGACAGAATGATCTCTGTTTGTTTCCAAGGCAAACCAATCAGTATCACAATAATCTAAGTCTATGCCAAGTCTATCAGTGCCAAAAGATTATAAGGTTTGTTTTCAATAATTTATTATCCTTATAGCTTCAAGATATGAACTCCTTTCTGGTACATGCATTGAAAACTCCTAAAATTTAAGAATAAATTTACATGTTTACAAATAATTTCAACAATCATTGCAGGTAAGATTAACTTTATGGTAATTTGTGACAGCACATTAGGAAACTAATATAGATTTTGGTACTAGAAATGCAGCGCTGCTGTAACAACTATCTAGATGTTGAAGTGGCTTTGGAACTGAGAGTGAGTAGAGGTTGGAAGAATGTTGAGGAGCATGTAGAAAAATTCTACATTGCCTTCAACAGAGTATTAGTAGAAATCTGCACTTCAAGGATACCCCCAGTGGAGGTTTACAGACTATAGAAATGTGTACTTGGAGAGTGCTGCCAGAAAAAGTTGTGAAGGAAGTGAGGAATTCATTACTATAAACTGAAGAAAAGAGGATCCTTGCTATACATGGAGCAGAAATCTTGGCAGAATTTTTCCTGAAGTTGTGTGGAAAGCAGAAACAGTTAAAACTGAATTGGGATATATAATGAGATTTCCAAGCAAAGTTTTAAAGGTGCAGCTGGTTTCTTTTTGCTTCTTCTAGTAAAATGCTAAAATAGATAAAGTGAGAAAACTATGAAGCACAAAGGAAACATGTCTTGAAGTTTGGGGAATTCTCAGCCTGTCCTGACTGCAAGAAACACTAAAATTAGGAGACTGTCTATCAATGAAAGCTGGTTTTGGAAAGGACAAAGGTATGGTTGGACAACCTTTTGCTGTAATAATATCTTAGAAAGATCTTATAAAGTGTTTTCACTCAAAAAGCACTTTTATGAGATTCAGTATGTGACTCTCAGAGCCACCAATCAAGAAGAGAGTAGTAAGAAAATACGAGGGTATTGAACCCTCAGACATTCCAGCAAAAGCTAAAATAGAGATTGGGTTTTCCAGGAAAGATCAGTAACCAAGCTAGAGGATGGAGCATTAGTTGCCAAGAACAGAGCTGAGAAATGCAGAGGATTATTCGCAGGCTTTGAAAACTGATGGAGTTTGCCTGATTAAATTTTGAAATTGTTAGAACCAGATAAAATGACTTAATTATTTGGTTTTACAAGTCCACAGATGAAGGAAAATTGTGTCTCATGTAGGAATCCTGTATCTGATTGAGATAATTTAGATGACAAGATGTGGAACTTTTGAGTTGATAAGATTTCAATAAAATGTTGGTCTTGAAATTGATATGTTAATGGAGTAAGACCTTTGGGGACCTTGGTATGGGATAAATATATTTAGCATGTATCAGACATGAATCCTTGAGGGCCACAGGGTGGAATGTGATCCATTAGCTATCCACCAGAATACTTTAAAAAAATGACAATTTTTTAAAATCAATTTTGTTATTGAGATATAGTCATCATGTAACATTTTGTAAGTTTAAAGAGACTAACTTGTTAGTTTGATGTATTTATAATTGCAATATGCTTATCACCATAGGTTTAACTAATACTTTAATCAGGTCATGTTTCATTTTTTTGTGGTGAAAACAATTATGATAGTCTTTTAGCAACTTTGAAGTTTATAATACAGTATTGTTAAAGGCAATCATTTTGCTGTGCATTAAATTTCTAGATTAATGCAGATTAGCAATCAACTAACTAATCAACTAGCTACAATCTCACGCCATTAAGCATATTCCCAATTTCCCCACCATCCAGTCATTTATAACAACCATTCTTTTCTCTGTTTTAACCAAGTTCAGCTATTTTAGATTTCATATATGTGATATCATCAACATCAGATAGTATTTTTCTTTCTCTGTTGGACTTATCTCACTTAGCATAATGCCCTCAAGGTCAGTGTTTTTAATATTCATTTCTCTGATGACCATTGACATTGAACACTTTTTCATACATTTATTGACCATTTGAATATCTTTATTCAGGAAGTATCTGTCCAAATCTCTTAACCATTTTTATATTAGGTTACGTGCCTTTTAAAGGGCTTCCCAGGTGGTACAGTGGTAAAGAATTTGCCTACCAATGCAGGAGATGTAGGAGATGTGAGTTCCATCCCTGGGTTGGGAAGATCCCCTGGAGGAGGAAATGGCAACCCACTCTAGTATTCTTGGTGGAAAAAATCCCATGGACAGAGGAGACTGGTGGGCCATAATCCATGAGGTCACAAAGAGTCAAACATGACTGAATGACTGAACATGCACACATGTATCTTCCCTATGATTTCTAGGAATCTTCACATATTTTAAGTAGAAGTTCTTTGTTGTTTGAGTGCATTAAAATATGTTTCTTCCATTCTATCGCTTTATCACAATGTTTTTCAGAAGAACAGCTATTCTTAATTTTAATGTAATCTGATTTCTTAATCCATTTGTGTCCTATATAAGAAACCTTTCTATGACCAAATAACGAGTACATCCTTACTCAGTTTTCTCCTTGAAAACCATCTTTCATATTTACCCTTTATATTTAGACTTGCAATTCATCCGACATCAGATTTTGTGAATGATGTGATGTAAGGGTCAAGTTTATTATATTTTCTACTTGGCTGTTCAATTAACACAGTGCCATTTATTTACAAGCAAACAGAAAATACAAATAGCATTTTGCCCATGATCTGCTTAAATATCTGTCTTGGCATTTTCCTGACGTGGGGTACCTTTCATGTATCATTTGGCCATGTGTATATATTCTTTGGAAAGATGACTCTTCAGGTTCATTATTTATTTTTATGAGGCTATTTATTTGTTTATGCTTCCCATTGGGTGTAAAAGTTCTTTACATGTTTTGGGTATTAACCCTTTATCAGATATATAATTTGGAAATATTTTCTCATTCTTTGTAATGAGAAATTTGATATTTGTAATATTGTCATTTTTTGTAATTACAATTTGTAATATTTTCTCATTTCTTTTCATTTTGCTGATCTTTTCTTTTGCTGTGAAGAAACTTTGTAGTTTGATACAGTCTCATTTATTTTGCTGTGATTCTTGTGCTTTTGATGTTACATTCAGAAAATTGTTGCCAAGACCAACCTCAAGGAGCTTTTCCCTTATGTTTGCTTCTAAGAGTTTTATTGTTTCAGGTTTTATGTTTAAGTCTTTAATCTATTTTGAGTTAATTTTTCAGTGGTATAAAACAAGGATCCAGTTTCATTCATCTGCATGTGCTATCAATTTTCATAGTACCATTTGATGAAAGCATTATATTTTACTCAATGGTATTCTTGGCTCCATTGTCACATACTAGCTGACTGTATATGTCAGCGTTTATTTCTGAGCTCTTGTTTCTGTTCCATTGGTCTATGTGTCTATTTTTTATTTTATTTTATTGAGGTATAGTTGATTTACAATATTATGTTAGTTTCTGAATACAGCAAAGAGATACATATATATATATATATGTCAGATTTTTTCCATTATATTATAGTTTATTACAAGATACTGAATGTAGTTACCAGTACTACAGTACTAGTAACTATATAGTACTATACAGTACTAGAAACGTGTTTATCTCTTTTATATATAGCAATTTGTACCCAGTAATTCCAAGCTCCTAACTGATTCCTCCCCTCCCTTTGGAAACCATAAGTACATTTTCTATGCCTGTGAGTTTGTTTCTATTTGTAAATAAATTTACTTGTGTCGCTTTTTAGATTCTACATATGTGATAGCATATGATATTTATCTTTTTCTGACTTTCTTCAGTTAGTATGATAATCTGTAGGCCCATGCATGTTGCTGCAAGTGGCATTGTTTCATTCTTTTTTATGAATGAGTAATATCCTATTGTGTACATATACTACATCTTCTTTATCCATTCATCTGTCAGTGAACCCTTAGGTCCATGTCTTTGGTATTGTAAATAGTGTTGTTATGAATATTGGGGTGCATGTTACCTTTTCAAATTATGGTTTTCTCTGGTTATATTCCCAGTTATCCATAGTAATGGCACCGATATTCATTGTCAGTAACATTGTATGAGTGTCCCTCTTTCTCCACACCTTATCCAGCATTTATTATTTGTAGACTTTTTGATGATGGCCATTCAGACCAGTGTAAGGTGATACTACCACACTGTTGCGCTCATTTTACATACTAGTAAAGCAGTGCTCAAAATCCTTCAAACTAGGCTTAAGCAATATGAAAACCCAAGAACTTCCAAATGTACAAGCTGGGTTTAGAAAAAGCAGAGGAATCAGATTGCATATATTTGTTGGATCGTAGAGAAAGCAAGGGAATTCCAGGAAAACATTTCATTCTGCTTCATTGACAACACTAAAGCCTTTGACAGTGTGGATCACAACAAACTGTGAAAAGTTCTTCAAGAGATGGAAATACCAGTCCACCATACTTGCCTCCTGAGAAACCTGTTTGCAGGTCAAGAAGCAACAGTTAGAGTTGGACATAGAGCAACAAACTGGTTCAAAATTGGGAAAGGACTTCATCAAGGCCATATATTGTCATCCTGCTTGTTTACCTTCTATTCAGAGTATATCATGCACAGAAGTTAAATAAGCAGGATGACAATATACAGCCTTGGGCTGCATAAATCTCAAGCTAGAATCAACGTTGCCAGGAGAAATATCAACAACCTCAGATATGCACATGATACGACTCTCATGGCAGAAAGTGAAGAAGAACTTAAGAGCCTCTTGGTGAGGGTGAAAGTTCAGTTCAGTTCAGTTGTTCAGTTGGGTCCGACTCTTTGCGACCCCATGAATCGCAGCACGCCAGGCCTCCCTGTTCATCACCATCTCTCGGAGTTCACTCAGACTCACATCCATCGAGTCCGTGATGTCATCCAGCCATCTCATCCTCGGTCATCCCCTTCTCCTCCTGCCCCCAATCCCTCCCAGCATCAGAGTCTGTTCCAATGAGTCAACTCTTCGCATGAGGTGGCCAAAGTACTGGAGTTTCAGCTTTAGCATCATTCCTTCCAAAGAAATCCCAGGGCTGATCTCCTTCAGAATGGACTGGTTGGATCTCCTTGCAGTCCAAGGG
>SJYT01082553.1:19-58733 GCA_006410635.1 Cephalophus harveyi
AAGAGCATTGTAGAAGGAATATATGAAGTAAAATAAAAAATTATTTTTAATTAATTGATCAAACAAAGCAGTTTGTTCAAAATAATAATGGCAAGAATGAATTTGATTATGTATATTTCTGTATATTATATATGTGCATCTAATTATAATAAATGTACACACCCATTTATGTTTGCTTATATATAAATAAAATTAATGATGACAATGATACAAGGGATGAAAGGAGTAAGAGGAAGGAATTAGGATTATTTTGTTATTATAAGGTACTCACACCATCTGTGAAGTGGTATAGTGTTCTTTGAGAATAGACTTGAGTTAGTTATATATTGCAAACTCTAGATCAACCACTAAAATTAAAAAAAATAAGTTAATTAACTGACATTCTAAGAAAGGATAGAAAATTATATCATATAAAATGCTCAGTTAAAACCCCCAAAGGCAGGAAAAAGAGTGGAAGACAAAACAGCCACAAAGAATGAGAGCAACAAATAGAAAACTGTCACAAACATGATAGATCATAATCCAACTATATCAATAATCACTTTGAATGTCAATTGTCTAAGTTCACCAATTAAAAGCCACAGATTATCAGAGTGGATCAAAAACTAAGGCCCAAGGCCCAACTATATGTTATCTATAAGAAACACACTTTCAGTATAAAGATAAAAGGTAAATAAGTGGAGAAAATACTCCATGAAAAGCAAAAGTGAAAGTCGCTCAGTCACGTCCGACTCTTTGTGACCCCATGGACTATACAGTCCATGGAATTCTCCAGGCCAGAATACTGGAGTGGGTAGCCTTTCCCTTCTCCAGGGAATCTTCCCAACCCAGAGATTGAACCCAGGTCTTCCGCATTGCAGGCAGATTCTTTGTCAACTGGGAAGCCATGCTAACTCATAGAAAGAAAGCACAGGTAATTATATAAATTTCAGACAGGGCAGACTTCAAAGCAAGGAAAGTTACCAAGGATAAAGGACATTGCATCCAAGAAAACAGAATGGGCAAATACTTGTAGTGGATCCTAGGGGAAAAAAGGCAGAAGGGGTGAACAGTAACCTTCCTCGCCCCACCAAAGGAAGACTCTTGTTTCTGGAACGTTGACTTCCTGCCTGTCCTTGAGTCTGTCATTCCTCAGAGCACTGATGGGAGAGCTTCTGGTCCCTAACCATGAATGCATTGAGTAGACCCTCCATCCCAGAGAAGAGATGGTGGAAGGAGGTAGGAAGGATATGCCTGACAATGAAAGACAGCTGTAAGCAAGAGATATCCTCTTTGTTCCAGGAATGAGTATCAATGCCCCTTAATTGGGAAATCACCTGTATGGCAGAGGTGCTAGTGGGAAAACATTAAGAGCAAGGGGCCGATGCAATCTTGGATCCTCCCGAATGAGCCCAGCCTCTCCTCCTCCTGGGTCTACCCTAACCCTTTTCTTGATTTGTCTGCATAGACAGGACTCTGAGTGAGATGCCATCTACCATCTCTCTTCCTCTCTGGTTCTCATTGCCTCCATTTCTCCGGAAGTCCTAAGGTCCCCTGACACCAGCATGGAGACCTTGAGAAGGAGCTCAGTGATACAGTAAGATATTATGGGAAAAGCCAAACGGCCTTCTTGACCACCGCAATGAGATTTAGTGTATTGTAAACATGGGACTCTTCATGGGTTCTCCAGGCAAGAATACTGGAATGGGCTGCCATTTCCTCCTCCAGGGGACCACATTTTTTCAGGACTCTTCACTATGACCCGTCAGGCTTGGGTGGCCCTGCATGACTGGCTCATAGCTTCCCTGAGGTACGAAGGCCCCTTCACCACTACAAGGCTGTGACCCACGAGGAGGAGGTAGTGAAGGACAGAGGAGTCTGTCGTGCTGCAGTCCATGGGGTGGCAAAGGGTGGGACACAACATAGCGACTGAACAGGAACAACACAGCAAGGGCCAGGAAGCAGTTCCTCACCTGTGACAGACAGGAACAGTGGGTCGCTGGAGTCTGACCACGAGTAGGGAGAGTGAGTGAAGGAGCCGTAGCACCTGTAGACCCCGCTGTGGGCTGGGGTCCCAGGACCCAGAGGGAACTCTGCCTGGAGTGCTCCGCGGGGGCCCCGCCCTCCAGCAAGGAGGCGCCCAAGGTCCTCACTGTCCCTGAGCAGATGGAACTGGTCAAAGGCGCTCTTGGAGCTGCAGACCAAGGTCACGTTCTCCCCTGACCTCACCATGGGGCCCCCCTGGGCTGAGAGAGAGGGTTTCCTGGACAGACCTGGAAGGAGGAGACCATGATCTCAGAGCACAAGGTAACTCTAGTCCTAAATAGAGGACTAAAGCCGGAAGTGTGCAACAAGAGAAGCACTGCAATGAGAAGGCCGCTTACCGCCAGGAGAGAAAGACCCACAGCAAGGGATACCCGGCACAGGGAAAACTCCAGAAATAACCGTAAAAATCGAGTGTCATTTAAAATCCTCTTGAACAAATAAATAATTTTTAAAATGGATTGTCATTTAATGTCCTTTTTTAAGAAAGAGTATATATGTATATGAATAACTGAATCATTCTGTTGTACAACAGGAGTTAACAACATGTGAAATCAACTAGACTTCAACAAACATAAATAAAATATAAATTTAAAAAATCAAATATGTGTGGTTCTCTTGAAATAAATGGAACTTACTAACTACTGCTAGGACTATAAGAAAACATGGCATTGACCCGGAAGAAGAAATTATGGAGTAGAAATTGCCAGAATCTCATTCGATCTTTGACCGCCTCATTCTTGAGGGCGTGTTCAGGGCTGCCATGCCCACCCCCAAGGGCTGAAAGGGACTCCTCAGTGAGAGGGTGGGAGGGACCACTCCCCCCGCTTTGTGCAGAAGGATGCGTGAAACCACGAGAATGAGCAACTTCAGGGTGTCGACCTCCATCTCAATCACCCAGGGGCTGGACTGCAGGGCGTCTGGTACCACAGTGTGCTGCTGACAGAGGAAGAGAGCTCTGACGTAAATGCGGGAAACCAACCCCATAACCACCATCGGTGGCTGCCTGAGCGGGAAACTGCCCGGGTCCCTGCTCTGGTGCATTTCTCTCCGTTGGTTGTTCTTTCACGTTCTCACTCCTTCGCTCTGTCCCCGGCTGTGTCTTCCCCTTAGCACATGGCAGGGACTCTGTTCTCTTCTCCCTTCTGCTTTCACACCTCCTCTCTCTGGTTTGCTCCCTCTCCCGAGTTTGTGAGCGTCTCTGCACACCTGTCCTTCTCTCCCGGTACTGATGCTGGACTGGACATCAGACCTTCTGTGACACAGAGCAGGAGGGACTGGGCTGGCCACACTCACCTGTGATGATGATGTCCACGGGGTCGCTGGGGGTTGACCACACATAGGGGGAGTGGCTGAGAGAGCCATAGCATCTGTAGGTGCCCACACTCAATAAAGTCATGGGGCCAATGACGAACTCAGCTGGGGCATGCCCACCAGTGAACATCTCTCCACATCTCTGGAAATGCCCTGTGATGCTTTTTTTCTGCAGGATGAATTTGTCAAGCCACACTGATGAGTGACAGCGGAGGGTCACATTCTCTCCTGCACGAATGAGGGGGCCTGGGTGGGCTGAGATGGAGGGTTTTGTGAACACACCTAGGAGCAAAGAGCATGTGAGCTTCTGTGAGTCACCCCACGTCGGCGCTTCCCCTGACATCTGAAGGTGTGAAAAACCTCCCCACGAAGCAGCAAAGCCAATTGCCCTTCCTGTCTGTTCTGTTGCATTTTCTTCAGCCTTGTTCTCGGGCTCTGGCTCATGCTTTTCTGTTTCTCTTTGCTCAAGACCTCCAGCCTCCTCTGTGTTTACTCTAAGCTCTTCAGCTGTTGGATCTGCCCTCAGCTTCATGCATGCATACTCAGTCCCTTCAGTGTGTCTGACTCTGTGGGGCCCCATGGACTGTAGCCCGCCATGCTCCTCTGTCCATGGGATTCTCCAGTTGAGAACACTGGAGTGGGTTGCAGTGCTCTTAACTTCATCCCATCCCTATTATGTGTGGTGGGGGGCTGGGGTGGGTCTGCTTCTCTGGTACTGACATCTGAAGGTGTGAAAAACCTCCCCACGAAGCAGCAAAGCCAATTGCCCTTCCTGTCTGTTCTGTTGCATTTTCTTCAGCCTTGTTCTCAGGCTCTGGCTCATGCTTTTCTGTTTCTCTTTGCTCAAGACCTCCAGCCTCCTCTGTGTTTATTCTAAGCTCTTCAGCTGTTGGATCTGCCCTCAGCTTCATGCATGCATACTCAGTCCCTTCAGTGTGTCTGACTCTGTGGGGCCCCATGGACTGTAGCCCGCCATGCTCCTCTGTCCATGGGATTCTCCAGTTGAGAACACTGGAGTGGGTTGCAGTGCTCTTAACTTCATCCCATCCCTATTATGTGTGGTGGGGGGCTGGGGTGGGTCTGCTTCTCTGGTAGAATCCATACCTGGCTCCCTTCACACTCATCTCCTAGAATGTGGGTGATGATTGGCAGGAGATTGGGAAGGAGGTGGAGAAAAAGTGAACATTTCCCCACCTCTGACCCCCTCTTCACGCCTCTGGAGACATTCCTGGGCTGACTTGGTCTTAACTGGGACCCCAGCTCCTTCATATGGGATTACAGCTCCCTACTGGGTGGCAGGTGCTGGATCAGGGTCCCCCCTCAGCCTCCCAGTTGGCAGGCAGTGGCAGCATCCTGTCTAACTAATGCCTAGGGAGGCTCCTCCTTCCTGAGCCAGGGGGATGCATCCCTCTATTCAACACCCTGAGTTTAAACTCTCAGACTTAGTTCTCTTTCCTTGGTTCAGTTCTGGCTGGGAATCCTGAGGACGTCTTTGGCTGCACAGGCACGTGGACCTAGAGTAGGATTGCCTGCAGGCACGGATGTCCCAGGCTGGGCTGCACCCCTCCTACCTGTGACCACAATCTGCAGGGGGTCACTGACATCGGACCACACAGAACCAAACAGGTCAGCTCCAGAACATGTGTAGGACCCGGCATGTTCCATGGTCACCGGGCCAAGGATGAAGCTCTTGAAACGTTGTTCCCAGAGCTTGTGCAAACTGGCCCTATGTCTTTTGAACAGTCTGAATATCACAAATGGAGGACCAGAGTGACATTGAAGAGTCACAGTCTGTCCTAAGGGAACCACGGGGCTTGGCCAGGCTGACAAAGAGGGCTTCTCATATTCACCTAGGAGAAAAGGAGACACAGGCTTTGAGAGAAAAATAAGAATGATCCCCTGTCCCCACTGCCCTCGTGGGTGCTTCCCCTTCAATTCTTCCAACTCTCCTCCCCTAAAGCGCATCACCCTGATGCTCAGGGACACCTGGGGCTTGGGGACAGACAGAGACACAGTCAACCCAGGACGGACATCATGAAGTTCTAAGAATACAATTCTCGGACGTGATTCTAATCACTTGTTGGGTTGAAAAATGTTGAGAAAGCTTCAGTCAAAACACAAAACACTGGGGATTTCCTGGTTGTCCAGCGGTTAGGACTCAGCACTTTTTCTGCCGAGGGCCCGAGTTGAATCCTTGATCAGAGAACTAAGATCCTGCAAGCTGCACAATGCAGGCAAAAGAAAACATCACCCAAAAAATTGATGACTGGACGAGAAGGGAAAGGACTTCCCTGTTGCATTTGTTGTAGCTCAAATGGTAAAGAATCTTCCTGCAATCACGGTTCAGTCTCTGAGTTGGCAAGATCCCCTGGTCAAGGAAATGGCAACCCACTCCTGCATTCTTGCCTGGAGAATCCCATGGATACAGGAGCCTGGTGAGCTACACTCCATGGGGTCACAGAGGGTCGGACTCGACAGAGCGACGAACACTAACACAACTAAGCAGTGAGAAAGCCACTTGCCTGAAAGGAGGGAAGTCAACCTTGACCCTCGCTCCTTTGTTAGCTAACCTCCATCAAATGTGTGACAAGGTCCAGGTGGCCCTGCCTGATGGCCAGCCCCTTCCCTGGGCTCAGCTCTAGGGGGTGCTCCTGCAGATCCTGTTGTTAAGGCTGGATGGAGAGGCCAGGAGCTACCTTGTCCGAGAGGGGTCTGTGGGCTGCAGCCGCTTGCTCCCCTCTCATGATAGAAATGGCACTCAGTGGGCCCAGCTCCCAGCTCCCAGACTTCACACTGTGCCTTCAGGTCCAGAGTCCAGAGCTGGGCTAACCTCTGGGGGGAGTGAAGATGAGTATCAAGGCCAATAGGAGGACCTGGGATCCACAGGGCTCGCGGCTCTCACTGTACTCACAGGGGGCTCACCCCAGCCCCCAGTGTCCTCTGCATCAGCCCCACTGCTCTGCTCAACAGAGAAAGAAGGGATGGGGAGGACTCACCCACAGCTGCCCAGATCCTCAGACTCACACAGAACCCTAGGAGGAAAACCCCGTCAGAGATGGCTTGTCCCGATGGACCCCACGCTCCTTCCACCCTCATCCAGGGAACCTGGTCAGTGATGTGAAGACCTCCTAATTTCCACCATAACCCTCTCCAACCATGTCTTTCCAGACTCACCGAGACTCAGGAGGCTGAGGAGTGTGGGGCACATGGCTCTGCTTCTGTGAGACAGGAGGCAGAGCTGAGCAAAGCTGACGGCGTCACAGGATGCGGAAGGCGGGCGGTGCTGTTGGTACAGTCAGCCTGGCTCATGTCACATGGGAGGATAGCCAGCCTCTTCTCACGCCAGGGATGGAAGTCTGACTTGAGCCACATCACAGAGCACGCCCCATGACCCGATCGTCACATTTTGTTTCCCTAAACACTGTAAACCTAAGAAAATTGTCTTTCTCTTTCTGTCTACTTCCATTAATATGTTAATCTCCAGGTCCCTCCATGCTGCTGCCAATGGCATGATTCCATTTTCTAAATGTCTGCATGGTATTCCATTCTCTGTGTGTATAAGCATATACATCTTCTTTATCTATTCATCTCTTGATGGACAATTAGGCTGCTCCCATGTCTTGGCTATTGTAGGTTTTGCTGCTATGAACATAGGGGTGCATGAATCTTTCCAAGGTATAGTGTTTTCCCAGATATATGCTCGGGTTTGGAATTGTTGGATCATATGGAAACTCTGTTTTTACTTTTTTTGAGGAACTGCCATACCGTTTTCCACAGTGGCTGCACTGTAAGAGGGTTTCACACTTCTCCACACCCTCTCCAGCATCTATTATTCATCAAGTGTCTAATGACGGCCATTCTGATGGGTATGAGGTGGTGCCTCCTTGCAGTATCGATTTGCCTTTCTCTACTAATTAGCAATGCTGAGCATCTTTTCATATGCCTGTTGGCCATCTGCGTATCTTCTTTTAAACCACAGATATCAACTGTGAGAGTGACGTCTATGGATTTTGTCTAAAATGAACGGCACCTCTGCTAAAGTCTCATGAATGGGCTCTGATTCCAACCTCACGTTGCTTGTCAAGGGACAGAGTGATGAGGTCTTCAGGAAAGGATCAGTGACTTTATCTGGAAAGCCAGCAGACCAACGAGACGGTGAACTTGTGCCCCACAGAATCATCTTCCCTGAGTTAGATGGGCTTTTGGGGGAGTGAGAGGGATGGTCAAACAGTGTTTACTGAATGCAAAATAACCCTAGCCCATGGGGAAGAAAATTCCAAGGAGAAGAGAGAACAATATAGATTAAATACCCACGTGTGAACTCACACTTTCACACTTACACACACACACTAAAAGAGGAGGAGGTGTGGCTGGTTGTTGCAGTGTTTTAATGAACTAGTTAATGTCTGTGCTGGCTCTTCGTCGCTGTGCACAGGCTTTCTCTGGTTGTGGGAAGGGGGCTGCCCTTTGCTGTGGTTCAGGGTCTCTCATCGCCGTGGCTTCTCTTGTTGTGGAGCACCCGCTCTAGGCACATGGGCTTGTGGCCCACGGGCTTAACTGCCCCGAGGCATGTGGAATCTTTTTGGTCCTGGGATCGGGCCCGTGTCCCTCACATGGGGAAGCAGATTCCCAACCAGTGGACCACCAGGGAAGCCCTTTTGCAAGCTCTTTTTCCCCTTAATTTATTTATTTTTAATTTAAGGACAATTACAATACTGAGATGGCTTCTGCCATACATCAACATGGATCAGCCGTAGCTATACTTATGTCCCCTCCACTGTGGAAATCTTTTAATTCTGGAATCCTTTGTTCTTGAAGCTGTCCATGCAGGTCTGGTCATAATGTCCATTTAAGCCCCTGACAAGACAAAAGGTTCTGTCGGTTCTGCCACTGTTTATCTCTACACGAATGGGAAAGTACTATACCTTTCAAGCTCAGAGCCTTGAGAATAGCTTAGGCCCTCAGTCGTCTCTGACTCTTTGTGATCCCATGGGCTGCAACCCGCCAGGGTCCTCTGTCCATGGGGGTTCTCCAGGCAAGAATGCCCGGGTGGGTTGCCATTTCCTTCTCCAGGAGATCTTCCCAACCGAGGGATCAACTCAGGTCTCCTGCATTGCAGGCAGATTCTTTATCCTCTGAGTCACCAGGAATGCCCACCAGTAACATAATGTGCTTCAATATTTCCTCCCACAATTAACATTGCCAGTGTTTTCTATTTACTTTTAACATGGACATGGTGGGAGATTGGCATCATGCTTTCACTCTCAGTGTAGCATAACACTGACATGAAATATACCATAAATTTAAAAATAGAAGTATGAATACAATGCTCGATTTCTCATTAAAGAAAAAAAGATATGCAATAAGCAACAAAGATTTACTGTATAGCCTGGGGAGCAATAGTCAATATCTTGTAATAACCTAAAATGGAAAATAATCTGAAAAATAATGTATGTGTATTTGTATAACTGAAAATCACCTTGCTGTGCATCTGAAACATTGTAAGTCAACTACACTTCAATAAAATATGTATCTGATGAAGTTAAAAATAGAACTAGTAAAATAAATTTTAAAAGAAAATGAAAGAAAATGAAGTCACTCAGTCATGTCTGACTCTTGGCAACCCTATGGACTGTAGGCTGGCAGGCTCCAATGTTCATGGGATTTTCCAGGCAAGAATACTGGAATGCATTGCCATTTCCTTCTCCAAATAGTGCAGGCCAACTGCAGCATACTCCCTGATGGTCTGTGTACTCACTCTCACATTGCAACTCTGCAGACGGTGTATTCACATGGGCACCCTGAGCTGCCCCAGTCTCAGCCCAGATGGTGAGTTTGTGGAAGGTCCCTGAAAGGAAGTCAGAGGCTGAGTCCCAGGATTTCCCAACTCCTCACTTCCCAGCTCAGCTCAGGAGCACTTCCAGGTTTCACCAGCATCACTCTAGCATCCCAGTGCCCCAACCTTGCCCCCGACCAAGTTCCTGGGACTCAAGTGAGATATGGGTCCCAGAAGACCTGGGAGAACCCACCTGCAGGGTTCAGGGGCCTCTGGCCCAGACTCAGCCCTGCAAGTGAAAGATTTGCCACCAAAAGCTTGGCCTGATTCTCTCCCCATCAGGATCCCTGGCCCCTCAAGCTGCCCAAGCCTTGTGGTTCCCATGAACTGGGGGCAGGGTGGGCGTTCCGTGCCCTCCTGTGGTACTCTCCCTGCCCTGCACATCTGGCCAAGAAGGAGAAGCTCAGAGAGAATGGAAGGCGTGTCTGAAGCTCTGAGTGCCCAGCCGCCCCTGCCCCCGCCCTGTACAGATGAGGAGACCACGGGGCCCTAGAGGACAAACAGGATGTGGTCCCTGGGGGGCTGCCGCCGCCCCTCAGGGTTCCCATGGCTGTGGACTCACAGCAGGGGGCAGCCCCTCCGTGGACCTGGTGCCGATGTCTCCTGGTAGGGCTCAGGAGGCATCTCAGCCCAGACCTGACGTCTCAGCTCTCTCTTTCTGCCTGATGTGACTGCGTGCTCTCGATGGTGAGACCCAGGTTCTCGTCCTGAGTCAGCCCCTGACAGTCTGACTCCAGCTAGGACTCAGAACTTTATTTTCCCAGTCCCCTCCAGAAATGGAATTACTTCTCATCTTTGGTCAGTTCATAGATTATTGCAGAGCACCTACTGTGTGCCAGGCATTGGTGCCACACAGCAGAAATACACCCATGACCCAGGTAAACCCATCTTCTGTAGTTGGGTGAAGAATTCAGATTCTGCAGAATGCAGGCATCAAATGCTAATATTCAATTATTTTCTTAAAAGAAATATGAGAATAACTGGGGTTCATGTCTACTCTGTCAACTTTCAAAATAATGAAGATTATGGCATCTTGTCCCAGCACTTCAGGGCCAAAAAAAAAAAAATAGTGAAAAAGTGGAAACTGGCATCATTTCCTTTCCTGATTTCCAAAATCACTGCTGACAGTGACTGCAGCCATGAAATTAAAAGACACCTGATGCTTGGAAGAAAAGTTATGACAAACCTAGACAGCATATTAGAAAGCAGAAACATCATTTGCTGACAAATGTCTGTATAGTCAAAGCTATGGTTTTTCCAGTAAGCATGTACAGATGGGAGGAAAGAAAAAGTCAAAGTGAAAGTTACTCAGTCTTGTCTGACTCTTTGTGACCCCATGGTTTATGGAGTGGAGTGGAGAATTCCACTCCATGGAATTCTCTAGGCCAGAATACTGGAGTGGGCAGCCTATCCCTTCTCCAGGGGTCTTCCCTACCCAGGAATCGAACTGGGGTCTCCTGCATTGCAGGAGGATTCTTTATCAACTGAATGATCAGGGAAGAACTACTGATGTGAGATTTGGTCGTAAAGAAGGCTGAGTGCTGAAGAACTGATGCTTTCAGACTGTGGTGCTGGAGAAGATTCTTGAGAGTTCCTTGGACTGTAAGGAGATCAAACCAATCAATCTTAAAGGAAATAGATCCTGAATATTCATTGGAAGGACTGATGCTGAAGCTGAAGCTCCAATAATTTGGCCACATGAAGCAAAGAGCCAACACATTGGAAAAGACCCTGTTGCTGGAAAGATTGAAGGCAGAGAAGAGGGCGACAGGATGAGATGGTTGGATGGCATCGATGACGCAATGGACATGAGTCTGAGCAAATTCCGGCAGATGGTGAAGGACAGAGAAGCCTGGTTGACAGTCCAGGGGGTCGAGAAAGTCAGACGTGATTTAGTGACTGAACAACAGCAACAACGTGTACACTGTAATTGAGGAAATAGCTGTTTAAAGAGGCAGAAAGCCATGGGGTAGGAGCAAGTACATTCTAGAGAGACAAGAACACTCCTTAGAACCTTGGGGACACGGGGACTTTCTGAGGGGGAGCAGGGGGACTTGGTGGTTGCCGTGTCAGGTGCTATCCGCTCTGCAAGGCTGCTCAATTTTATTTTTAAGAGAAATGGAATATATAAGCAAAAGACTATGATAAAAATTTATGAAGGTCATATTATATTAGCTGCTATAGAGAAGAGGGAAGTGAGAGAAAATTGCTTGGTCGTATCTAACTCTTTGCGACCCCATGGACTATACAGTTCATGGAATTCTCCAGGCCAGAATACTGCAGTGGGTAGCCTTTCCCTTCTCCAAGGGATCTTCCCAACCCAGGGACTGAACCCAGGTCTCCCACACTGCAGGCAGATTCTTTATCAGCTGAGCCACAAGGAGAGTATAAATTTAAAAAATTTTTTTATTTAAAAAGAAATAATGCTTGATCTTCAATATCTCAATATGGGTGTGTCAACCAGCATTCTAAATGATTTATGTGGATTTTTCATATTAAAATTACCCCCTTGATAAGGCAAAAACCCATTAACAAGTGATAGAAATGATAGAGTCTACCTTTGTGTCTATTTCTGATTGGGAGTAGAAAAGGAACTGAGTGTTCTCAAAAGAGCTGATATGAGAGAGCACACAAATGTTAAATGGCCCATTTTCTTAGTGTGTGCATGTGTGTGTGTGTTTGTGTGTGGTGTAACTCCACCATTATCATTTGGAGGGAAGAAGAGGTGAGAGCTGAGGTTGGGGGGGTTGCCTCTGGAGGACCATTAACAGGATTGAATTCAGATAGAAGAGTTTGGAGTTGGCCCTGAAGATGGTGGGCACCATGGAAGGATTTGGGGCAGAAAGCAGATTCTGAAATGGAAGTTAGAAAGATGAAATGTGGAGGGTGAACTGGAGATGGAGTGTGTCTCTGCACCTCAGAACTCAGGGAGGTTATGGCTGGGATCCAGGTGTGGCTGTGGGCTGGACTAAGGGGGTGGAGAGGATGGCAGGGGTCAGTGGGACCCTGGAGGCTGAATTCTTTTCCTGCATGATTGAATACGAGATGCAAGAGTCGAGGAGTTGTGTGACCTTCACTCCCCACCTTGGTTGGGAGGAGGCACCAGCGATGCCCCCGGAGACCTGGTGAACCGAGGGGTGGGCGAGAGAAGCAGGCTGGAGAGTTTTTCAAAGTACACTCTGCTCCCACAAGAAAGCACAACTCTTCCTCTTGGGCCCAGAGGGCAGGCTTTACTTCTCCCAGTGACAAGCCAGGGTGTGTAAGAAGCATTATGTGTCTTTCTTCCCTTGAGGGGAAAGATGTGAGTCATTTCTGTCTCTTCAAGGCATCCTTTGATGTTGCATGTTGCTTTCCTCTTCAACCAAAGGAGACTCCAGGATTCAGACAAGAATGGTTGTCATCAGAGTTCCTGATCAAGGACAGACACATATATTAACACATATGGTATATTTCCATGAAGTGAAATAAGAGAGGACGTAGCCTGCTAATGTCATCAACTGCCTCAGGAAGTGGTAGTGCCACCACTGAAATCTATTCATCTATCTNAATGAAAGAAATCAAAGATAACCTAAACAGATGGAGAGATATTCCATGTTCCTGGGTAGGAAGAATCAATACTGTGAAAATCACTATACTACCAAATGCAGTCTACAAATTCAATGTGATCCCTATCAAATTACCAATGGCATTTTCCACAGAAATAGAAGAAAAAATTTCACAATTCATATGGAAACAGAAAAAAACCCAAATAGCCAAAGCAGTCTTGAGAAAAAAAGATGGAGCTGGAGGAATCACCCTTCTGGACTTCAGGTTATACTACAAAGCTATAGTCATCAAGACAGTATGGTACTGGCACAAAAACAAATATAGACTGATGGAACAAGAGAGAGAAAGCCCAGAAATAAATCCATGCACTTATGGGTACCTTATTTTTGACAAAGGAGACAAGAATATACAATGGGGGCAAAGACAGCCTCTTCAATAAATGGTGCTGGGAAAACCGAACAGCTACATGTAAAAGAATGAAATTAGAACACTTCCTAACACCACACACAAAGATAAACTCAAAATGGATTAAAGACCTAAATTTAAGACCAGAAGCTATAAAACTTAGAGGAAAACATACGCAGAACACTCGATGACATAAATCAAAGTAANATAAATGGTGCTGGGAAAACCGAACAGCTACATGTAAAAGAATGAAATTAGAACACTTCCTAACACCACACACAAAGATAAACTCAAAATGGATTAAAGACCTAAATTTAAGACCAGAAGCTATAAAACTTAGAGGAAAACATACGCAGAACACTCGATGACATAAATCAAAGTAAGATCCTTTATGAGCCACCTCCTAGAGCAATGGAAATAAAAACAAAAGTAAACAATAGGACCTGATTAAGCTTAAAAGCTTTTGCACAGCAAAGGAAACTATAAGCAAGGTGCAAAGACAACCCTCAGAATGGGAGAAAATAGTAGAAAACGAAACAACTGACAAAGGATTAATTTCCAAAATATACAAGCAGCTCATACAACTCAATGCCAGAAAAACAACCCAATCAAAAGTAGCAAAAAGGCTGAAATAGACATTTCTTCAAAGAAGACATATAGTTGGCTAACAAACACATGAAAAGATGCTCAACATCACTCATTATTAGAGAAATGCAAATAAAAACTACAATGAGAGATCACCTCACACCAGTCAGAATGGCCGTCATCAAAAAGTTTACAAACAGTAAATGCTGGAGAAGGTGTGGAGAAAAGGGAACACTGCTGCACTGTTGGTGGTAATGTAAACTGATACAGCCACTATGGAAAAGGGTATGGAGATTCCTTTAAAAACTAGGAATAAAACCACCATATGACCCAGCAATCCCACTCCAAAACATATACCCTGAGGGAACCAAAATAGAAACAGACACAAGTATCCCATTGTTCGTTGCAGCACTATTTACAATAGCTAGAGCATGGAAGCAACCTAGATGTACATCAACAGACAAATGGATAAAGAAGTTGTGGTACATATACACAATAGAATATTACTCAGCCATAAAAAAGAACGCGTTTGAGTCAGTTCTGATGAGGTGGATGAACCTAGAACCTATTATACAGAGTGAACTGAGTCAGAAAGAGAAAGATAAATATCATATTCTAACACACATATATGGAATCTAGAAGAATGGTACTGAAGAACTTATTTATGGGGCAGCAGTGGAGAAATAGACATAGAGAATAGACTCATGGACATGGGGAGAGGGAGGAGAGGGTGAGACTATGAAAAAAAGAGAGAGGATAGAAATTAATAATATCAGAATGAAAGAGGAGAAGAAAAGCATGAAAGAGGGTATATCACTCTAGTTCCTATGAACATTAAAAGGATAATAAAGAAATATTATGAACAACTCTATGACCACAAATTTAATCACCTATGTGACAGAACATATTAATAATGTTGAAGGAGAGCAAAGTTGGAGGACTGACAAAACTTGACTTCATAACTTACTGTAGAGTGACTGTAATCCAGACAGTGTAGTAGTGGCAAAAGAACAGACAAATAGGTGGGTGGAACATGATGGAGAATCCAGAAAGAGACCCCTATAAATATAGTCATTGATCTTTAGCAACAGAGCAAAGGCAATACAATGAAATACAATCTCTTCAACAAATAATGCTGGGACAACTGGCATGCACATGAGAAAAAAAACCTAGAACATACACTCTTCACAAAAACTACCTCAAAATGGATAGTAGATCTACATATAAACACACTATAAAATCCTAAAACATAACAAGAGAAAACCTGGATGACTTTGGGTGTGGTGATGACTTTTTACATACAATAACAAAGGCATCATTTATGAAAGAATTAAAGAATAAGTTGGACTTTATGTAAAAGTAAAAACTTCTGTACTATTATAAACAATGTCAAGTGAATAAGAAAACAGTCCACAGACTGGGAGAAAACATTTGCCAAAGACATATCTGATAAAAGACTATTACCCAAAATATACAAAGAACTCTTAAAACTTAAGAAAAAGAAAACAAAACCCACAGTTAGAAAATGTACCAAAGACCTTAACAATTAACCTCACCACTGCCATACACATGGCAAACAAGCGTATGAGAAGATGCTCCACCTTATAAGTCATCAGGGAAATGCAAATTAAAACAACGATGCCTGGAAAAGGAAATGGCACCCTACTCCAGTATCCTTGCCTGGAGAATCACATGGACAGAGGAGACTAACTGCTACAGTCCAGGGGGTCCCAAAGGGTCAGACAAGACTTAGTGACTAAACAACAGCATATAATGAGTTTTTCATCATTGGGAAATGCTGTTTTAACAATCAGTTATCTCCTCTCCAAAAAAAAAAAAAAAAAAGCATACCCAGATGTTACAAAGAAATATGAGACAATGGTATTTCAGTTCAGTTTAGTTCAGTTCAGTCGCTCAGTCGTGTCTGACTCTCTGCGACCCCATGAATCTCAGCACGCCAGGCCTCCCTGTCCAACATCAGCTCCCAGAGTTCACTCAAACTCACGTCAATCGAGTCAGTGATGCCATCCAGCCATCTCATCCTCTGTCATCCCCGTCTCCTCCTGCCCCCAATCCCTCCCAGCATCAGTCTTATCCGATGAATCAACTCTTCGCATGAGGTGGCCAAAGTACTGGAGTTTCAGCTTCAGCATCATTCCTTCCAATTTAGCAGCTCTAATTATGAAATATATGAGAGGCAAACACAGAAAGGAGAAAGGCTTTACTGAGTAGGACATGGAGCCCTGGAAGACATGAAGACAGTAAGCCAGCACATACAAAGATTTAAATCATCTTTGGCATGGCAGAAGGTGCCAAAAAGATGTAATAGACAACTGGCAGAAAATCACAATGCCTATGAATAAATATGTCATTTAAGAGCAGAGTGCTATGATGCGTGCAAAGCAGTGGGGGGAATAGGCAGTGCATACCAACAGCTGTGTCATGCTCAAAGAACTTGAATAAGGAAAACATGTTAAGTTCTTAACCCCATTAGTCAGAAAATTTACAAATATATAACAAGTCTTGACTCCCAGATGGATTAAAATCTAACCTGGTTAATATGCCATATCTGTGGAAAATAGGAGGAAAACAGGGGGCTGTTCATCATTACCTATATAGATGTGTCTCCTCTGGTTTGAGGTGACAATGTGGCATGACCTGTCCAGTCTATAAACGTGTGTTCCTTTGGAAACAGTAATTCTAGATCTAGGAGTTTCATCCCACTTGAATCAATATATAAGTATAAATAATGTTTTTTGCAAAGTTGTTTTAATTACAACACAGATTGATGGAATTGTGATTATTCAATACAATATTGTCCAGTTAGTAGAAAGAGATGAAATTCGATGTATGCTCCTATGGAGTATTGTCTATAGAAGTGAAATATGTGACTTGCAGAAGAGAAAAACAGTGAAATACCACTACACACCTATGAGAATGGGTAAAATCTGAAACACTGACAGCCCAGAATGCTAGAGAGGATTGGCCAGCAGGAATTCACAGTCATTGCTGGCGGAAATGCAAAATGGTACAACGACTTTGGAAGCCAGTTTGATGGGCTCTCACAAAACTAAATATATCCTTGTCATTTGTTGGTTTCATTCAGTCGCCCAGTGGTGTCCGACTCTTTGCGACCCCATGGAGTGTGGTATGTCAGGCTTCCTTGTCCTTCATGGTCTCCCAGAGCTTGCTCAAACTCATGTCCACTGAGTTGGTGATGCCATCCAACCATCTCATCCTGTCGTCCCCTTCTCCTGCCTTCAATCTTTCCCAGCATCAGTGTCTTTTCCAATGAGTCAGCTCTAGCAATTGTCCTCCTTGGTATTTACCCAAAGGGGTTGAAAAGTTACATACATAAAAATCTGTAACTGCTTGTAGCAGCTCTATTCATAATTTCCAAAGTTCGGAAGCAACCAAGATATCTTTCAGTATGTGACAGATAAATCAACTGTGGCATATGGAGACACTGGAATATTATTTAGCAGCAAAAAGAAATGAGCTATCAAGCCAAGAAAATGAACTTAATGCATATTACTAAGTGAAGAAACCAATCTAAAAAGGCTATACATTGTGTGATTCCAACTACATGACATTTTTGAAGAGATCTGTAGTCTTCAGAATGTTCAAACTACCGCATAATTGCACTCACCTCACATGCTAGCAAAGTAATGCTCAAAATTCTCCAAGCCAGGCTTCAACAGTACGTGAATCATGAATTTCAAGATGTTCAAGCTGGATTTAGAAAAGGCAGAGGAACCATAGATCAAATTGCCAATATCTGTTGGATCATTGAAAAAGCAAGAGAGTTCCAGAAAAAACATCTACTTCTGCTTTATTGACTATGCCAAAGCCTTTGACTTTGTGGATCACAACAAACTGGAAAATTCTTCAAGAGATGGGAATACCAGACCACCTGACCTGCCTCCTGAGAAATCTGTATGCAGGTCAAGAAGCAACAGTTAGAACTGGACATGGAACAACAGACTGGTTCCAAATCGGGAAAGGAGATTTGCATATTGTCAAGGCTGCATATTGTCACCTTGGTTATTTAACTTATATGCACTGTGCATCATGCAAAATGCCAGGATGGAAGAAGCACAAACTGAAATCAAGATTGCCAGGAGAAATATCAATAACCTCAGATATGCAGATGACACCACCCTTATGGCAGAAAGTGAAGAAGAACTAAAGAGCCTCTTGATGAAAGTGAAAGAGGAGAGTGAAAATGCTGGCTTAAAACTCAACATTCAGAAAACCAAGATCATGGTATCCAGTCCCTGCACTTCATGGCAAATAGATGGGCAAACAATGAAAACAGTGAGAGACTTTACTTTTGGGGGGGGCTCCAAAATCACTGCAGATGGTAACTGCAGCCATGAAATTAAAAGATGCTTGCTCCTTGGAAGAAAAGCTATGATCAACCTAGACAGCATATTAAAAAGCAAACACTACTCTGCCAACAAAGGTCTATCTGGTCAAAGATATGGTTTTTCCAGTAGTCATGTGTGGATGTGAGAGTTGGACTATAAAGAAAGCTGAGCACCAAAGAATTGATGCTTTTGAACTGCGGTGTGGGAGAAAACTCTTGAGAATCCCTTGGACTGCAAGGAGATCCAACCGGTCTATCCTAAAGGAAATCAGTCCTGAATATTCATTGGAAGGACTGATGCTGAAGCTGAAGCTCCAATACTTTGGCCACCTGATGCAGAGAACTGACTCGCTAGAAAAAACCCTGATGCTGGGCCAGATTGAAGGCAGGAGGAGCAGGGGACGACAGAGAATGAGTTGGTTGGATGGCTTCACTGACTCGATGGACATGAGTTTAAGTAAGCTCCGGGAGTTGGTGATGAACAGGAAGGCCTGGCGTGCTGCAGTCCATGGGGTTGCAAAGAGCCAGACAAGACTGAGCGACTGAACTGAACTGATATGACATTCTGGAAAGGGCAAAACTATGGAGACAGCAAAAAAGGAGAGTAGTTGCCCGGAGTTAGGGGAAGGGTGATGGAGGAGGGATGAAGAGACTGAACACAGACTATTTTTAAGATAGTGAAAATACTTTGTACAATATTGCAATGATGTATACATTCGTCCCAACCCATAAATGTACAACAATGTCAACCATAATGTAAACTAGGACTTGGGTGACAATGACATGACAGCGTATGTTCATCAGCTGTGACCAATGTCCTACGCTGGTGGCAGATGTTGATAATGGGCGAGGCTATGCATATGTTGGGGGAGGGAATATATGGGAAATCTTTACCTTTCTCTCAGTTTTTCTGTGAACCTAAAATTGCTCTAAAAAGATTTTTTTAAGGACATTATTTGATTTCACAATACTTATATTTTCCAATAAAATAACAGAAAATATTATCTATGAGGACCTAGTAACTTGATTATGTTTTCATTATAATCAATATCCTTGGGTTTCTTTACTTTAAAAATAATCTATAGTAACACTTTTTTTCTACTGAAAAGTTCTAGGATTTTAACGTCTATACGGATTCATGAAAACTCCACCAAAATCAGAACACAAAACAGAACATCCCTAAAAGCTCCCTCATACCATCCATTGATAGTCATGCCCTCACCTCACCTCAAACCCCTGGCAAACACTAATTTGTTTTCTACAAATTATGTATATGTATATGTAAACCTGTATAACCTGATCTTCTTTCAAGAATTTTTTAGAAGAAATTTTTCAAGAATTTTTTCCAAATTAATGAAAAATGAAAGTGTTAGTAGCTCAGTCGTGTCTGATTCTTTGCAACCCCATGGACTGTAGCTCCTCTGTCCATGGGGATTCTCCAGGCAACAACACTGGAGTAGGTAACCATTCCCTTCTCCAGGGGATCTTCCAAGGAATCTTCCTAGGGATTGGACCCGGGTCTCCTGCTTTGCAAGAAGCTAAATTAATGGAATTATACAATATGTAACTTTTTGAAATTGGATTTTCTCACTCAGCACAGTGTATTTAAGACTGATCCAAGTTGTGAGCATCAATAGTTAGTTCCTTTTTATTGTTGTATGTTATTCTATGGTATGGATGTACCACAGCTGATCAATTCACCCCTTGAAAAGCGTTGGGGTGGGGTCCAAATTTTGACTATCACAAGTGACAATGCTGTGAACATTCATGTATATGTTCTTGTGTAAACCAAGTTTTTATTTCTTTAGGCTATATACCTAGGAGTGGAATTGCTGGGGGTCAAATACGTATTTGTAACTTCATAAGCAATTACCAAACCATTTTCCATTCCCATCAGAAATGTATGAGCGTTTCAGTTGCTTCAAATACTTGTCAGCACTAGATGTTGACAGCACTTTTTCATTTTAGTTGTTCAAATAAGTATGAAAATAATTGTATCTACTCGTGTTTTAAATTTGCATTTCTCTAATGTTTTGTGGTACTGTCTTTTCACATTTTTATTTGCCATCCTTATACTCTCTTTGTGAAATGTCTGTTCAAGTCCTTTACTTTTTTTTTTTTTTTTGAGTTGTCTTGTTCTCTTCTCATTGAATTTGAGAGTGCTTTACATATTCTGGATACAAGTCCTTTGTTGGGTATGTAGTTTTCAAATATATCCTCCTAGTCCATATCTTGTCTCTTCATTCTCATGACAATATCTTTGGAAGAACAAAAGCTTTTAAATTTATGAAGTCTAATTTATCAATTTTTTTACACAGATAATCTATTTGGTGTCATTCCTAAGAACTCTTGGCCTAACCCCAGATCACAAGGGTTTAGCTTATACTTTTCATTTAGACCTATGATCCATTTTGAGTTAATCTTTATGTAAGGTATGAACTTTATATCAAGGTTTATTTCTTTTCCTATCGATGACCAACTGGTCCAACACATATTAGTGGAAAGAAATATCTTCCATCCACTGAACTGTGTTTACATTTTTATCAAAGATCAAATGACTATGTTTGTGTGAGTCAGTTTCTGGACTTTGTATTTTGTTCTATTGATCTCTATGTCTTTATCTTCTGTTTGGGTTTCTTTTAACTAAAAACAGACAAATTTGTCACATGTCATGAGCAAAGAGGGTGGGAGGAAAAGCAGTCCCCTGTGTACCCAAGAACTATGAATAATTAATTTCTCCCGTCATCTATTTCCTGCCACTTCCTCACTTAGGTGTCACAGAAACTGAGGTGAACCAGTTAGTTCATGGGATAGTAAATTAATGAAACCAAACGTCTTCTTCCTTAAAGGTTTTCTTCACTCCCAGCGTTTTTCTGGTGATGTCAACTGAAAAATATGCCAGCTTCGTATGACTTGGAGCAGAGGCAAGGGAGCAGTACTTAAGTACTACTACTTTCCCTGACTTAAGGAAAAGTTTCAGATGAAAATATAACTCTGTTTACCAGGTAAGGAGATATGAACATGGAAATACCTTACTATTTAACTTGAAAATAAAATATCATCCAAGTCATAGTGAGAGTTTTATTATATCGACTGCTGATCTCTGTTCAAAATAAGTTTCTGGATTGCCTTTCAACACTGGGCCTTTTGAATGAGAAAGATTCAGAATGACACCCCAGGGCACAGAAATATAAATGAATGGACACACGGACAGATGGACACAGGCCTAGACAGTTTCCTTTTCTTTCCTCTAGCCCATTCTGGGATCACTGAGTATATACTATTTTGTAACAGGTCATCATTGCTGTTTTATGCATCTCAAAGTTATTTTATCTGTTAGAATGGTCACTTTAGCATTTAATGCAACAAAATATTCACCACTGGGTATTAAGGGTCAGTTATGTGTTAGGTACCAGGCTACCCAGGTGACACAGAACAGACAGAGTCCCTGCTTTGCTGTTCATTGTTGGGAGCTTCCCAGCAGTTTAAACAGTTATCTCTATTTGGTCCTCTGAACCGTCATGTTTGAGTCACCCCAGGATTAAAAGAACTCTTTGAAAGAATAAGTCAGAATTTATAACCTTTGTGAACTTTAACAAATTTGTATATTTAAGATTGATTTGGATCAAGCCAACCCTTTCACTTTGGGGTGTGAAAATCCTGGTTACTGAGGCTAAATCTGAAAGCAAACAGCTTTGCTGGTGAACCAGGTGACATGATCCTCCCAGGGCTTCTCATACTGATGGTTGAGGGTTTGAATACCTTGTTCAACTGCCTATAAAGGATGACTTACTTCTTGGTCCTCACACCCCAAATTGAGCCAACACTGGTCTACATGCTCATTCTTGCATTTGATGTGAGTCATGGGAAATGAGGATATTTGTTTCCTGAAGAAGGAGGAGAATATGAGTCCGCAGTGAATCCCTCTCAGTGACACAGCACAATGCCTCAGGCAGTCTGTTGTTGAATAAATATTTGCTGATCCCATGTCCAATTAGCCAGAGATCTCTATCAACAAAAAAAGCTTGTCTTTGCCAACCTCTCAGCATCTGTGTTTGCGGATCGGCCCTGTATTTCAGAACCTTTGCCCGTAAGGAACCATATCACAAAGCAGGGAACTGCCTGTGTTTATATAACACTCTATTTCCTGGGTACAGCATCCAGGTAAAATTAAAGGCTAATAAGCCACCCTGTACGTGCTCCTTCTCCTTTCAAGTTTCTTACTTGGCCCTGTTCATTGCTTTCACTGCTATTTCAGGCCAGTGTCACTGGACCCTAGCATGAGAGAAGAATGCTACTTTCAGCCCTTTGATCAGCTGTAGGACTGGAGCAATCGCAGTATGTAGGACCACCCCAAGCACAAAAGAGTGAAAGTTTGTGCATCTGATGACAAGCATGTGGAGTAACCTTAGACTGGTAGGAAAGACCCCACCAGAGGAAAGGGAATCCCATGTATTCAGGCCAGTGTCACTGGACCCTAGCATGAGAGAAGAATGCTACTTTCAGCCCTTTGATCAGCTGTAGGACTGGAGCAATCGCAGTATGTAGGACCACCCCAAGCACAAAAGAGTGAAAGTTTGTGCATCTGATGACAAGCATCTGGAGTAACCTTAGACTAGTAGGAAAGACCCCACCAGAGGAAAGGGAATCCCATGTTAATGATTACAGTGAAGCAGCAGAAAGGAAAAAAGCAAAAACACCTGGGAAAAGCAGGACAACTTTGGTGAAGTTGAAAATGAATTGGAAAGAGAACTCAGAATTGCAAGCAGCTCAGAGGGAGAGGCTCTTGATCCTCCTGTGAAAAATCGATAGTTTGGAACAACTAGCCAGCGGTAAGAGAAGGCAAAGGAAGAAGATTCAGAAATATTTGGGAGCATGTGCTATCAAAAGCAGGAGATTTAAACTTACAAATAGAAGAAAATGAAAAATTGAGGCAGTATTGAGGAGTGCTGGCTTTACCAGATGTATTAATATTAATATATCAGCATACAGGTTCCCTCCCAGGGCTTCCCAAGTGGCCCTAGTGGTAATGAACCTGCCTGCCAATACAGGAGACTAACAGACAACCGTTCTATCCCTGGGTTGGGAAGATCCCCTGGAGGAGGGCATGGCAACCCACTCCAGTATTCATGCCTGGAGAATCCCATGGACAGAGGAAGTAGGAAAGACCCCACCAGAGGAAAGGGAATCCCATGTTAATGATTACAGTGAAGCAGCAGAAAGGAAAAAAGCAAAAACACCTGGGAAAAGCAGGACAACTTTGGTGAAGTTGAAAATGAATTGGAAAGAGAACTCAGAATTGCAAGCAGCTCAGAGGGAGAGGCTCTTGATCCTCCTGTGAAAAATCGATAGTTTGGAACAACTAGCCAGCGGTAAGAGAAGGCAAAGGAAGAAGATTCAGAAATATTTGGGAGCATGTGCTATCAAAAGCAGGAGATTTAAACTTACAAATAGAAGAAAATGAAAAATTGAGGCAGTATTGAGGAGTGTTGGCTTTACCAGATGTATTAATATTAATATATCAGCATACAGGTTCCCTCCCAGGGCTTCCCAAGTGGCCCTAGTGGTAATGAACCTGCCTGCCAATACAGGAGACTAAGAGACAACCGTTCTATCCCTGGGTTGGGAAGATCCCCTGGAGGAGGGCATGGCAACCCACTCCAGTATTCATGCCTGGAGAATCCCATGGACAGAGGAATCTGGTGGGCTACCGTCCATGGGGTTGCAAAGAGCTGGACCCGACTGAATTGCCTTAGCAGGCACGCACGCACACACAGATTCCCAGAGGTGAGCTGTAGAAGCTGGACAGAACACTGGGATTACCGAGGTGGGTGGAGCACCTGCCGAGCAGCCTGAGCTCTGATGTGGCTTTCAGATGGTGCCAAGTTCAGGAAATATATGCAAATGCTGTGGTTACGGAACACAGAGTGGCCCAGGCGCCCAGCACGGCTGCTGAGCACTGAAAGGGAGTGCTCAGAGGTGGGTTTGGAAAGACACTCGCCTTTGGAACATTGCTCCGAATAGAGCTGAGCTCCCAGAAGCACTGCAATTTCTTTAGATCATCCAATAGCTGACTCTGATGTTTACCAAGTTCAGAGATCAAGCCATTTCAATTTTTTTTTCTGTAATAAAACTAGCCTCAGCCAGCCAGATTGGGTATTTGCTGCCTGAGCTGTTTTCCAACACGGTTTTGCTGGCAAAACCAGATGTGAGTGTTTCCTCAGCTCCTGAGGGGCCTGTTTACCCTGACTTTATTTTTACTGCTAGCTTTCTGGGGGGAAGGCCAGCAGGTGAGCAGAAGGATTCTTGTCCTGCCGTTCCTGGGTGTGCTTGTGTGTGTGTATCTCTGTGCTTGTGCCTGTTTGTGTCCATACCTGTGTGCGTGTGTTTCCACATGCAAATTGTTGTGTCCTGATCACTTGTTTGTAATATAATGATGGTGCCGCTGGTTGTTTGGCAGCTTCCTATTTGTTTATTGTAAGGGAGGTAGATTCATTTGCAGGATTTTCTGGATGGGAGAGCAAGGAAAGTATTTACTGTCAATAGGATTAGAACCAGGAGATATAAGATACCGAGCTCACAGAGGCATCTAGTGTCAGGATAAGAGCATAAACAGGTGGGAAGAAGCCACCTACAGGCATTTCTATCTTGAATGGAACCTTTGAGTATTTGAGTGGAAAATACAACTTGGAAAATTGCCCTTCGGTCAAAGCATATGTCATAGAGCTGAAAAGCTCACAGAGGCATCTAGTGTCAGGATAAGAGCATAAACAGGTGGGAAGAAGCCACCTACAGGCATTTCTATCTTGAATGGAACCTTTGAGTATTTGAGTGGAAAATACAACTTGGAAAATTGCCCTTTGGTCAAAGCATATGTCATAGAGCTGAATAGAGTAAAATTAGGTTGGACTCAAGTTCAATTTCATCAACTCTCCTTCTTCAATTCTTTTCTGATTTTTATTTCCCAAAGATAAAAGACGGATGCTCACAATTTGGAAATAAGAACTTGAATGAAGAATTGAGAAGGTAAGTCTCTGGTCCAAACACATTCCCAGAGAAATTCAGCCTCCAGAGATTAACATCACTGGGAAAGCCACGCAACAAGCACTGTCTCCACTGGCAGACAAACAGAGACGCTGCTGTTTCTGCTCAGAATTGACCAGGAAGCCGTGAAATCCCGGATGGAAGGAGACTTAGAAGATTGCCTGCTGAATAAGGTAAGGACAAATACCAGTCTCTTCCACATGCTCTCTCCCACTCTTCCTACCTCACCAACCTTGATGCAGAAAGGATTTCAGGCTGATTCCAAAGACATAGAAAATGCCCCAAGACCATCACCCATAAGAGTGTTCAGGGATTTAGCATATTTCAGTCCTGTCTTTGAGATTCCAGTGCAAGAGGTACCTTGGGTATATAATGTGGAACAAAGAGTCACAACTTGGCTGGAGCTCGGCTCCCCACTGATGCCTGGGTGCATACAGGTATGCTAAATCACTTCAGTGGGGTCTCTGCGACCCCATGGACTATAGCCCTCCAGGCTCCTCTGTCCATGGGATTCTCCAGGCAAGAATACTGGAGTGGGTTGCCGTGCCCTCCTCCAGGGGATCTTCCCAACCCAGGGACGGAACCCTTGTCTCTTAGTCTCCTGTATTGGCAGGCAGGTTCTTTACCACTAGCGCCACCTGGGAAGCCTGATGTCTGGGTGGACATGAGCAAAGCACTTAACCTGTCTAAGCCTTAGTTTTTTCTCTGTAAAATGGGAGTGATAACAGGATCTTAGTGGGGGTCTTTGAAAAAGAGTGAATAAGCAGCTTTTTGAAAACTGTAAAATGGCTAAATTAAAATATAAAGGTGATGGAGAGGGAAGCCTGGCGTGCTACAGTCCATGGGGTTGCAAAGTCAAACGCAACTGAGTGACTGAACTAATTCACTGTATTTTTAGTACACATGGATTAAGAACCAATTAGTTTCTTCTCTGTAGAGTCATAGGCTCTGAGGATATTAGAACTTGAAGGAACCATAAATATTATCTAATTTAAGCCTTTCTGTTTACAGATGAAGCTGCTAAGACAGCACCACCCTTTAAACTAAAACATTAAGAGTTAGAGATTAGTCTAGTGTTTTGATGCCTTTATAAGTTAACAAAGTAGAATTCATTATTATAGTGATAAAATCAAGTTGATTTCTTAGCCAAATCCATTAAGAGAGATAAATAGGGAAAAAACTTATGATAATAAAAATTATAGCAAACAAAGTGATTTCTCCCTTTGGAGAAAGTGTGTAACCTGGCATTCCCCCATGGTCCTGTGTTTTCTGAAAGGAAAAAGTTCAAATATTTTAGCCTGGCATTCAAATAATACTTTATCTTTCTACCCTCTGCTTCCCTGCCTCTTCAATCACAGAAATTCTAAACAAAAGCTGTCTGTGTTGACTCCAGCCTGTGCATGGGCTTTCTCTGGCCCACAGAGAATTTTTCAGATTTTTCAGTTTTGTTACAAGCATTTCCAAATAGTGAAATTTTGCATAGAAATTCAGATTTCCTTCCTCTCTGGAATAACAATAATAATAAAAATCAAACTATCTGAGGCATCACTTTTCCAGTCAGTGCAATGCAGGTGTTGAAACTAGGCCCTAGTTTCTTGCCTGGCAGCCATGGACTGGAGTTGAGCGTCTGTCCCGCTGGAGGGTGTGGCACTGCTGAGTCTGACAGTCCCCCTCCCCAGCCTTCCCTCTCCTGCGTGTGTCCATTATTCTGCCCCTACAGGTGGTTGGGTCTGACAGTCCTGTCCTAGAAGAACTGTGCCCCGAAAAGGTCTCAGGCTGAAGCTCTCCCTCTACCACTCAGGGAGACATCCCCCTCTTCTTCATTTTTCTGGCTCATACTCATCCTTCACACTCAGCTCTGAGTCCACCTTCTCACGAAAGATTAACCTGACGCCCCAACACAAAACATTTGTGCCTTTCTGTGACTTCCCATCATAATCATCACTGATAATATTTATTTGGCCATCAGTTGTATCTTAGCTCCTGATACCTTTCCTATTGTTATCTTGGTGGTGAGTTAACTATATCATTGTATTCTGTAGAAGTTTGCAGAAGGAAGAACAGTGCCTTGGATATCTTTATTCCCTCTTGACATTCACATAGGATCATTGCATGCATGTGGTTAAAGTATCTTCAGGCCTCATTGAAGATAATGTGAGATGAGTGTTAAAGGTGCTGGCGGGTTGAGGCCCTAGAGTGTGTCATGTAAGCAACGACCATATGATCCATGCATATGACCATTTTTATAGAAAGGAGCAGAGGCTCATGTGAATTAAATGTGTCCAAAGTCACAGAGTTAATGAAGGTGCTGAGGTTTCAACCTACTCTGTTATGCACCAAACTACGTTTCCTCTGCTAAACCCTCTATATCACCATAAACACACACAGCACAAAACACAGCGCCCAAAACACAGATCTGGATGTGGCCTGCTCAGTGCGAGAGACGTTTTGTGTTTGGGTGTCTTTAAGAGTGGCCCGGTCTCACCTGCAGATTTTGCACATAAGCCCAAAGCTAAAAGGAGGAAGTTCCCCATGCAGACAGGCAAATGTTTAACATCACAAGTGCTACACAGAGATTTGAACAGGGTGCTGGAGGGGAAGAGAGCACTGTGAGCTCTGATGGGAGAGGTCTTCCACAGAGTGGAGACAAAGCCTGAGCAGCTCATGCTGAATTAGTCGAGTTTTAACAAGCGGAGAGGACTTCCAGCTCAGGGAACCCCATTCAAGCAGTTAGCATGGGTTTCATTCCCAGCAGCCTTATCTTTGGGGACGCAGAGTGGTGCAGTGGTTGTGAACAAGGGCACTGCCTGGGTGTGGATTCCTGTGGCTTGCCAACTCCCAGACCTTGGGTAAACTGCTTACACTTTCTGAACTTGTTTTCTCCTGTGTACAATGAGGATTACCAGAACGCCCACCTTAAAGGATTATCCAGAGGCTCTACGGATCCGCATGTGTGTTAGTCCCTCGGTTGTGTCCAACTCTGTGACTCCATGGACTGAGGCCACCAGACTCCATTGTCTATGGGACTTCCCAGGCAAGAGTACTGGAGTAGGTTGCCAATTCCTCCTCCAGGGGATCTTCCTGACCCAGGGATCGAACCTGGGTCTCTTGCATTGCAGGCGGATTCTTTACATCTGAGCCACCAGGGAAGCCTCAAAAAGCCTTATAAAGTATCTTTCACACTGCAATGTCTCACCAGCCTTGCCTCTGCAGGGCTGCTGTTACTATAGCTTCTGCTATATATGAATTGCAGATATCCTGTGGGGTCCAAGCATTTGGGTCATGGAAGAATTAATCTAGAAAGATAGGGAATGTGATGTCTTATCTGTATGGATCACTGACTTTAAGTTTCCAGTCCTTTAAATTATTAACCACTGAAAGGTAGAAACAGTGTCTGTCCCAGGACCACCACTTGTCTTTTTTTGGTTATTCTGAGAGTTCGTTGTGGCGCACAGGCTTCTCCAGTTGTGGCACATGACTTTCGTTGCCCTGAAACTTATGGGATCTTAGTTTCCTGACCAGGGATTGAACCCACATCCACTGCTTCGGAAAGCAGATTCTTAATCACTGGACCCCAGGGGAGTCCCACACCACCACTTTTTAAAACCGATTGTGGAGTTAAGACAATTCCAGAATTTAGTCTGACTTCCTGGTGTTTAGAAAGAAGTTCTCAGCCTCTTTTCCCAGCGGCACTCCTTGTGGATGACATTTGCACCGGCCGCTTGCTCCCGGGTGTGGCCAGCCCTGCGTGGCATTCCTGTCACGCTTTCTTACACCCCCTACCTCTTTCGGGAAAGTATGCGGGAATACAAGTGAGTCAGATTGATGTTATTTTAAGGAATAAACTTGAATTGGCAACAATTTATACTTGAAACAGTAAATTGTTCACAGACGAGCTGTTAATAGTAGCAAATGACGTGGGCCAACAACACGCCTGATGTTGCGCCTGCGGAGGTGGACACTCATGTGGGCGTGTAGACATTCCCTGGAGGGCAGGAGACCCACAGAAAATGGATGGCCAAACCTTGAAAGTGCCAACAGCCTCTGATGACTGCTTCTGTGTAAACTCTGCTTAGAGTGATTGAATCTGCACGCTAATGAGCGTGGCATAACTTTTCCAGTCAGTACAATGCAGGGGTTGAACAAAATAATCTAGTTCAACCACATACACCTAGCGTCTTGGGCCTGGTTAAATTATTATAATTCATTTTTGTTTTTGCTCTGTGGCATCCGCCAATGCTCTCTTTAGAAACAAAATGTTTCTCTTTAGAAAGAGAAACACACCTTAGTGCATTGACCTAATCGGCAGAGAAAGTGAATGAAACTTAAACAGGCACCCGAAGTCAAATTTCGATGGAATGGGGGAATTCCCTGGCAGTTCAGTAGTTTGGACTTGGCGCTTTCACTGCTGGGGGTCCATCCCTGGTCAGGGAAATCCCGCAAGCTGTGTGGTGCACAAAGGGGAAAAAGTAGCTTGGACTGAATGAGCTTTGATCCATCTTCAGTTTGCTTCAAAGCTTTGCCATGAAACAAATGTAATGACAAGGCTGCTTCTAGGTTGCAACTGGTGTCTTAGCTTGCTCCTGAAGTCTGAGAGCCATCCAAGGGATTCTGAGGTTGGGCTAGTGACTGGTCTCTACTTGTGGTGGAGCCTCTTTCTTTCACCAAGATTGCTCCCTTTAAAGCTGCTTCCAGCCCCATCCCCCGCTTTTCTGCACCCTGAATTAGAATCTTCTTGTTATACCTCGCTAAGCCATGGTCAGGATGAGCGAAGGGAAACAACTGGGGTTTCTGGGTTGTGGTTTAGACCAGGGGTCTGCCACCTGTGGGACCGAATGCCTAATGAGCTGAGGTGGAGCTGATGTAATAATAATGGAAATAAAGTGCACAATAAATACAGTGTGCTTGAATTATCCTGAAACCATCCCTTCTCCACCCGAAGTGTGTGGAAAAATTGTCTTCCATGAAACTGGTCCCTCGTGTCAAAAAGGCTGGGGACTGCTGATTTAGAGGAATAATGAGTGAGAAATTATAGGTGTCTTCTAAGGAGTGTCTGAACTTGTTCTCGTCAGTGAGAAAACTCTACCACCAAATGGTGGCATAATTTGTAGAAGAGATTCCCAATGGAGAACTGTTTCCAAGAGGTGTGCATGCACACACACACACACACACACACAGATGCTTTCTCTCAAGTTTTTATCAATTAAAAAGTATATAATAGTGTCAATATGGTCATAAATCTTCCCTTAGTTTATTAACATGAGAAACAAAATATGTATGCAGATATATACTGGAGTAGACTGCTATTTCCTCCTCCAGGGGATCTCCCTGACCCACAGATTGAACCCACGTCTCCTGTGTCTCCAGCACCGCAGGCAAATTCTTTCCCCTCCGAGCCACCTGCAGAAGCCTTCCTATTGAATCACCATTATGTTACTAACATTCAAGTTCTGTGAATTCACATCAATGGAGTTGGAGGATCTGGGAAGTTAGCCTTAGTCCTTAACACATTCGGAGAACTTAACTATTTCAAATGACTATTTCCCAACCATTCTGACTGCAGGTTTCTATCTAGCTAGCCCTTGTATTACTTTCTTCCGCTATTCCTGATCAGACATTTGGCCAGTGAACTTGTCCAATATCCCTTAATCTCCCAAACTGACTTCATCCTTTCTCTGCCCAGGCTTGAAAACACGGGCCACCACTGACCCGCTTCCCCTCTCTTCTCCAGATGGTGCCAGCAAACTCTAATCTTTCTTTTCATTTATTTGTTTATTTTGACTGTGCTGGGTCTTCGCTGCTGCGCAGGCTTTTATCCAGTTGCAGGGGTTACTCTTCACTGTGGTGTGTGGGCTTCTCATTGCAGTGGCTTCTCTTGTTGTGGAGCACAGGCTCTAGGTGCATGGACTTCAGTATTTGAGGCACGTGGGGTCAGTAGTTGTGGTTTCCAGGCTCTAGACTGTAGGCTCAATAGTTGCGGTGCATGGACTTATTTGCTCTGTGGCATGTGGGATCTTCCTGGATGAGGGATTGATTGAACTAGAGTCTCCTGCATTGGCAGGCAAATTCTTTACCGCTGAGTCATCAGGGAAGCCCAGCAAACTCTAATCTTAACCTCTCTACTTCTACCCCTGGAGAGTTGAGGGGTATTGGACAACCTCTTACAACTCAGCCCACTGTTAATCCACAGCCTCATGGACACACAGTGGAGTGTTGATACTGCCTGGAAACTTTGCCTATCTACCATGCACGCATGAGTGCTCAAGCATGTCCAACTCTTTGTGACCCCATGGACTATAGCCCACCAGGCTCCTCTGTCCATGGAATTTTCAAGAATACTGGAGTGGGTTGCCATTTCCTTTTCCTGAAGATCTTCCCAACACAGAGAACAAACCCACATCGCTTGCATCCTTGGCATTGGCAGGCAGATTCTTTAGCACTGGCAGCACCCAGGAAGCCCGGAACCTTTACACAAACCTCTGGAGACCCAAACAGCCCCTCACCTATTAGAGAGGCTTCTGCCAACGTCTGTTACCCTGAGGTCCCCTGCCCTCCTCGTCTCACCTCACTGTCAGTACACTGCCTTGCTCTAGAAAGAAGACGGGCGTCAGGCAGGAACTCTGTGCCTTTACCCACATCTGCACCCATCTTCCGTCCCTTCTGCAACACCAAGGCCAGCTCCTCACCAGGTTTCTGGATTTTCATGACTTCTGGCTGGGAAACACTTGCTTGGGACGTTTTGCTCTCTGCCTTCCTCCTTTTCCACTGTTTTTTTTCCTCTCAGCATTGAATCTGTGTGTCCTTTTGAAATAAACGTGTTGCTGTCCTTGGTCTTGTTTTTTCCTTCTCTGGCCAAGCTTCCCAGAGAAGTTGCTTGCTTCTGAGTTTACTTGCTCATCTCCCATTCTCTTTAAATCCACTGCTGCCTGACTTAATGCCCACTGTTTTCCCCAAATACGTCATTCTGGTTCTAGTTACCAAACTATGGACATCTGGGGACCTTATCTCATTCAGCCACTAACTGTTGACCTTGTTTTTGACATTCTTCTTCCTTTTCTTTCAAGACCTCTCACTGTTTGTTCTCCCACCTCACCATCCTCCTCCAAGGTAACATCTGCTCCAACAAAGTAGAAACAATTGTATCTCTCTGCTTGTGCTCTTCAGGTTAAGTTTTCTCTTTCTAGAACAATCTTCATGCCCTTCTCTTTCCAGCTAACTGCTGCCAGCCTTTTAAGTTACAACTCTGACACACCAGGCTTCCAGGAAGGCCTCCAAACTAGAGGCAGCTTCCATTTCCTTTGCACCCACACCATCCTGTGCAAACCTATAGTTAGCGCTGTGTGTGCGTGAGCTCAGTCACTCTGTTGTGTCCAGCTCTTTTGAAACCCCATGGACTACAGTCTGCCAGGTTCCTCTATCCATGGAATTTCCAGGCAAGAATCCTGGAGTGGGTTGCCATTTCCTACTCCTGGGATCTTCCTGACCCAGGGATTGAACCAATGTCTCTTGGACCTTCTGCATTGGCAGGTGGATTTTTTTTTACCACTGTACCACCTTGGAAGCCTGTATTTAGCACTGAAAGTGAAAGTGAAGTCGCTCAGTCATATCCGACTCTTTGCGACCCCATGGACTGTAGCCTATCAGGCTCCTCTGTCCATGGAATTTTCCAGGCAAGAGTACTGCAGTGGGTTGCCATTTCCTTCTTATTAGTCTGCTGTCAACCTCTTAACAACATTATATGCACAAAACTTGGCATAAAGTGGATGTTCAGCAAAAACTGGTCTAATAGAATTGAATCTCAACATGTGAGAGAAGTCCTACACTGGAAAGGACCCTTGATTATGCTTCTACAAACATTTGCCTTTATTTTTGGCATGGCAAATGACCTTTCCCTTTCTACCTTCTCTCTTTCACTTACACACTCTGGAAGATGCAGAATCTTGGTAGTTTACAGATGCTCAAGAAAGCTACCCTTGGTCCCTTCTCCTATGGATGAATGTCGTGAGATGAATATACAGAGAGTTGTGGAATGTGCAGAGCCTGGCAGACCATGGGGTTGCAAAAGAGTAGGACACAACTTCTTGTTTGTGGCAAGAAGATGAAATCAGAAGCTAATATAGGCCTGATCAGGGCTTCTTAGGTGGCACAGTGGTAAAGAAACACGCTGCCAATGCAGGAGATGCAAGAGATGCCAGTTCAATCCTGGAGAAGGAAATGGCAACCCACTCCAGTATCCTTGCCTAGGAAATTCCATGGCTGGAGGAGCCTGGCGGGCTACAGTCCATGGGATTGCAAAGAGTCAGACACAACTGAGCACACGTGCACACAGACCTGATCATCATAGTTAAGGTCAGACAAGAACCGTGCTCCCCAGCATCTGTGAGGGAGATGCTTATCATACGCCAGCCTGTAGGTGCCTCCCACGTAAAGTAACAAAGAGCCCCTTCCAGTTCTTCGAGACTTTCTGTGCAGAGTCAGAAGAAACATCATTGCACATCTTTTCTTATGAGTCTAGGAGCAAAAAGAGAGAGTGAACACAGGGGAGAAGGGAACCATCTTTTATTGATGACATACAGGAAGCAAGCTGCACCATGTTCACATACGTTAGACTGTTTCATATTCACCAACCTGGAGAGCAGGTATTATTATCCCATTTTTGAGTCTCACCGCAGTTCACAAAACCCTGTGGGATAGCCTGTCCCCCACCATCCCTTCCAAGTTCATCTTCTTTGCCCTCCATCTTTTCCTGTAATGACAGCAGCTTCCTTGCTGGCCCTTGAGGCTTGCTAAGCTTACTCCTGCTTTAGGGGTCTTGGAATTTGCTTTCCCAAGCTGTCATCAGGGCTCACTCCAATGTCATCTCCTTCCAGAAGCCTTCTCTGCCCATCCAGTCTAAAATAGCAGCCCCAGGACTTCCCTTGTGGTTCAGTGGTTAAGACTGTACACTTCCATTGCAGGGGCATGGATTTGATCCCTGATCAGGGAATAAGATGCAACATGCCAGACAGCATGGCCAAAAAGTAAAAAAAAAAAAAAAAAAAAGTTGTTGTTGTTCAATCGCTGAGTCCTGTCTGAGTCTTTTGTGACCTTGTGGGACTATAGCCCATCAGGCTCCTCTGTCCATGGGATTTCCTAGGCAAGAATACTGGAGTGAGTTGCCATTTCCTTCTCCAGGGGGTCCTAAAATGGTAGCCCCTTTATCCTCTAGTCCTTTCCCCTATTTTATTGTTCTTTTTGGGACTTATCTGATCTTACATTATACATGTGTGTATTTGTGTGTGTCTATAGCAACTGAACTGAACTGATATATATATATAGAGAGAGAGAGAGAGAGAGACATATATACATGTATCCTGTATTTTCAACTAGAGGGCAAGTATCTCTATCTTGTTTGCTGTTGTTTTGTTTACTGTCATGCCAAGGACCTAGACAGGCATCTACCACGTGGCAGATTCTAGGTCAATACTGAGAAATTACTCTATTTCAGAAGAGAACACTGAGGCACCAGTGAGTATCATCAGATGTGAGTTCATCTCTCCTGGAGTTCTTCGGAAAGCAGGCTTTTCTGAGCTGATTGCTTTGGTCCCCACCACCAAGCCCTGTCTCCTCCCTTCCCTGGGGCCTGATCCAGGTATAACCACCTTTGCTGATCCCTTCACATGCAGGTGGACTTGAGGCGCCAGTGGATTTCCCAGATGGTGGAAGAGGTGCAGAAAGTTGTCCATCACCTGACCACAGAAATAAGCTACCAAGACTTTCGATTTCAAGCCATCCCTTACTGTGACACGTACAATGAGAACATTAAGGTAAGCAGGTCACTTGGCTCTAAGTGCCCACCCAGTGAGCCAGGAAATGGGTGGGTAGTCTCAGTATGTGTCAGGCACTCACACCACCAAGAGTACCAATAAGGCTTCCTAGTATTTACCATCTGCACACTCATTGCATAGATGTTACTGCAGTTGCAGTCCCACATTCCTACTTAACAGATGATGAAAATGGAAGCTTGGAAAATTCAGAGGACTTGATCAAGCCTTTTAGACACTAAAGCCAGAATTCCACCCAGGGCTTCTGATCCCAAAGCAAGTCCTAGTGTGATGATTAAAGTTCAGTGAAGCACACATTCATTTATTAAGCACCCACACAATAGACTAGGCACTGCGTAGAGAGGGGACTCAGGGCATTGATGAGAAAAAATAGTTGAAAGTGATGGTCAATGGGCTACAGGCCGGAGAAGAAAGAAAGTAGAAGAGGTGGCCCTTAGAGATTGCAGGAGCCACCTGGCAACCCGGTCCCTGCTGAGGAGTCCCACAGGACTGTCAGCCCCAGGCCCCCTGCGTGACAACCAGCACTCATGAAGCATTGCAGCGTGGCAGAGCTAGGCTCACGGAGATTGCACCCAAACCTGCACACAGCCTAGTAGAAGAGACATGGTTGGCTCCCTTTTAGAGATGAGAGAAACGAGGCTCTGAATCATTCTGAATCCCTGTGCTTCCCCCTTCCCCCCGCACCATTTTTAAAATTTTGTTTATTTCTGGCTGTGCTGGGTCTTTGTTGCTGCTCAGGCTCTTCTCTGCTTGTGGCGAGCAGGGGCTGCTCTCCAGCTGCAGCGCAAGGGCTTCTCATTGCAAGGGCTTCTCTTGTGCAGCACAGGCTCCAGGGAGCGAGGGCTTCTGTAGGTGCGGCATGTGGGCTCGAGAGCACAGGCTCAATAGTTGTGGCCAATGAGCTCAGTTGTTCCACAGCATTTGGATCTTCCCAGATCAGGAATCAAACCCGTGTCTCCTGTGTTGACAGACGGATTCTTACCACTGAGTCACCAGGGAAGCCCCCCATGTTCCTATATTTTGATTTTTCTTATGACACATAAGGATTAAAGAATTACATTATACTTTAATATAAGTTAAAGTGAAAGTCATTCAGTCATGTCTGACTCTTTGTGACCCCATGGACTGTATAGAATTCTCCAGGCTAGAATACTGGAGTGGGTAGCCATTCCCTTCTCCAGGGATCTTCCCAACCCAGGGATCAAACCCAGGTCCCACATTGCAGGCGGATTCTTTACCAGCTGAGCCACAAGGGAAGCCTTAATATAAGTAGTAAACTTATATGTACACATGCCCCAGCTCTCACATCAGACCGTGAGCTCCTTGCTTATAAGGATCACGTCTCTTGCTTGTCCCCTCATAGTACCCAGCATGGTGGGGGCCCATGGTAGACCCTCAGCTTCTGCTGAGTGAGTAAGTAAGCAAAAGAATTACTACCTGAATGAAAAACCATTGCTCTGCTAAGTTGCTTCAGTCGTGTCCAACTCTTTGCGACCCCACGGACTGTAGCCAATCAGGACCCTCTGTCCGTGGGATTCTCCAGGCAAGAATACTAGAGTGGGTTGCCATGTCCTCCTCCAGGGGATCTTCCTGGCCCATAGATCGAACCCAAGTCTCTTATGTCTCCTGCATTGGCAGGTGGGTTCTTTACCACTAGCGCCACCTGGGAAGTCAGTCCAGTACATTTCAAGTTTGGTGGGTATAAGGACCACCCACAAGATTCTGGGACTTGTGGGTTTGGGGACAGTATCAGATTTTAGGAAATTTATCCCAGGATGATAATTATAAAGTTAGACTGGATCTTGGGACGTCAGAACATAATCTGCCCACCTCTACCACACTGCCAACCTAAACAGGACAAATATAGACCAGTGACTATGAATAGAAACATAACATCACTTTTTCTAGAACTATATCTGGGGAAATTTCCTGCTGTTGTCTCACTTAGAAGTCATAACTTAAAATACATCTTGCATTTATATACATCATGTCCTATATAATACATTAAGTTTTGAAAAAAATAGTTACAGTGGGGCATATAAATATGCTTTTATTTTCTCTTGGACCAAATTTGATAAGGATGTATTAAGCACCATTTATGTGACTAATGACATGATACTTGGGTTTTTGGATTCACATGCAAGTGGGTTCAAAAAAATGTATAGATTTTGAATGTCATAGTTTAGGTCCCCCTCTTGTTTTAATCCTACCACATGTCAATGGATACCAGAAGTCATGTGGACCTGTTACTGAATCGTGGGGTCTGGCTGCTCACCAGTCAAAAGCCAATAAACAGGCCATATTGGTGGAAAGAAAAGTTTATTTCAGATTCGGTGACTGGTGGGGGAGGGAGGCCGACTCCCCACCTGACACTCGGCGGCAAGAGCTTCTATAGACAGAGAGGGGGCTACTTGAGAAAACAGCACAGCCACCTCTGACAGCCATCTTCAGGTTGGTCATCAGTGGTCTGACCAGCATCATCTTGGTGTTTTAGGTGCAGTTAATCTCCAGTTGCAGGGTCAGTTTGTTTGCGTTTCTCTGAGACCAGTTCTCGGAATTGAGGCAGCTTATGTCATGGCTACAGTCTGGTCATTGTGTAGTTAACCCCTCCAGCTGGCGGGGCTTTCGGTATCTGTAAGACTTCTCAAGGATATGGCTCAGAATATTAATGACAGCCCCTGAGGAGGAACTTAAGGCCCCTGACCATGCTTCCTGACTACATTATTATTATTTCATCTCCTTTGACTGTTTTCCTTTGTTTCCACGTGTTCTCACTTCTGTGATTAAACTTTTTTGACTAAAGTTTTCCACAGACAAAAGGCTGGCAGAGGGCATGGGGGGGGGGGCGGGGAAGGACCGTAGTTTCCTCCTCCGTTTCAGACCCGTCATCTCAAGAATCAAACTACCGTTCCCTGAGGATGAGGAAGGTTCAGTTGCTGCTGATGTCAGTGTTCACCCCTGAATTCGCACCGACAGGTCCCTGGGCAAAAGTTGTCCAATTCCATTGTCAGAACTTTCCATGGAAAGGCGGTAGTTCCGCCAGTGTCTAACTGAGTGATGGGGGAACATACAGGGTGGAGTGGGCTGCTGTGTGATGTGGTTAAGTATCATTTCCCTCTGGTGGTACCACACCATTTACCATCGTGTTCTACCTCTTGGACTACCGGCGCGACAGCTGCTTACCTGGTTCTTGTAAAAATAGAGTTATGTAGATTCTTAGTGTTCACCTTTTTCCCGTTTAACTTAGAATCATCTCGGTAACTCACATTGTCTCAACAAAAAGGTTTTCATTTCTGTGACTGTAAGGATTAGTCATTAAAACTGTCTGTGGATCATCAGTCCAAGTGAAAAAAAAATTCTGCATTTGGCAAAATGGTTTCACCTTCTCTCCACCCCTTCCCACCCTTAATTTATTATCAGATCTTTCATCCATCCCAGGTCATTCATTCTTTTTTATTGTTATTATTTATTTATTTGACTGCATCAGGTCTTAGTTGTGGCATGTGGGTTCTTTAGTTGCAGCGTGCAAGCTCTTAGTTACAACATGAGGGATCTAGTTCCCTGGCCAGGGATTGAACCTGGGCCCCCTGCATTGGGAGCACAGAATCTTAGCCACTGGACCACCAGGGACGTCTCCCCAGGACATTCATTCTTGACCAAGAACCAGCTCAAGAGAGAAAATTAACCACTGAATGAACAATCAGAACATCCAAGGTCAGGTTCCAGCTCTGCCACTGACTGGCTGTGTGTCCCTGGGGAGACTTTGGACCCCTCCGAGCCTCAGGCTCCTCATTTGGTCAGTGTTAGCAAAGCCCAACTCGTGTGTGACTGTGAACACGAGAAAGGCGAATGCACAAGCATTGGAGTGCTTGGTATGCGCAGAACGCAGTGACTGCTAGCTCCCTCCCCTGCTTTTTCTCCCCTACCCCAACTCCACCCCAAACGTCAGGTGCCTCTAGAGTTCTGGGTCCACTTCACTCTTTTTCTTGCAGATCCATGAAACCCAGGCCTCACTGAGTTAATTGCTTTGCCCGAAGCGTTACAGTGGGCTAGTGGCACGACAGAGATGGAGTCCCCTGCCGACAGGCGGCAGGTGGGCGCGGTTCTGTCCTCCCCGTCACTTGCTGAGGGTTGAGCGGTTCACTGAGTGGCCTGGGCCAGCAGGGCGGCTCCCCCAGGGCTTGCGCCACCTCCCGAGTCTATGGACTGACACCCCACTCTCCGCTTTCCCGACCCCAGGTCTTGGCTCCCACCCAGTTCCTCATCACAGTCCCGATGAGAGGCCTGGCCGGGTACAGGGAGGCCCGGCAGCAGCGCTGGCGCTACTACAGCCTGAAGGGCGCCCGTCTGCCCCGCCCCCTGCAGCACCCGGAGGGCCTGCAGCAGTGGCTGGAGGTGGAGCAGTTTCTGAAGAGCCCCGGGCAGTGGCACGAGGCAGACGTCAACATCGAGGGAGACATCGTGCCCGCCAAGGTCCTCCAGGTGTTCCGGAAACTGGTCGAAAACGCAATTGAGACCTGTCACCTGTCAGGTGAGCTAGTGGGGGCGCGTACAAGGAAAGTGTCTGGCATTTCTCTTTTGCTCTAAAAGCAAAAGTGTCCTCTGCTTGGGTGTTTCCTGAAGCTCACACCCTACTGGAAAAGGTCAGTTTTCATTCCAATTCCAAAGAAAGGCAATGCCAAAGAATGCTCCAACTACCGCACAATTGCACTCATCTCACATGCTAGTAAAGTAATGCTCAAAATCCTCCAAGCCAGGCTTCAGCAATACGTGAACCGTGAACTCCCCGATGTTCAAGCTGGTTTTAGAAAAGGCAGAGGAACAAGAGATCAAATTGCCAACATCCGCTGGATCATGGAAAAAGCAAGAGAGTTCCAGAAAAACATCTACTTCTGCTTTATTGACTATGCCAAAGCCTTTGACTGTGTGGATCACAATAAACTGTGGAAAATTCTGAAAGAGATGGGAATACCAGACCACCTAACCTGCCTCTTGAGAAATCTGTATGCAGGTCAGGAAGCAATAGTTAGGACTGGACATGGAACAACAGACTGGTTCCAAATAGGAAAAGGAGTGCGTCAAGGCTGTATATTGTCACCCTGCTTATTTAACTTATATGCAGAGTACATCATGAGAAAACCGTTTAGTCAAGGCTATGGTTTTTCCTGTGGTCATGTATGGATGTGAGAGTTGGACTGTGAAGAAGGCTGATCACCGAAGAATCGATGCTTTTGAAGTGTGGTGTTGGAGAAGACTCTTGAGAGTCCCTTGGACTGCAAGGAGATCCAACCAGTCCATTCTGAAGGAGATCAACTCTGGGATTTCTTTGGAAGGGATGATGCTAAAGCTGAAACTCCAGTACTTTGGCCACCTCATGTGAAGAGTTGACTCATTGGAAAAGACTCTGATGCTGGGAGGGATCGGGGGCAGGAGGAGAAGGGGACGACCGAGGATGAGATGGCTGGATGGCATCACTGACTCGATGGATGTGAGTCTGAGTGAACTCCGAGAGATGGTGATGAACAGGGAGGCCTGGCGTGCTGCGATTCATGGGGTCGCAAAGAGTCGGACACGACTGAGCGACTGAACTGAACTGAACTAATCCTCATTACATGAATTTGCTCTTTTTTTTTCTGGTGTGACACACAGAATGGAATTCAAACTCACAACACACGTTAGTGGCCTTAAGTGGATTACTGCCCTGGCACAGATAAGGCAGTCTTTGGGTTATCACCCTTTTCAAGATGTTAGCTTCAAAACCTGGGTATTTTCATGAACAAGCAAATTCTCATAAAGCTCAGATCTTTGTTATTAGCACATTTTCACCACAACACCCTCCAACTGACTGCAGTATTCCTCCAGTGTTCTGGGGCAGCTCACTGGGGAAGCACTGACTTACACCAGAACACGAAAGCCAGAAGCTATAAGGAATCGATTATGTTTGACAACCACAAAAGCTTTTTTTTCCCCTTTTTTTAATTGAAGTATAGTTGATTTATGATGTTGTGTTAGTTTCAGGTGTACAGCAATATGATTCAGTTATAGACATATGTGTCTTTTCTCTTTCAGATTCTTTTCCCTTATACAGTACTACAAAATATTGAGTATAGTTCCCTGTACTATACTGTAGGTCTTTGTTGGTTATCTATTTTATTTTTTAGTGTGTGTAGCAGAGTTTTATTAAAGTATGAAAAGGGACATAGAAAGCTTCTGACATAGACATCAGAAGGGGGCAGAGAGTGCCCCCCCGCCCCGGTTATCTATTTTTTATATAGTAGTGTGTATATGCTAATTGCAAACTCCTCATTTATCACTCTGTCTGCCCCTTTTATCTTTGGTAACCATAAGTTTCTTTTCTATGTCTATAGTTTTATTTTTGTTTCGTAAATAAGTTGATTTGTATCAACTTTTTTTTTTAGATTTCACATACAAGTGATATCATATCTTTCCCTTTCTGACTTTAGTATGATAATCTCTTTTTTATGGATGACTAATATTTCATTGTATATATAGACACATAGACACATATATATATATCTTCATTATCCATTCATTTGTTGATGCACATTTAGGTTGCTTCCATGTCTTGGCTATTGTAAATAATGCTGCAATGAACTTTGGTGTGCATGGATCTTTTTGAATTACAGTTTTCTCACAACCCCCAAATCCTAAGCTATAGTTCAGTGTACCATCTGTGCACACCTGCCTACACACATATTTTTTTGAAATTAATTTATTTTTGGCTGTGCTGGGGCTTTGTTGCTGCACACGGGCTTTCTCTAGTTGTGGCAAGGGGGGGGCTACTCTCTAGTTGCCGTGCACAGGTTTCACATTGCGGTGGCTTGCGGAACACCAAACCTAGAGCGTGATGAATTCAGCAGTTGCAGCACTCGGACTCACTGGTTGTGACACATGGGCTTAGATGTTCCACAGCATGTAGGATCATCCTGGACCAGGGATCAAGCTCGTGTTCTCTGCCTTGGCAGGCAGATTCTTTACCACTGGACAACCAGAGAAGTCCCACATTCACGTTTTGTTCACACAGAGTAAAATGGTGAATTTCAAACTGTGGAAATGGCTAATTTCCTTAGTTATAAAAGTGTATTTATAAACCAATAAAAAAAATCTGTGAGCAGACCAATAGAAATACTGACCAAAAGACATGATTCATAGAAAAAAAAAAGGCTAGTAAAAATTTAAAATTGTCCCATTTAAAATATATTTTAAGAAATGTACATTTAAAACACCTGGTATGTTGACAGAGATGAAAACCTACAATTTGTTCAGTGCAGGGGTGAGTATGGTTAAACAGGCATTCTTCATGCATTATTCTAGGAAGTGTAAATTGGTGTCCCCCCTTTTTTAAAAAGGGTTTTTATATTTGTAATGTGCTTACTTGGCAATTCAACATTTCCAGTTCTAAAATACATTCCTGCTGCTGCCAAGTCGCTCCAGTCGTGTCCGACTCTGTGCGACCCCATAGATGGCAGCCGACCAGGCTCCCCCGTCCCTGGGATTTTCCAGGCAAGAACACTGGGGTGGGTTGCCATTTCCTTCTCCAATGCATGAAAGTGAAAAGTGAAAGTGAAGTCGCTTAGTCATGTCCGACTTTGCAACCCCATGGACTGCAGCCTACCAGGCTCCTCTGCCCATGGGATTTTCCAGGCAAAAGTACTGGAGTGGGGTGCCATTGCCTTCTCCAAAAATACATTCTTACAGATACACAAAGAAATAGGCACAAGGGTATCCAGTGAAATAGGCTTCGTAATAGTGAGTAATCAGAAATCATCTGATGGCTAACAAAGGAACACTGACTGCATAAATTATGCTACATCTGCCTAGTGGACTTTTAAGCAGCTTTTAAAAATAATAAAGATTGTCAATATGGGACCAGGGACTCACATCATCTGCCTAGGCAACATTATTCACACTCTATGAATGTCCCGGGGTATATTTCTCCAAGAAGACTTATGTTTGATTTTTCCTGGTACTCCCAGAAGTTCCACCTTACCTGGATGATTTGGGGATGGAAACATTCAGGCCCTAAACACAGGAGGGTGACTAATGCCTTTGAAATTCTAGGGAGGAGGGAAAATCTTGCTTTTTGTTGCTGCTGCATTTTATATTGAATCAACTACCCAGAGCCCACAAGAAAAATCTGTCTATTTCTCTTAGTTCTTAATTTTCCTCAAGATACAGCTTTTCCTGACTCCAGGCTTGTGAGGCTCACCACCTAGCCTTGGCCCATTAGACCCCCTCTCTGCCTCTCTGTGCTGTTTCTATACACAGAAGCTGTAAGTACCAAGGGTTAATGCCATCAGGGTATTTTAGCAATTCTCCCACTTAGTACTTTCCTAGATAGATGCTCTTGCTTCATTTCTAGTTTCATATGAGTCTCCTACTTTCTAGCAGTCTCTTTCCTTACTTGCAAATAATGTTTTTAAACTTTTATATGTCTTAGAGGCCATGGGTTTGGAAATCTCCAATCCAATATATGACTTTAATGGAAACCCTCCTTTTAATTTCCCTTTTAAAATACTTTGTTGACTTTGACATTTTGCATGTATTTCTCACTAATGGAGAGAAATTAGGATTAAAAAAAGAATGGGGTGTGTGTGTATAAACACAGAGTTATGAAAAATTCCCATGCAACATCAGTTCAGTCGCTCAGTCATGTCTGACTCTTTGTGACCCCATGGACTGCAGCACACCAGGCCTCCCTGTCCTTCACCAACTCCTGGAGTTTACCCAAACTCATGCCCATTGAGTTGGTGATGCCATCCAACCATCCCATCCTCTGTCGTCCCCTTTTCCTCCCACCTTCAATCTTTCCTAGCATCAGAGTCTTTTCAAATGAGTCAGCTCTTCGCATCAGGTGGCCAAAGTATTGGAGTTTCAGCTTCAACAACAGTCCTTCCAATGAATATTCAGGACTGATTTCCATCTGTGCAACATAGCTAAGTGAAAAACCAAACTGCTGAACAATATGACTCCATTTGTGTAGAAAGCAAAGGATTTGCATGTACTTTTGCTTGTCTAGACAGAATAGTTCTGAAAGATTCTGTAATGGAGATAGTTCATGTTGAATGGTTCCTTACAATGTAGAGGATGCTTTCATGGATTATTTAATTTAATACTGTTGGCAATCCTGTTAGAGTTAGGATCATTTTTCTAACTGTTCTACAAACAAGAAACTGAGATTTAGAGAGATCAAGTAATAGGCCGAATTTTACACACCAAATAAGCAGAGCTGCAGAAGCCAGGTGTGGACTAGGCAGGCTGGAGCCGATACATTTGCTTACCTCCTCATTCTTCACTCAACACTGTTAATAGTGAAAGAGCAAATAAGAGATTCAAACTGGGCCAGGTTGATGAGGTGCTTTCAGTAAATAATGCTGAAGTGCCAGACGTTGTCATGTTCCTGTCTGGGCGGCTCTGATGAGATACAGACAATAAGCTGTTTATCACACCCTAGTCAAGGAGAGCAGTGTTTTCCTTTTGAACAACCTAACACAATTAATGAATTGAGTTTTCATTTCCTTCTTTGAGCAAGGAAAAACAAAATAATAGATTTCGATTCAGGATGGCTCATCCTTATCTATAATGAAGGCAACAAACAAAAAACAAAACAAAACAAACAAACAAAAAAAAACCTACTGTGTATCTTTTGAAAGAAAGGGGAAACAGATTATAAATGAATTCTAGTCTATCAGCTGGAAAATGTCCCCAGACCCATTCCTTTTCTCTCCCTCTCTTTGCTTGGTTGGAAAAGACAATGAGGGCTTCTTTCTGCCCATTTGACCCTTTAAGCCAGTGGCCATGACACACTTGGAAGTATTTTATGATTACAAGGCTTATGGTGATAAATCCCTGCAAAGCTGGGCTAGTTAATGGGTGGTGGGAACAAATACCATCCCTGAGACTGAAACTTGGTTAAGAGACAGGTTAAGGTGAACTCCACCAAAGGCAGATGAATAAGTCAGGGGTCTGAGGCTATCCTAATGTGGTTGGACACCTGGGTTATAGAAAAATGCTTGGGTTTCATCTTATAGTAGCAAAAACTATTTCTTTTCCTTGTATACTATGGCTCAGTTGAGCCTTCTGGAAAGAGTCAACTGATTTTTTAGAAAAGGTACAGTAAAACCTTGGGGGGAGAGGATGAAGGAGAAAAGAAAACCCCACCAACAGTGAGATTTTCTAGTAATGCTTCTATCAGTATTTACTTAGCTAACTGCCTCATGTTGACATAAATGTGGGCTTCCCTGGTGCCTCAGATGGGGAAGAATCTGCCTGCAATGCAAGAGATGCAGGTTCGACCCCTGGGTCAGGAAGATTGCCGGGAGAAGGGAACAGCAATCCACTGCAATATTCTTGCCTGGAGAATTCCATGGACAGAGGAGCCTGCTGGGCTACAGTCCATGGGGTTGTGCAGAGTCAGACACGACTAAATGACGAACACTTTCACTTTGACCTAAACATGCCACCTTGGGGGTGCTAATGAAATTCTGAAAGTTGCTCCACCAGTTGCAAGGGGCTGGTACAAGCCACAGCTCACAAATTCCTTCTTCAAACGCTGGTATTGAACCATTATTTGTCTTCTCATTGTCTGTCTGTCATTTACCACCAGGCAGGGTCCGCATGCTAATGGACCACCTTGTAGTTCGAGTTGTCGTGGAAACCTCTGCAGGTCAGGTGGAACTACAGCTGACCCCCTCAGTGGACATTCCCACCGCCTGGTCCAAGAAAGCCCAGTGGCCTCCGTGTCTGAAGCGCTGGCCTTCTCCAGAGACAGTGCAATGCATCAAGGTATCATCCTGCAGGGACCCGGCTCACCAGGGGCGCTCTCAGCTTAACCACGCAGGGCAGCATTGGCCGCCATCCAGCTTCGGAAGGATATCTGAGATTTCACTAGATCCCCAGAACCTGCAGAAGGCACCTGGGAACCTGTTACAAATGCAGATTCCTGGGCCCCGCTCTGGCCCTGCTGAAGAGACGTGGGAGGCAGGGCCCAGAAGTCTGTGTTCTCATGCGGCCCCCAGGTGATTCTGGGGCAGGCTCAAGTCGGAGAACCACTGCAGGAGAGAAAGTGGGCACAGCCTTCCCCGTGAACTGCCCACGTGCAAGGGGCTGGCCCCGAGGCTCCCTCAGCGTCCCCACGTGGGCCCCGCTGCCTGCCCACTGGCAGGGCCCCCACCCTAGCGGGCTGCTTCAGAGATGGCTTTCTCCGGGACCAGCCCCGCCCTTCTCACTCCCCGCGGTGTTTCTCTCCCTCCCAGTCATTCGGCTTCAGCTTGCTGGCCTGTTCAAGCTATCACTGGCAGCTGAGCTTCTTGCGGGCAGAGCAGGTGCTGCTGGAGCAGCTGGATGAGGACGGGGGCTGCCGCCGGAAGTGCTTTCAGGCCCTGAGGCAGATGAAGGAGGACGTCTGGTGTCCGGGGACGCGGCCTGTGATCACGTCCTACCACCTGCAGGTGAGGGGGTGGCCCCAGCGCAGAGGGGCTGGGGCGGGGCGGGTCTCTCTGCAGTGTGTGTGTGTGTGTGTGTGTGTGTAGAAACATAGCCCCGCTGCGGGCCCACAGCAGCTCTGCCCAGGGTTCCCGTCTTCTGCCTCCTCTTCCCGCTTCCTCCCTTCCCTCTTCCGGTTCCCCTCTTCTCTTACTCCCTTTCTGTCTTGCCTTCTCTGTCTCCCTCTCTCTCTCTCCCCCTATTTCACTCAACAAACCAACCCAAGTGCCCACTGTGTGCCAACAACCCTGCTGAGGTTCAGAAGTGAATTCAGCATGCATTCTCTACCCTGGAGAAGTCTACAGTCTGGCGAGATCTTGTGAGCTGCTCAGACCTCGGGTGGATTCACATTTACCCTCATGTTATCATGCATTCAGTCTACACTCTAGCCCAGGTGTGCATGCACACACACACACTTTGTGCAGAGGAGGAAACCAGGAAATGTTGGGGTTACCCCACGAACATGGCAGCAAACCACCTGGCAAGGATTTAGTTTATTTTTTTGTGTAATTTTATTTAATTAATTATTTTTTTTGATGGCCGTGGGTTTCTGTTGCTGCACGTGGGCTCTCTAGTTCTGGTGAGCCGGGGCATTCTTCTCACTGCAGTGGCTACTTGTTGAGGAGCAGAGGCTCTAGGGCACGGGCTCAGTAGTTGTGCTTGGGGTTAGTTACTCTGAGGCATAGGGAATCTTCCCAGATCAGGGATCAAACCCATGTCCCCTGCATTGGCAGGCAGATTCTTTACCACTGGACCACCAGGGAGGTCCTTGGCAAGGATTTAGCATTAGACCGCTATGAATGCATTCACTCATTCACTCACTCATTCATTCACCCAGCAAATGTTTCTTGAGATGTCTGTGGGTCAGTCACCTGCCCCCCTGCACCTGCCGTGTGCTCTAAACATGGAGGTGCAAGCTGAGCAAACACGACGTGGTCTTGCTCTTGTGTAGCTTGTGGTCTAGCAAGGGAGACAGATGTTGGCCAACAGTCTACAGGTGCACGTGGAATCATGCCACGTGGGGAATACTGGGAAAGAGAGGAGCATTGCCCTAGGAGGGTGCAGGGCAGCAGAACCTGACCTGGACTCAGGGATCAGGGGCTCACCCCGGGGAGAGGGCTTTTGATCACACTCTCAACTCCTCTTTCTCAAAGTTCTAACCACACTTGGTGACCTGGACGCTCCTATAATACTATGTGCATCACACTGAGGGTGGAGGTATCTGACTCTTACCGACAGCACAGCCCCACCCCGCTGTTACCCATCTCAGAGCATCAGCCCTTCTCCCTGACCTTCTGCACAGGATAGTGCAAGTCCCCGGGGTGTGCTGTGCCCTTCTGCACGCTCCTGTCTGTGCCCCGTCTCATCCAGTGGATGACTGTTTTCTAGCCCTGTGTTACTCTCACTCCTAACACAAACTATTGAAGGGCAGCTAGAACCAAACCCTTTGTATCTCTCCCAATGCTTAGTGGTTGCTCAGACCTGACCTTCTGCACAGGATAGCGCAAGTCCCCGGGGTGTGCTGTGCCCTTCTGCACGCTCCTGTCTGTGCCCCGTCTCATCCAGTGGATGACTGTTTTCTAGCCCTGTGTTACTCTTTCACTCCTAACACAAACTATTGAAGGGCAGCTAGTACCAAACCCTTTGTATCTCTCCCAATGCTTAGTGGTTGCTCAGTAAATATTTACTGATCATGGTCGTGAATGACCTTACATTTCACTCCTCTTTCCCTCCTGCAGAATAACTAGTTTTTGCTTTGCTTTCTGTCTTTTCTGATAACCTGTTCTCCCTGCCCTGCCTGAGAATCTGTTAACATCTCATTTGCACATAGTGAGGCCTTCCTCTTCTGTTTCATCATTCTTAAAGCGTCCCCAAGCATGTCCCCCTAAAAACATTCACCTCTTCTCCTGGATTGAGGATGCATACTTTCTGAAGGTAGTCTAATTCATTTGGGGGGTTTAGCTTCTTTCTTACATACCTTTCCACAGACCACGCTAGGAAGAGTCAGAGCTGAGAAGGAAACCCTTGGCTATCTCATATCAAATCTCATACTCTTAACTAACCACTGACTTCATTGCTCCACAATCAGGCCGAATAGAAATGCTTTAAGTAGCATGAGTGTTTTAGGAAGATTGAATAGGGCCACTACGCGTCTTCCTGCCCTTGACTGTTCTCAAAGCTGTATTCCAGCCAGGATTTACTTGTATTCCAGCGACTTTTAGCTCATCTAGATGATTTCAGGGCAACTCCTTAAATGCCTTCTGTTTTAGTCTTCCCTAGCCCGCCTGCATGGCATAATAAAATTGAACATTCTTAAGAGTGGGCATTTAAAAGGGGGTAGGGTTGTTTGTTGAGAAATCAAAACAGTACTGACTGCCTTTTCCTCTCATCTTCCACTCTTGTTCCAAGGGCAGAATTCTCTCATGTACTGACACTGGGATGGACTTGGCTGATGGCAATGTGCTATTAAACACCACCCTGGATGATGGCTTGAGTGTGTAGGATCCTTGCCAAGGCTTTAGTCCAGGGAAAGTGGAATAGACTGGGTTGCAAAACAGCATGAGGAAGGATGTGCCAGTCACGGTCACCTCATAGAAGATTGTTACCTCCTTCCCAAAGAGGCTTCCCCCACCAACAATATTTTTTTAATTGGGTTTTTTAATTTTTTTTTTTTTTGGTCTTGCCTCACATCATGTAGAATGTTAATTCCCTGACCAGGAATCAAACACGTGCCCCCTGCATTGGAAGCATGAAACCTTAACCAATGGACTGCCAGAGAAGTCCCTCCCCCATAGCAATTTCAATCGAAGAAATAACTTATCTTTCATTGGCTTATTTATGCTTAAACCTGCTCAAAGGCACAGAGGCTAGCTTATAATAGGCTTAAGTGCTTCTGTTTGTTTAGGGAGATAAAAGCTTAACTACAAGAGGAATTAAAACATGTTTTTGTATCTAGGTTATCTTGACTAGCATGAAATTATCTCCAACTCATTTACTCAAAACAATGTCCTCTAAATCAAAACACACTCAGGATCTTGCTGTGAACCTAAAACTGCTCTTTTACTTTTTAGTAAAGACTATATTTTTAAAATACTCAGTATCTAAACCCAAACATTAATTCATTATTTCGCTCAGTCAAAAAATGTTTACTAACTACCTGTCATGGGCCAGTCCCTCTGCTGAATGCTAGTAACATGAGTGTGAATACAAATAGGCTCGTTCTCTGCTCACATGGAGTTTGCCATCCAGCTGTTTAGTCACTAGTCATGTCCTACACTTTGTGACCCCATGGCCTGTAGCCCACCAGGCTCCTCTGTCCGTGGGGTTTTCCAGGCCAGAATGCTGGCGTGGGCTGCCATTTCCCTCTCCAGGGGCTCTTCCCGGCCCAGGGATCGAGCCCACAGTCTCCTGCGTCTCCTATATTGGTGGGTGGATTCTTTACCACTGAGCCACCTGGGAAGCCCTTGCCAACTAGTAATACACATACATACACAGGAAAGCGACCACCACTGTCATCATTGCTGCTGAAATGATGAGAATGTGATGAATAAACGAAAAGAATGTGATGGAGAGGGTGTCATAGGGAAGTCTAAGCTGAAGGATGAGTTTCCTGGACAAGTCGGGAAGGAAGAAGGCTCCATAGGGAAGAAGTGGGTTGTGCAAGGCCCTGTGATAGACGAGAGCATGAAGTGAGGCCAGCGTGGATAGAAGGAGAGAGAGAGAGGGAGAGCATGGGGTGAGACCTAAAAAGAAAGGAAGGACCAAGCTTTGTCAACCAAACCATGCTAACAATTGTGTTTTTTAATTAACAAGCAATGGGAAGACTTTGAAGTATTTTAGACAAGAAGAAACATAGATTGATATTTCAAAAAGATCACAATGGCTACAATGGATAGATGGCAATAGATAGGATGGAGACTAGAAGAGGTGCAGGCTGTGTCAGAGGATGATAATATCAGTGATGAAGGTAAGTGGGTGGATTGAGAAATGCATAGGCAGGAGGATTGGCAGGACTTGATAGGAGGTGGTAAGGGAGGGGGTTGACTCCTAGGTTTCTAACTTGCATAACAGACTGAATGAACAATTCTGGAAGCACGCCAGGTACATGAGGGAGGGCCAGGAGTTCAGTTTGGACCTGTTAGTGTGTTTGTTCACTTGCTAAGTCATATTCAACTCTTTGTGACCCTATGGACTGGAGCATGCCAGGCTCTTCTGTCTTCCACTATCTCCCAGAGTTTGCTCAAATTCATGTCCATTGAGTTGGTGATACCATCTAACCATCTCATCCTCATATGCACTGAGATAACTTTCAGATGGCCAAGTGATACCAGGTAAGAAAGTCAGAGGAGAAAGTACCAAAGAGGCAGGGAAACCAGGCAGAGGAGGCTGGGGATCCTGAATCCGTGGTTAGAACCCTGGGGCTCCTGTCTCCTCCTCCCAAGGCCACATGAGCTCAGGAATGCTCCTGAAGATACCCTCCTCAGTGGCCCAGGAAGATGTCAGACACCATCTCTTGCTTCCGCAGACCGTGCTCTTCTGGACTTGTGAGAAGTACCCCTATCCCAAGGACTGGCAGGTCTTCACTAGGGGGTTCCTGCGCCTGGTGAGGAAGCTGCACAAGTGTGTGAGTCAGCACTTCCTCAAGCATTACTTCGTGCGGAAGAGCAACATCCTGCAGTATGCCAGTTCCTGCGAGCTGGATGCCCTGGCCCAGACATTGGCCTTCTTCCTGAAGGACCCCCAGATCAGCCTGCCCTGATGTTGCCTGGCCTGGGACATTCTTGGACATTTCATTCAAGCTTGACCTCACTCTCCGTGGATCGTTCCTCAGTCAAATGCCAGGATCCTGTGTGGGAGAGAAGCCACAGATGGCAGTGGAAATTACATCGACCCAGCAACATTTCAGCAGAGAAACCTCTGCCCCATGATGTCTGGTCCATGCTCCCTGGAACCAAGCAAGCCTTTCTGCCCCGCGAGCTACCTCTTCTGGGGATGGCTCTCATCGGGCTTCCCTGAGCCATAGATTCTGAACTGATGATGGTTCTGAATTTATTTTCCCTGACTCAGGCCTTGAGAATCCCAGGGACGGGGGAGCCTGGTGGGCTGCCGTCTGTGAGGTCGCACAGAGTCGGACACGACTGAAGCGACTTAGCAGCAGCAGAAGCAGGCTCTGATTGTCTGACGGGGAGGATGTAGGATGAGAACCCCTGAAAGGCCAGGCATCATCCTGCTTCCCAGGAGTGGTTTTCCAGCCCACTGAGCTCAGGCTCATGACTTTCCATTTGTTAAGTCTGTGAGGTCGCACAGAGTCGGACACGACTGAAGCGACTTAGCAGCAGCAGAAGCAGGCTCTGATTGTCTGACGGGGAGGATGTAGGATGAGAACCCCTGAAAGGCCAGGCATCATCCTGCTTCCCAGGAGTGGTTTTCCAGCCCACTGAGCTCAGGCTCATGACTTTCCATTTGTTAGATGGGACTATTCCTTGGCCTCCCCCAGGGCGGGGCTGCGAGCCTACGGGGCTGTGCTGCTGCCCTTTCAAGGGGAAGGCGCTGGATCAACATAACGTTTTATTGATGCTTTAGTGGCTGGGGTTTGCATTCAGGATCAGTAGCAACACAACTGGTTGAATGATTACATCTGCTGGGTGGTTAGCATGCCTGTGTGGCCCCTGTGCCCTCCAGCTCTCCTTACGCTGGATGGGGCTTGTGGGTCTACCTGGTCCCCTGGTGTTCTCTAAGAAAGGGGGCGTGGTTTTGATGAGTAATGGAGTCAGAGGTGGAAGTGCAGTGACCCAGGTGCTGGCTTCCCATGCTGTGGGTCAGGGGTGGGACTTCTACTTATGGAAGGCACTCAGTGCTCTGATCTGCATGGAATGACTTTGGTGTCATCCCCCTCTCAGTTTCTTCCTTTGCTCACTGGTTTGCTTACTTGTTCACTGATAAATGTGTGTTCATTAGGTACTGGGGGTGCAGAGAAAGCAAGTTAGGCAAGGACTCACCTGATGCGGATGACACCTAATGGTGGAGACAGGAAATGAACACCTGATAAATAAATACGATTATTGCAAATGCCCCAAAGGAAATAAACAGAATACTGAAATAGAGCCATGAAATAGAGGAAGTGTGTTCATTAGGTACTGGGGGTGCAGAGAAAGCAAGTTAGGCAAGGACTCACCTGATGCGGATGACACCTAATGGTGGAGACAGGAAATGAACACCTGATAAATAAATACGATTATTGCAAATGCCCCAAAGGAAATAAACAGAATACTGAAATAGAGCCATGAAATAGAGGATGAAAGGGAAGATAAGGGGGCCAGGGGCTGGCATGACTCAGACCACTTGGCCTTGTAAAGCTGGTAAAGAATTTGTATTTTACTCTAAAATCAGAGGTGTGACGTTTGACCTCTCCAGAAGCAAAAGTATCATGACTTGATTTGCATTTTAAATGTTCATTCTAGAAACTGTATAAAGGGGGTCTGGGGACCCACACTAGGGTGGGGCCCCTGAAAATGCTTGAGCCCACGTATTTGAATTTCACTGAGATCATCAAGGCCACACATCCTGTGAAGCACACAGACAAGGAATTCTAGGAGTTCTTGGGGGATTCAGTTTCTTCTGAAACTCATTTATGCTTCTCAATTCAAGGGAATCCCTTATTACTTAGAACATTTCCCCCAGATATATAATTTCTAAAAGCATGAACTGCTGATTTTTTTTTAAAAGAAAAGTCATGTTTGAAAATGATACAATTACTTAAAAAAAAAAAAAAATGCCGTAAGCAAGTAGTGGGGTCCTTGCATTGTCGCATTGGAAATCATGACTTTAAAATATTGAACAAGCATACCATTAGTTTATAGTTTTGAAAAAACATGAAATTATGAGCAAACCAATATTTTGTTGGTTATTCTGCATTTGAATTCTCTTGAGAAACATCATTTTTGAGAAGGTGGCTGATATATTTTTCTAATGATGAAAACAGCTGATGCAAGTTTTAAAACAGTCACAGAATTCCAAAAAGTGAAAGTTGATTGCACCATTGACCTGAAGTGTATGTATGTGTATAGAAAGGAATGGGAATGACATACTCCACAGCCTGATTCCAGTAGATTCTTCCCACCTTTCCCTACAGTTTTATGTTTTTTAGAAGAAAGTACAGCTATGTGCACATTCTTGGGTGTTCCTACTACTGGCCAGCAGAGGGCAGTGGGGGACTGCATATGAAAGTTGGCATTCAGAGATTGCAGCTGATGGGTGTGCATTCATATCCCACTTCTGAAACTAACTGCATGCCCTGGGCAAGCTGTTCAACCTCTAAATCTCCATTACTTTATGGGCACTGTTATGGCCCAAAGTTCATATGTTGAAGCCCTAACCCCCAATACCTCAGAATGCCACTGTATTTAGAGCTAGGGGCTTCAAAGCCAGGGGCTATTGGGGTGGGGTCCTAATCCAATAAGACTGATGTTCTCAGAAGAAGAGACGCAGTGGACAGGGGTGCAAAAAATGACCACCTGAAAATTGAGGAGCAGCCTCAGGAGAAACCAGCAATGCTGGCACCTTGATCTTGGACTTGTAGCCTCCAGATTGTGAGAAAACAATTTTCTGTTGTTTAAGCTATGCTGTTGAAGTCAGTGGTATCTTCTTATGGTGACCCTGGGAAACTAATACATCATAAGAGAACATATTCCTCACCACTTTGATGGGAGGATAAAGAGAACAATGGATGTAAAAAGCTGTTTGTTTAAAGCTGGCATGTAACCATTGAATAAACATTTAGCATTTTAGATGCCTATTCCTCAAGTCCATTTGTGCACCTCTGCCATTCCTGATAACTACTGCCAAGAGAAGTCCCTCCCCCATAGCAATTTCAATCGAAGAAATAACTTATCTTTCATTGGCTTATTTATGCTTAAACCTGCTCAAAGGCACAGAGGCTAGCTTATAATAGGCTTAAGTGCTTCTGTTTGTTTAGGGAGATAAAAGCTTAACTACAAGAGGAATTAAAACATGTTTTTGTATCTAGGTTATCTTGACTAGTATGAAATTATCTCCAACTCATTTACTCAAAACAATGTCCTCTAAATCAAAACACACTCAGGATCTTGCTGTGAACCTAAAACTGCTCTTTTACTTTTTAGTAAAGACTATATTTTTAAAATACTCAGTATCTAAACCCAAACATTAATTCATTATTTCGCTCAGTCAAAAAATGTTTACTACCTGTCATGGGCCAGTCCCTCTGCTGAATGCTAGTAACATGAGTGTGAATACAAATAGGCTCGTTCTCTGCTCACATGGAGTTTGCCATCCAGCTGTTTAGTCACTAGTCATGTCCTACACTTTGTGACCCCATGGCCTGGAGCCCACCAGGCTCCTCTGTCCGTGGGGTTTTCCAGGCCAGAATGCTGGCGTGGGCTGCCATTTCCCTCTCCAGGGGCTCTTCCCGGCCCAGGGATCGAGCCCACAGTCTCCTGCGTCTCCTATATTGGTGGGTGGATTCTTTACCACTGAGCCACCTGGGAAGCCCTTGCCAACTAGTAATACACATACATACACAGGAAAGCGACCACCACTGTCATCATTGCTGCTGAAATGATGAGAATGTGATGAATAAACGAAAAGAATGTGATGGAGAGGGTGTCATAGGGAAGTCTAAGCTGAAGGATGAGTTTCCTGGACAAGTCGGGAAGGAAGAAGGCTCCATAGGGAAGAAGTGGGTTGTGCAAGGCCCTGTGATAGACGAGAGCATGAAGTGAGGCCAGCGTGGATAGAAGGAGAGAGAGAGAGGGAGAGCATGGGGTGAGACCTAAAAAGAAAGGAAGGACCAAGCTTTGTCAACCAAACCATGCTAACAATTGTGTTTTTTAATTAACAAGCAATGGGAAGACTTTGAAGTATTTTAGACAAGAAGAAACATAGATTGATATTTCAAAAAGATCACAATGGCTACAATGGATAGATGGCAATAGATAGGATGGAGACTAGAAGAGGTGCAGGCTGTGTCAGAGGATGATAATATCAGTGATGAAGGTAAGTGGGTGGATTGAGAAATGCATAGGCAGGAGGATTGGCAGGACTTGATAGGAGGTGGTAAGGGAGGGGGTTGACTCCTAGGTTTCTAACTTGCATAACAGACTGAATGAACAATTCTGGAAGCACGCCAGGTACATGAGGGAGGGCCAGGAGTTCAGTTTGGACCTGTTAGTGTGTTTGTTCACTTGCTAAGTCATATTCAACTCTTTGTGACCCTATGGACTGGAGCATGCCAGGCTCTTCTGTCTTCCACTATCTCCCAGAGTTTGCTCAAATTCATGTCCATTGAGTTGGTGATACCATCTAACCATCTCATCCTCATATGCACTGAGATAACTTTCAGATGGCCAAGTGATACCAGGTAAGAAAGTCAGAGGAGAAAGTACCAAAGAGGCAGGGAAACCAGGCAGAGGAGGCTGGGGATCCTGAATCCGTGGTTAGAACCCTGGGGCTCCTGTCTCCTCCTCCCAAGGCCACATGAGCTCAGGAATGCTCCTGAAGATACCCTCCTCAGTGGCCCAGGAAGATGTCAGACACCATCTCTTGCTTCCGCAGACCGTGCTCTTCTGGACTTGTGAGAAGTACCCCTATCCCAAGGACTGGCAGGTCTTCACTAGGGGGTTCCTGCGCCTGGTGAGGAAGCTGCACAAGTGTGTGAGTCAGCACTTCCTCAAGCATTACTTCGTGCGGAAGAGCAACATCCTGCAGTATGCCAGTTCCTGCGAGCTGGATGCCCTGGCCCAGACATTGGCCTTCTTCCTGAAGGACCCCCAGATCAGCCTGCCCTGATGTTGCCTGGCCTGGGACATTCTTGGATATTTCATTCAAGCTTGACCTCACTCTCCGTGGATCGTTCCTCAGTCAAATGCCAGGATCCTGTGTGGGAGAGAAGCCACAGATGGCAGTGGAAATTACATCGACCCAGCAACATTTCAGCAGAGAAACCTCTGCCCCATGATGTCTGGTCCATGCTCCCTGGAACCAAGCAAGCCTTTCTGCCCCGCGAGCTACCTCTTCTGGGGATGGCTCTCATCAGGCTTCCCTGAGCCATAGATTCTGAACTGATGATGGTTCTGAATTTATTTTCCCTGACTCAGGCCTTGAGAATCCCAGGGACGGGGGAGCCTGGTGGGCTGCCGTCTGTGGGGTCGCACAGAGTCGGACACGACTGAAGCGACTTAGCAGCAGCAGAAGCAGGCTCTGATTGTCTGACGGGGAGGATGTAGGATGAGAACCCCTGAAAGGCCAGGCATCATCCTGCTTCCCAGGAGTGGTTTTCCAGCCCACTGAGCTCAGGCTCATGACTTTCCATTTGTTAAATGGGACTATCCCGTTGCCTCCCCCAGGGCAGGGCTGCGAGCCTACGGGGCTGTGCTGCTGCCCTTTCAAGGGGAAGGCGCTGGATCAACACAACGTTTTATTGTTGCTTTAGTGGCTGGGGTTTGCATTCAGGATCAGTAGCAACACAACTGGTTGAATGATTACAGCTGCTAGGTGGTTAGTATGCCTGTGTGGCCCCTGTGCCCTCCAGCTCTCCTTACGCTGGGGAGAGCTTGCTGGGGCTTGTGGGTCTACCTGGTCCCCTGGTGTTCTCTAAGAAAGGGGGCGTGGTTTTGATGAGTAATGGAGTCAGAGGTGGAAGTGCAGTGACCCGGGCGCTGGCTTCCCATGCTGTGGGTCAGGGGTGGGACTTCTACTTAGGGAAGGCACTCAATGCTCTGATCTGCATGGAATGACTTTGGTGTCATCCCCCTCTCAGTTTCTTCCTTTGCTCACTGGTTTGCTTACTTGTTCACTGATAAATATATGTTCATTAGGTACTGGGGGTGCAGAGAAAGCAAGTTAGGCAAGGACTCACCTGATGCGGATGACACCTAATGATGGAGACAGGAAATGANCCCTCTCAGTTTCTTCCTTTGCTCACTGGTTTGCTTACTTGTTCACTGATAAATATATGTTCATTAGGTACTGGGGGTGCAGAGAAAGCAAGTTAGGCAAGGACTCACCTGATGCGGATGACACCTAATGATGGAGACAGGAAATGAACACCTGATAAATAAATATGATTATTGCAAATGCCCCAAAGGAAATAAACAGAATACTGAAATAGAGCCATGAAAGAGGATGAAAGGGAAGAAAAGGGGGCCAGGGGCTGGAATGAGTCAGACCACTTGGCCTTGTAAAGCTGGTAAGGAATTTGTATTTTACTCTAAAATCAGAGGTGTGACGTTTGACCTCTCCAGAAGCAAAAGTATCATGACTTGATTTCCATTTTAAATGTTCATTCTAGAAACTGTATAAAGGGGGTCTGGGGACCCACACTAGGATGGGGCCCCTGAAGATGCTTGAGCCCACGTATTTGAATTTCACTGAGATCATCAAGGCCACACATCCTGTGAAGCACACAGACAAGGAATTCTAGGAGTTCTTGGGGGATTCAGTTTCTTCTGAAACTCATTTATGCTCCTCAATTCAAGGGAATCCCTTATTACTTAGAACATTTCCCCCAGATATATAATTTCTAAAAGCATGAACTGCTGATTTTTTTTAAAAAAGAAAAGTCATGTTTGAAAATGATACAATTACTTAAAAAAAAAAAAAATGGGGTCCTTGCATTGTCACATTGGAAATCATGGTTTTAAAATATTGAACAAGCATANATTCAAGGGAATCCCTTATTACTTAGAACATTTCCCCCAGATATATAATTTCTAAAAGCATGAACTGCTGATTTTTTTTAAAAAAGAAAAGTCATGTTTGAAAATGATACAATTACTTAAAAAAAAAAAAAATGGGGTCCTTGCATTGTCACATTGGAAATCATGGTTTTAAAATATTGAACAAGCATACCATTAGTTTATAATTTTGATAATACATGAAATTATGAGCAAACCAATATTTTGTTGGTTATTCTGGATTTGAATTCTCTTGAGAAGCATCATTTTTGAGAAGGTGGCAGATACATTTTTCTAATGATGAAAACAGCTGATGCAAGTTTTAAAACAGTCACAGAATTCCAAAAAGTGAAAGTTGATTGTACCATTGACCTGAAGTGTATGTATGTGTATAGAAAGGAATGGGAGTGACATACTCCACAGCCTGATTCCAGTAGATTCTTCCCACCTTTCCCTACAGTTTTATGTTTTTTTGAAGAAAGTACAGCTATGTGCACATTCTTGGGTGTTCCTACTACTGGCCAGCAGAGGGCAGTGGGGGACTGCATATGAA
>SJYT01082555.1:0-37816 GCA_006410635.1 Cephalophus harveyi
CTATTATACAGAGTGAAGTAAGCCAGAAAGAAAAACACCAATACAGTATACTGACACATATATATGGAATTTAGAAAGATGGCAATGATGACCCTGTATGCGAGACAGCAAAAGAGACACAGATATATAGAATGGACTTTTGGACTCTGTGGGAGAGGGAGAGGGTGGGATGATTTGGGAGAATGGCATTGAAACATGTATACTATCATGTAAGAACGAAGCACCAGCCTATGTTCAATACAGGATACAGGATGCTAGGGGCTGGTACACGGGGATGATCCAGAGAGAGGAAATGGGGTGGGATGTGGGAGGGGGATTCAGGATTGGGATCTCATATACACCCATGGTGGATTCATGTCAATGTATGGCAAAACCAATACGGTATTGGAAAGTAAAATGAAGTAAAAATTAAAAAAATAAAAATAAAAAAATGAAATCAACCCTGAGTATTTATTGGAAAGATTGATGCTGAGGCTGAAGCTTCAATACTTTGTCTACCTTATGTGAAAAGCCATCTCATTGGTAAAGACCCTGATGCTGGGAAAGATTGAGGGCAGGAGGAGAAGGAGTGACAGAGGACGAGATGGTACGATGGTATTACTGACTCAATGGACGTAAGTTTGAGCAAACTCCAAGAGATAGTGAAGGACCGGGAAGCTTGGTGTGCTGCAGTCCATGAGATCACAAAGAAGCATAAATATAGATATAGATATATAGGTATATATATATTATAGTTATTGCAGAAGATAACTCTTGGAGACCCTTAATAGGAGATAGTCCAAACAAAGAATTTCTAAGAGAATTTGATGATTCCAGTCGTCTAACCTCTGCAGCCAGAACTATCTGAGTTCAATTCCTTCTTTTTTTTTTTTTGCTAGGTATTGGTTTGTTTTTCAGTTGCTAAGCTGTGCTATGATTCTTTGTGATATGGTATTTTGGCTGCTCCGTGCTACCTACTGGATCTTAATTCCCCAACCAGGGGTTGAATCCATGCCCCTTGTATTGAGAGCACAGAATTCTAACCACTGGACAGCCAGGGAAGTCTCATTTCTACATTCTGTTTCTTAGGTGGTAAGTTTCTTGTGGTATCTTCTAAACATATTTATGGAACAAATCAGTAATTTCCAGATCTTTTCCTATAGATCTGAGTTCAGCTCATTTTCTGCTAACTTCTTCACACATTTATATACTTAATAAATGACAGTTTATCCTTCACAAATAATCATTATAAGAATCTTGGTTTAGTAAGAATGTCCTATTATCTTCTGACATCAAAGACTTTGGAATGAAAGGATAATCTAAGAGAGAAATACTTGATCTCTTTACGATCAGTTCATTTCATTGCTTGCCCATTCAACCTTGCAGAGTGTGTAAGAGTTAAAGTCATAATAGACCAGTGTAGAAATGGCACAAACAATAAAAGAGTCAGTAGAAATAGCTAACTGTCTTGCTGCTTCTGCTGTAGGGCCTTTAGGAATATTACAAAGTATGAGTATATATACATTTATGTGCTCTTGTAAATATGTCACATGTGAATATTTTTCTGGAAGGCTGGGAGGACTGAATCAATGTATGACCATTTTTCCTCATGTCAGAAGCAATAGAATTTTTATTAGCATAATTTCCATTTCTCAGCACTGACTGTGGTATCTTTGATCAAACTAATTAGAAATAGTTACACTTTGTACCATGAGATATATCAAATTTATTAGAAAAAATTATGTATGTGCACACATAGAAAATAAATAGGCATATTAAATATAAAAGTGTGACATTTATGCCACTGGTTGGAGTGAGGAGGCATTCTAATTAGATAGTGAATATTCTAAAGTATGAATTTTCTATGTGGATTGCAATATTCAGCTAAAACTACAATTGTTAATAGAACTTGAGTGCATAGAAGAGGGGAAAACATTTTTTGGAGGCCCTGAAGTCAATCAGTGTTTATTGATCCACTGTAATGTATATTTGCTAGAGGCTATGATGAGGAAAACTGGTTTTAAGTCATTGTGAATGACGAGTACCCAAATTAGCTAGCATATACAACTAAAATATGTTTATAAACAGTATTTGTCTTCTTTTTGGTCTCACCACAAGCCACATAGGATCTTAGTTCCCCATCCAGGGATTAAACTCACACCTCCTCCATTGGAAGCACAGAGTCTTAAAACACTGGACCACCAGGGAAGTCTCTACAACTAGAACATCTTAATATCTTCAAATGTGTGTTGAAAGAAAGAACTCACAAAATTGTTCAGAGAAAAGAACATGTCTCCTTGTGTTTGGGATACATATCTATGGAAGAGGTAAAACTCATGTAGTTTTGAAACCTGAGTTGAGAAAAGAAGGTAGTCGTAGGAAATACATGTAGTGAGAGAGTGGAGTTAGAACTGGAGCTTTACTGTCTGCATCAGAGAACTTACATAATCAAAGATGGAGAGACTCAGACTCCTATGATGAATAGGTAGTGCATCTCCGAATTATTTTTGATGCCTCTGTGGCAGATACAAGGCTAGGATTGGATGCTGCTGCTGTGGCTTCTCTTGCTGTTGTTATGATTTAATGCATCCTTATTTAGAAGCAACTTCAAGGTTCAGAAGAAAATGGACTTTCCCAGGCTTGGCACTTTCAAAAAGTGTTTATGTGACTTTTATAAACTTTGCATCCCTAACCCCTACAAGTCCATGATACAAATGGAGTTATACTATCATGGTCACCTGCATTTTCTACAGAGCTCAGGCTTTGCTGAGACACCTCCATCAGTGAGAGGCAAGGTGCACATCTGCCTACATGGCAGCTACTGGCATTCCCAAATAATACATTTTGGAGTCTGAACTACTCAGTTAATTTTTAATACTTTTTATTTTTTTTATTTTGGGGCAAACATGTATTTTCTTTTATTCAAAATTTAAGGTTCTATTATGTGCCATATTTTGCCGACTAAGGTCTGTTTAGTCAAGGCTATGGTTTTTCCTGTGGTCATGTATGGATGTGAGAGTTGGACTGTGAAGAAGGCTGAGCGCCGAAGAATTGATGCTTTTGAACTGTGGTGTTGGAGAACAGTCTTGAGAGTCCCTTGGACTGCAAGGAGATCCAACCAGTCCATTCTGAAGGAGAACAACCCTGGGATTTGTTTGGAAGGAATGATGCTAAAGCTGAAACTCCAGTACTTTGGCCACCTCATGCGAAGAGTTGACTCACTGGAAAAGACACTGATGCTGGGGAGGGATTGGGGGCAGGAGGAGAAGGGGACGACCGAGGATGAGATGGCTGGATGGCATCACGGACTCGATGGATGTGAGTCTGAGTGAACTCCGAGAGATGGTGATGAACAGGGAGGCCTGGCGTGCTGTGATTCATGGGGTCGCAAAGACTCGGACACGACTGAGCGACTGAACTGAACTGATTATGTGCCTATTCTTTAAAACTAAGTTTCTATTCCTATCCCAAATAAAGACAATGCCAAAAAAAGTTCAAATTTTTGTACAACTGTGCTCATTTCACATGCTAGAAAGGTAATACTCAAAATCCTTCAAGCTAAACTTCAGCAGTAAGTGAACCAAGAAATTACAGCTGTAAAAGCTGTATGTAGAAAAGGCAGAGGAACCAGAGAACAAATTGCCAATATCTGTTGAATCATAGAAAATGCAAGAGGATTCCAGAAAAAAAAACATCTACTTTTGCTTTATTGACTACACCAAAGCCTTTGACTGTGTGGATCACAAGAAACTAGAAAATTCTTGAAGAGATGAGAATACAAATCACTTTACCTGCCTCCCGAGAAGCCTGTATGCAGGTCAAGAAGCAACAGTTAGAACTGTACATGGAACAACGGACTGGTGTAAAATTGGGAAAAGAGTATGTCAAGGTTGTATATTGTCACCTTACATATTTAACTTATGTATAAAGTACATCTTTCAAAATGCCAAGCTGGATGAAACACAAGCAGAAATCAGGATTGCCAGGAGAAATATCAATAACCTCAGAAATGCAGATGACACCACCCTTATAGCAGAAAGCGAAGAGGAACTAAAGAGACTCTTGATGAAAGTGAAAGAGGAGGGTGAAAAACCTAGCTTAAAGCTCAGCATTCAGAAAACTAAGATTATGGCATCTGGTCTCATCACTTCACAGCAAATAGATGGGGAAACAATGGAAACAGTGTCAGACTTTCTTTTTTTGGGCTCCAAAATCACTGCAAATGGTGACTGCAACCATGAAATTAAAAGATATGTGCTCCTTGGAAGAAAAGCTATGAGCAACCTAGAAAGTATATTAAAAAGCAGAGACATTACTTTGCCAAAAATAGTCCATGTAGTCAAAGTTATGGTTTTTCTAGTAGTCAAATATGCATGTGAAAGTTGGACTATAAAGAAAGTTGAGTGCTGAAGAATTGATGCTTTTGAACTGTGGTGTTGGAAAAAGACTCTTGAGAGTCGCTTGGACTGCAAGGAGATCCAACCAGTAAATCCTAAAGGAAATCAGTCCTGAATATTCATTGGAAGAACTGTTGCTGAAGCTGAAGCTCCAATACTTTGGCCACCTGCTGCAAATAACTGACTCATTGGAAAAAACCTGATGCTGGGAAAGATTGAGGACAGGAGGCAAAGGGGACGACAAAGGATGAGATGGTTGGATGGCATCACTGACTCAATGGACATAAATTCCAGAAAGCTCTGGGAGTTGGTGATCGACAGGGATGCCTGATGTGCTGCAGTCTATGGGGTCGCAAAGTCGGACATGACTGAATGACTGAACTGAACTAATATACCACCAGAAATACACAATATTTTTCTTTTTGTCATTAAATTTTGAGGAAGACATTATGAAATCACATATGCAGGAGGGGGTAAAAGTGTCTGAAAACTAAGTCATGTGAGAAACTAAATTAAGAAATCCTTAGGTTAAAAAAACAAAACAAAACAAAATTTATTCAGTTCAGTACAATTCAGGCGCTGAGTCGTGTCTGATTCTTTGTTATCCCTATGGACTGTATAGCACACTAGGCCTTCCTATCCATCACCAACTCCCGGAGTTTACTCAAACTCATGTCCATTGAGTCGCTGTTGCCATCCTCATCCTCTGTTGTCCACTTCTCCTCCCACCTTCACTCTTTCCCAGCATCAGCATCTTTTCAGTGAGTCAGCTCTTCGCATCATGTGGCCAAAGTATTGGAGCTTCAGCTTCAACATCAGTCCTTGCAATGAATATTCAGAACTGATTTCCTTTAGAATTTACTGGTTGGATCTGTTTGCAGTCCAAGGGACTCTCAAGAATCTTCTCCAACACTACAGTTCAAAAGCATCAATTCTTTGGTGCTCAGGTTTCTTTATTGTCCAACTCTAACATCCATACATGACTACTGGAGAAATAATAGTCTTCAGTAGATGGACCTTTGTTGGCAAAGTAATATCTCTGACTTTTAATATGCTGTCTTGGTTGGTCATAACTTTCCTTCCAAGCAATAAGCATCTTTTAATTTCATGGCTGCAATCACCATCTGCAGTGATTTTGGAGCCTAAAAAAATAAAGTCTGACACTGTTTCAACAGTTTCCCCATCTATTTGCCATGAAGTGACAGGACTGGATGCCATGATCTTAGTTTTCTGAATGTTGAGCTTTAAGCCAACTTTTTCACTCTCCTCTTTCACTTTCATCAAGAGGCTTTTTAGCTCCTCTTCACTTTCTGCCATAAGGGTGGTGTCATCTGCATATCTGAGGTTACTGACATTTCTCCCAGCAATCTTGATTCCAGCTTGTGTTTCTTCCAACCCAGCGTTTCTCATGATGTACTCTGCATAGAAGTTAAATAAGCAGGGTGACAATATACAGCCTTGACGTACGTCTTTTCCTATTTGGAACAAGTCTGTGGTTCCGTGACCAGTTCTAACTGTTGCTTCCTGACCTGCATAAAGATTTCTCAAGAGACAAGTCAGGTGGTCTGGTATTCCCATCTCTTTTGGTATTTTCCACAGTTTATTGTGATCCACACAGTCAAAGGCTTTGGCATAGCTAATAAAGCAGAAAGATGTTTTTCTGGAAATCTCTTGCTTTTTCGATGATCCAGCAGATGTTGGCAATTTGATCTCTGGTTCCTCTGCCTTTTCTAAATCCAACTTGAACATCAGGAAGTTCATAGTTAACATATTTTTGAAGCCTGGCTTGGAGAATTTTGAGCATTACTTTGTTAGCGTGTGAGATGAGTGCAATTGTGAGGTAGTTTAAGCGTTCTTTGACATTGCCTTTCTTTGGGATTGGAATGAAAACTGACCTTTTCCAGTCCTGTGACCACTGCTGAGTTTTCCAAATTTGCTGGCATATTGAGTACAGCACTTTCATAGCATAATCTTTGGAGATTTGAAATAGCTCACTTGGAATTCCATCACCTTCGCTAGCTTTGTTTGAAGTGATGTTTCCTAAGGCCCACTTGACTTTGCATTCCAGGATGTCTGGTTCTAGGTGAGTGATCACACCTTCATAATTATGTGGGTCATGAAGTTCTCTTTTGTATAGTTCTTCTGTGTATTCTTGCCACCTCTTCTTAATACCTTCTGCTTCTGTTAGGTCCATACCATTTCTCCCCTTTATCGAGCCCATCTTTGCATGAAATGTTATCTTGGAAAATTTTCTTGCTTCTAAGGAAATCTAATTTTCTTGGAAACAAAATCTATTTTTCTTGAAGAGATCTTTAGTCATTCCCATTCTGTTTTTTTCCTCTATTTCTTTACACTGATCACTTTAGAAGGCTTTCTTATCTCTCCTTGCTATTTTTTGGAACTCTGCATTCAGATGGGTATATCTTTCCTTTTCTCCTTTGCTTTTTACTTCTTTTCTTTACATAGCTATTTGTAAGGCCTCCTTAGACAGCCATTTTGCGTTTTTGCATTTCTTTTTCTTGGGGATGGTCTTGCCTTCTGTCTCCTGTACAATGTCAGGAACCTCCATCCATAGTTCATCAGGCACTCTGCCTATTAGATCTAGTCCCTTAAATCTATTTCTCACTTCCACTGTATAATCATTAGGGATTTGATTTTGGTCATACCTGAATGATCTAGTGGTTTTCTCTACTTTTTTTTTTTTTTAATTTAAGTATGAATTTGGCAATAAGGAGTTCATGATCTGAGCCACACTGAGCTCTGGGTCTTGTTTTTGCTGAGTGTGTAGTGCTTCTCCATCTTTGGCTGCAAAGAATATCATCAATCTGATTTCGGTGTTTGCCATCTGATAATGTCCATGTGTACAGTCTTCTCTTGTGTTGTTGGAAGAGGGTGTTTGCTATGACCGGTGTGTTCTCTTGGCAAAACTCTGTTAGCCTTTGCCCTGCTTCATTCTTTACTCCAAGGTGAAATTTGCCTGGTACTCCAGGTGTTTCTTGAGTACTTCCTATTTTTGCATCCCAGTGCCCTATAATGAAAAGGACATCTTTTTTGGGTGTTAGTTCTAGAAGGTCTTGTAGGTCTTCATAGAACCATTCAACCTCAGCTTCTTCAGCATTACTGGTGGGGGCATAGACTTGGATTACCAAGATATTGAATGGTTTGCCTTGGAAACAAATAGAAATCATTCTGTTGTTTTTGAGATTGCATCCAAGTACTGCATTTTGCACTCTTTTGTTGACTATGATGGCTACTCCATTGCTTCTAAGGGATTCTTGCCCACAGCTGTAGATAAAATGGTCATCTGAGTTATAGTCACCCATTCCATTCCATTTTAGTTTGCTGATTCCTAAAATGTTGACATTCAGTCTTGTCATCTCCTGTTGGACCACTTCCAACTTGCCTTGATTCACGGACCTAACATTCCAAGTTCCTATGCAATATTGCTCTCTATAGTGTCAGACCTTGCTTCCATCACCAGTCCCATCCACACCTGGATGTTGTTTTTGCTTTGGCTCTGGCTCTTTTTTCTTTCTGGTGTTATTTCTCCACTGAGCTCCAGTAGCATATCGATCACCTACCTGGGTCTTTCATTTGCATAAAAGCACAAGTGGATTCTATCCATTCTACTTGATCTTCCCAGTGTAGTTGTATTTCACAAGAACATTATTTTAACATTATTTCATGTACTTTAAGCAGTGCATGAAATTATTATATATAGTTAAAATTCAAAACAAAAACAAGTGTTATCAGAGTTTTTGACTCAGGGTTTTTTTAATGACAATTTCCTTCCTGAGTCTCTAGTCTTTACCTTCCTTTCAAAGGGAGCTATATGAAATGATAACAAGAAATTATAATTTACACTAATACATAAAAATAATTGATCATTTTATTTTTTAAGGTTGAGTTTTGATAAATGTACCAGGAAAAGAATACTCTGAATAGAGGATGAGAGAGGTGAAAATGATTTTCTATTTTGGACCATGACTTCTTTAAGAGAGACTAGATTGACCTTGGGGTAGCTTTTTGGGGGACAGAAGGCCTTATGCAGCCAGAAGCCAGCTATAAGGAAGGAATAATTGTCTCAAAAATGAAGTTGAGTCCCATAGAATGGGAGTATGAAAAGTGCCTAGTCTCTCATCTCTTTTTTTCTTTACTGTTTTTTCTTTCTCTCTCTCTCAAAATTAATTTATTACTCTCTGGTCAATAATGCTTTCAGGAGAGCAGGTCAGGTACAACTCTCCTAACTCCTCTCGTCCAAGTCCAAAGACTGCAAGTTCAATAGTTTCCACATGCTATTCACTAATTTTTACTTCATATACTCTTTCCACATCTCTCCTACAATGTGTATATACTGTTTTGTATATACAAAAAAGTCTTACATTACTACCATTGTTTTTCTTGCCTTATCAGAAATGTTCCTTCTGTTTTACTCATGGAATTCCAGTGGGCCACTCCATATACATGAACAATCACTTAATAACATTTTATTGGCTTTATACCAATCAAGATTGGCCAGCAGAGCTTTTCCTTAGACTTTTTTCAGGCCTGACTGCTATGTGACTTCTTGAATACAAGCAAGAAGAGGAGCCAGAAAAGTGAAGACTAAACATTCATCTGAAACATTCACCTGAGTTTCTAAGAAATAAGATCATTTTTCTCCTCTTGCCATTTCTCAGTGGAAGATGGGGTTCTTAAAAGAAGGATTAAATCAATAAAGTATAAAGAAGTCATATTTTAATTGATTCTTTGAGTGAAACAAAAGTAAAATTTGCAGTGCATAACATGTTGCAAATCTAATTACTCTGACTCATGGTGATACAAATATTCTAAACTCTCAAGACTGGCACTGCAGATGTCATCACTTCATAAAAAAAAAAAAAAAAAGGCACAGACAAGTTAGATGTCTTTCCTTAGAAAAATTTTCAGCTAGCATAAATAGCCAGTGAAAATAAGAGGGGGTGGGGGGCGGTAAAGGTAGCTGACATAGTGTTAACTTTGGGAAATTCGCCTTTGATGGATGGTTTTGATTCCATGTGGGAAGCTATTTTGTAGTTTGAAGATTTTTTTTTTTTTTCTGAATTCTTACTTTTTAAAGATAGTTTAAGATTGAAGACTTGGAAAATGCTTCCCAAGGTCATAATCTATCTCTCACTAGGCATCTTCCATGAAGCTATGAATTGAAGAAACAAAATAAAAATTCATTCATCTTAAGGGAAAAAAAAAATATAACAGGTACTTTTGGTAAATGAGATTTGTGATAATTGATGTTGTGAACTTTCATTTCATAAATCAGAAAATGAAATCTATAATATGGAGATTGGCATTAATGATGAAGCACAAGTCTAAAACATACCTCGTCTTAATTTTGGCTGTCCTGGATAAGGCTTAGGGAAAAATGTCATCTTTTCTAGATTTGTAATACTTGAGATCAAAATCACTGACTAACTGTTGAAACTTTGTCAGACAAAAACATTCAAATGCACTGAAAATTTGGAAAGCAACTCTTCTGTAGCATTTCCATAATTAAGCCCTTCACTTACATTTATTGATGTATCCACTCATGTCCTCATGCTTGTCACCCTCTCTCCGATCACTTTTAGCCTCAGAGTCCTCTCTTTTTCTTAATGCCCTCATTGGTATTTCTGAACCGACCTCAATGACTCATGGAATTTATGCTCCAAATCACAAGTAACCACATAATTAAACTCTCATTTACATATGTCCTAAAAGGGAATGAATAATTTCTTATCCTTAGATAAGGAGTTAAAAAAAAGTGAGGGGATGGCTAGATGAAACTCTGTAAAGCAGGATTCACATCTTTACCCTGGTATAGATATAGAATATTTTGCTTGAGTGTTACCTCATTTTAATGTATGGGTTTTTCAGTTCTCCAACATTGAGTAAAGTCACATATCAGATACTCTGATAAAATTCAGGGGAAAAATTATACTTTGATGAGCAACCATGGCTTCTTTGTTTACACGATCCTCTCAGGTTCTTTCTGTATTCTTTTCATACTAAAGCACAGGAGTATGATTAAACTTCTCATACTCACTTGTATTCAATACACTTTTTTTCCCCCAAAATTAAAAGTAGCATAAAGGCCATAGAGAATTTGTGAGGAAGATTAATTTCTTTTCATTTCAAAAATATTGCTCCCTCATTTCATAGCAGCAGTACACATTAGTACAGGGTAAGCTTTCTTTATTTTCTTGTTTTTGCTCATCCAGCTTTAAATACATTTAATTATTCATACTCCTTATCACGGACATATTCCTTGTACTTAAATTTCTGCTTCTTTTGGCAGACAGAAACCAATAGAATTCTGTAAAGCAATTACCCTTAAATTAAAAAATAAATAAATTAAAACAATTCTGCTTCTGTGCTTTGAAACACTAAAACATGAGAATAAAATGATATGTCAGCTAAGCCCAACACACACAAAACTAATCCAGAAAGATTCTACTTATTATGAAATGTCTTAAGTTATTAAGGTTAGAATTCTCAGCCTGATCCTCACAGAATTATAATCCTTCTTCAATACAAATGTAAGTCCCCAAAGGAAGTATAAATAAGTAATAAATACATTGTTTATTCATTGTTTAAAATTCAAATTTCTGAAAAATTCATAAAATCATATAATACAAGCATGCTTGGAGAGAAACTTTCATCTTCAAAAGTAGATGGGAGGCTTTAATATGAGTTATTAATAGTGCAATATAGAAGCTAGACCTTGTTTGAAAGACAACAATCAATTTTGGAAAATTAAACTTGACTCTTTGTACATCGGCAATATGCTGGGTATGATGGGAGGAGGAAGACTTCTGTGAATTTCCCTGATGGTGCAAAGGTAAAGAATCCGCCTGCCAATGCAGGAGAGCCAGGAGATGTGAATTTGATCAGTGGGTCATGAAGATCTTCTGGAGAAGGAAATGGCAACCCATTTCAGTATTTTGCTGGGAAATTCCATGGATGGAGGAGTCTGGCAGGCTACATACAGTCTGAAAAGTGAAAGTGAAAGTTGCTCAGTCTGTCTGACTTTGTGACCCCATGGACTGTACATTCCATGGAATTCTCCAGGCCAGAATACTGGAGTGGGTAGCCTTTTCCTTCTCCAGGGGATCTTCCCAACCCAGGGATTGAACCCCAGGCTTCCTCATTACAGGCATATTCTTTACCGGCTGAGCCATAAGGGAAGCCCAAGAATATTGAAGTGGGTAGCCTATCCCTTCTCCAGTGACTCTTCCCCACCCAGGAATCAAACTGGAGTCTCCTGCATTGCAGGCAGATTCTTTGCCAACTGAGCTATCAGGGAAGCTCCACATACAATTCATGGTGTCACAAAGAGTCAGAGATGACTTAGAAACTAAATGACAAGACATCTGTCCCCTCATTCTGCATTTTCATAGCATCCCTGGTTTATCCACTCTTGTTCAGCCCCAGTCTAGGGTTTCCAGCCTTTGGCCTCTCCAATCTGCTTTCTCCATCTTGATTCATCTAATGAAATATGAAAGACTTTGATGCTGGGAGGGATTGGGGGCAGGAGGAGAAGGGGATGACAGAGGATGAGATGGCTGGATGGCATCACCAACTCGATGGACGTGAGTCTGAGTGAACTCCGGGAGCTGGTGATGGACAGGGAGGCCTGGCATGCTGTGATTCATGGGGTCGCAAAGAGTCGGACACGACTGAATGACTGAACTGAACTGATATGTCATTCTGTCAGTATTGTATTATTGTTATGCTAAATAATTAATTCAAGCATCCAAACTTGCCGACATTTTATTGCTACTATTCTATCTGTTCTGGTCAGTGCATAGGAATCTATAGCCAAAAAGTAGTCAAGCTCAGTAAATCTTTACCTTGTAAGAATACAACTAACAAAACAAAACATAATGCTGTCACAAAAGAACATTCCTGACAAAGAAAAAATTTTCATCTTCAAAAGATGCAGGATACAGGATGCTTGGGGCTGATGCACTGGGATGACCCAGAGGGATGGTATGGGGAGGGAGGTGGGAGGGGGGTGCAGGATTGGGAACATGTGTACACCCGTGGCAGATTCATGTTGATGCATGGCAAAACCAATACAATATTGTAAAGTTAAAAAAAAAAAATTCATCTTCACAAAGGTGAAGATGTCATCAAATGAGATGATTTCTTAATGTCAAATGAAGGACTCTAATACCTGGAATTTTAGATAACCCTGATGATAGTCAAATGTAGAGTATTTATCAGAAAGAGCAGCTTTCACTCTTAGGCTTGTTACATGTTTTTGGGTGACTGCTTATTTCAGCTTTAGCTAAGACTCCAAGCTTCACTTAAGCAGTTTTATTGTCTTAATAACTTACTAGGGAAGTGCTGTCTTATTCAAACTGGGTGGGCTTCCCATGTGGTTCAGCAGTAAAGAATCTACTTGCAAGGTAAAAGATGCAGGTTTGATTCCTGAGTTGGGAAGATCCCTTGGAGGAGGAAATGGCAAGCCACTCATTATTTTTGTCTGAGAAATTCCATGGACAGGAGCCTGGCAGGCTATATATGCATGGACTTTCAAAGAGACTGACACGACCCGGAGACTGAACATACATACATGTTCAATCTAGTACTTGGTACTACTGAAGCAAATCAAACCCCCACACTCACCCCATTTCTTACCGGGGTTCTATTTCATTACAAATGAGACTACAACTAAGAATCTTGGTTTTTCTGGTTAAGCCAATGCATCACACATTTAAGGATGCATAGCCCTGGGTCACAGTGTCTTTCCTTCATTTCTATTTAGGAAGATGGTGCAGAAGATCTGGGGAAACAGGTCACTAGACTGCGGCTTGTGATCCATGCTCTCAGCAGCAAGATAAAAATAAAGTGATGGGACCAATCCCCAACCTTTCCATCTATCTTATACAAGCACAGGCAGTCCTGAGATATCCTTGGCCCCTATCCAGCATGGCAGCTGTGACTCTCAAAACTGCGGATTGATGCTGGCAATGAAATGCTCAACAAGATATTTTTCTGCCATATGTTCTGGGAGTGCCCAGGGCATCAAGCTTCCAATGACAATGTAATTTAATGACTTAAGAGCATCTTAACCATATTTCTTTCCAGAATCTTCAGACAGGAAGGTAAGCACTGTTCCTGGACAATGGCCATTTATTTACTCAAGCTATTAATTACCTAGTTTTGTCTTATAGACAGTATCCCTCTGCCCTTACTGAGTTATTTCACTTAGACCCTATGATTTAGGATATTAACTGCCTTTGTGGAAAAATCATGACAGTGGTGATGAAAGAGAATACTCTTTCTTTAAATTATTTTTATTATTAATTGAAGTATAGCTGATTTACAATGTTGTGCTAATTACTTCTGCAGAGCATAGTGATTCAGTTATACATATATATATATAACTTTTAAAATATTCTTTGCCAATATGATTTGTCATAGGATATTGGATATAGTTGCCTGTGTTATACAGTAGGACCTTGTTGCTTATCCATTCTATGTATAGCAGTTAAATACTCTTTTTAGAAGTTTAACCTGCCTCTGTTCAACCCGAGTAGTAGTGGTAGTAGTAATAGTCACCCAGTCGTGTCTGACTCATTGAGACTCTATGGACCCACTAGGCCCACTAGGCTCCTCTGTCCATGGAATTCTCTAGGCAAGAACACTGAGGTGGGTTGCCATTCCCTTCTCCAGGAGATCTTCCTGACCCAGAGATTGAACCCTAGTCTCCTGAATTGCAGGCAGATTCTTTACTGTCTGAGCCATCAGGGAAATCTGTTCAATCCAAACATTGGCATTATTTTCTAAAGTCCATTTATCCCTGAGTAGAAAAACCTGTAATACTATATTATGAACACATCTCATAACACAATGGCCTTTCTTGGCATTTGCCTGTTATTCTTTATGACATTCCTTCATATCAAGGCTGAAGCAAAGCGGAGGAAGTGGGAGGGAGTAGCGGAGAGAGTTCCTTTTACCTCATGTCGCCACAAGGACTTCGTTGGTAGCTCAGTCAGCAAAGAATCTGCCTGCAGTGCAGGAGACCCTGGTTTGATCCCTGGCTCAGGAAGACCCACTGGAGAAGGAAATGACAAACTGCTCCAGTATCCTTGGCTGGAAAATCCCATGGACAGAGGAGCCTGGTGGGCTGCAGTCCATAGGATCACAAAGAGTCAGGCGCAGCTGAGTGACTAACACACATGTGTCCACAAAAGTGAACTTTAAGTCTTCTCTGTGACCCTTAAACTTTCCCTGTCTCCTATGTTCTTAGGCTACAAGAATCTTTCTTGCAATCTTTAGAGCTAGGAATATTGACATCACCCTCTCCATCTGCCTCATCTGTGGCAGCAAATTGAATACCAAGTTTTAGGGATGCTACTTGCCAAAAAGTCAGCAAATCTGACCTCTTATCCACTTTTACCATCACTACTGTAGTTCAGTGTTTCAGCCTGCCTCCCATGGACACATCAGATAGCTTTTATAATAATACCTTTCTGTTGAGATACCTCCTGAGATATATATATATATTTTCCCAATTGTTGACACAGTTATTTTTCCCAAGCCAACTATAATCGTATCACTCTCCTCCTTAAGTCTCCCTAGTTATGATCTCTAGTACTGGCAGAATTACACTCTAACCCCTTTCAGGACAGACAAGGCACTACTGTGCTGTGGAGACAGAACTTCTGACAGACTGTGCTCCAGTCATGCTAAACTTAATCACCAGGTTCTGAGTAAGCCAGGTGTTCCTGTATCTTTGTGCATTTAAACAAGTTCTTCATTCATCAGGACGTCCGTGCCCCCTATCTGCCTGTAACTGACTTTCTTCTCACAAATTCAAGGCCCAACTTCAGTATCACTTGTAACTTTCCCCCACTCACTCTCCCTTGCATATATATATATACTAGTTATCTATTCCTGTATTGTGGCCCATATTCAGCTTCACTGTTAGTCCCTGGGAGGATTTCTAGATTTTCTTACTAGAAAAACTGCTTCTGAGTGAACTCTGTTATTGAAAAGCTCATGTACAAATTGGGGAGATAAGATTAATTTACATGAAATATTTTACCAGTAATACAAAGCAATGGCACATCAATAAAACAAATAACAGTAATATGCTACAGAAGTTAGAAAAACTTTTGCTGCATCCAATAGATTTTTGTATCTCAATAAGTAAATTGTTGGGAGAACACTTATTGATAAGTAAATGAGTGAATAGTATTAGAGTGCATCATTCTTGACCCAGAGATTTTACATGTGCATTGAGTTCAACAGAGGAAAAAGAAGTTGATTAAATAATTGATTCCTATCAAAATAGCTATGGAATATCATAAGTAGAATATACCCCATTTGTTCTAGATACATCCTTAGCAATACTATAAAGCAAAGGATAAATCTGATAAAATATATCTAAGCTCAAAATTAATGTGCATATCTTTCTGTACCAGAAATCACAAAGAAATGTGAATTGGCAGTATAAAGGGCAGAAACAGTAGGTTTTCTGGATTCTGGGTTCAGAAACAGACTTGTGTGTCATATGTAAAAAAAAAAACAACTTTATTTTACACACACAGGATGCATTTTAATGCTAGAAGTCACCATTTGGAATGCTTTGGACAATTGTATAGCAAATAATATAGTGGTCCTTTAGAAAGCAAAATCATACGTGGCTCAAATGGTAAAGAATCTGCTTACAAAGCTAGAGACCTGGGTTTGAACCATGGGTGGGGAAGATCCCCTGGAGAAGGAAATGGCTACCCACTCCAGTATTTTTGCCTGGAGAATCCCATGGACAGAGGAGCCTGCTGGGTTACAGTCCATGGGGTTGTAAAGAGTCAGATAGGACTAAGTGACTCACACTTTCACTAGGCATTGTGAGAAGACATGGAGAGAAACACATTATTTAAAATAAAATAATGTTCTACCTTGAGTAGAACACAGTTCACCTAGACAAGAAATTTTTAAAAAGGCTGAAAGCCACAATCACAGAATACTAATTTGTCTGATCACATGGAACACAGCCTTGTCTAACTCAAGGAAACTAATAGCCATGCCATGTAGGACCCAAAAGGGATGGGTCATGGTGGAGTTCTGACAAAACGTGATCCACTGGAGGAGGGAATGACAAACCACTACAGTATTCTTGCCTTGAGAACCCCATGAACAGTATGAAGAGGCAAAAAAGATAAAAAAGATAGGACACTGAAAGATGAACTCCCCAGGTCGGTGGGTGCCCAATATGCTGCTGGAGATCAGTGAAGAAATAACTCCAGAAAGACTGAAGAGATGGAGCCAAAACAAAAACAACACCCAGTTGTGGATATGACTGGTGATGGAAGTAAAGTCAGATGCTGTAAAGAGCAATGTTGCATAGGAACCTGGAATGTTAGGTTCATGCTGCTGCTGCTGCTAAGTCTCTGCAGTCATATCCGACTCTGTGCGACCCTATAAATGGCAGCCCACCAGGCTCCCCCATCCCTTGGCTTCTCCAGGCAAGAATACTGGAGTGGGTTGCCATTTTCTTCTCCAATGCCTGAAAGTGAAAAGTGAAAGTGAAGTTGCTCAGTCAGGTTCGACTCTTAGCGACCCCATGGACTGCAGCCTACCAGGCTCCTCTGTCCATGGGATTTTCCAAGCAAGAGTACTGGAGCTGTCTCTTATACACATCTAGATGTGTATAAGAGACAGGCTCAGTTATGTNCTGAAAGTGAAAAGTGAAAGTGAAGTTGCTCAGTCAGGTTCGACTCTTAGCGACCCCATGGACTGCAGCCTACCAGGCTCCTCTGTCCATGGGATTTTCCAAGCAAGAGTACTGGAGTGGGTTGCCATTGCCTTCTCAGGTTAGGTCAGTGAATCAAAGCAAATTGGAAGTGGACAGACAGGAGGTGGCGAATGAATGTTGACATTTTAGGAATCAGCGAACCAAAATGGAATGTATTGGATAAATTTAACTCAGTTGACCATTATATCTACAACTGTGGGCAGGAATCACTTAGAAGCAACGGAGTAGCCATCATAGTCAACAAAACAGTCCAAAATGCAGTATTTAGATGCAATCTCAAAAGTGACAAAATGATCTCAGTTCATTTTCAAGGCAAACCATTCAATATCACAGTAATCCCAGTTTATGCCCAGACCAGTAATGCTGAAAAAAGCTGAAGTTGAAGACATACAAGACCTTCTAGAACTAATACCCCCAAAACATGTCCTTTTCATTATAGGGGACTGGAATGCAAAAGTAGGAAGTACTCAAGAAACACCTGGAATAACAGGCAAATTTGGCCTTGGAGTACAGAATGAATCAGGGCAAAGGCTAACAGAGTTTTGCCAAGAGAACACATTGGTTATAGAAAACATCCTCTTCCAACAACACCAGAGAAGGTTCTACACGTGGGCATCACCAGGTGGTCAACAATGAAATCAGACTGATTATATTCTTCACAGCCAAAGATGGAGAAGCTCTATACAGTCAGCAAAAACAAGACCTGGAGCTGACTGTGGCTCAGATTATGACCTTCTTATTGCCAAATCTGGACTTAAATCGAAAAATGTAGAGGAAACCACTATACCATTCAGGTATGACCTAAATCAAATCCCTAATGATTATACAGTGGAAGTGAGAAATAGATTCAAGGGATTAGATATGATAGAGTGCCTGAAAAACTGTGGATGGAGGTTTGTGGCATTGTACAGGAGGCAGTGATCAAGGCCATCCCCAACAAAATGAAATGCAAAAAGGCAAGATAGTTGTCTGAGGATGCCTTACATTAGCTGTGAAAAGAAGAGAAGCAAAAAGCAAAGGAGAAAAGGCATGATATACCCATTTGAATGCAGAGTTCCAAAGAATAGCAAGGAGAGATAAGAAAGCCTTCCTCAGTGATCAATGCAAAGAAATAGAGGATAACAATAGAATGGGAAAGACTAGAGATTTCTTCAAGAAAATTAGAGATATCAAGGGAATTTTTCATGCAAAGATGGGCACAGTAAAGGACAAAAATTGTATGGACTTAACAGAAGCAGAAGATATTAAGAAGAGGTGGCAAGAATACACAGAATAACTATACAAAAAAGATCTTCATGACCCAGATAATCACAATGGTGTGATCACTTACCTAGAGCCAGACATCCTGGAATGCAAAGTCAAGTGGGCCTTAGGAAGCATCACTAAGAACAAAGATAGTGGAGGGGATAGAATTCCAGTTGAGTTATTTCAAATCCTGAAAGATGATGCTATGAAAATGCTGCACTCAATATGCCAGCAAATTTGGAAAACTCAGCAGTGGCCACAGGACTAGAAAAGGTCAGTTTTCATTCCAATTCAAAGAAAGGCAATGCCAAAGAATGCTCAAACTACTGCACAACTTCACTCATTTCACAAGCTAGTAAAGTAATGCTGAAAATTCTCCAAGACAGGCTTCAGTAGTATGTGAACCATGAACTTCCAGATGTTCAAGCTGGATTTAGAAAAGGCAGAGAAACCAGAGATCAAATTTCCAACACCTGTTGGATCATTGAAAAAGCAAGAGATTTCCAGAAAAACATCTACTTCTGCTTTATTGACTATGCCAAAGCCTTTGACTGTGTGGATCACAATAAACTGTGGAAAATTCTGAAAGAGATGGGAATACCAGACCATCTCACCTGCCTCTTGAGAAATCATGATTCAGAAGCAAGAAGCAACAGTCAGAATTGTACATGGAACAATGGACTCTTTCCAGATTTGGAAAGGAGTACATCAAGGCTGTATATTGTCACCCTGCTTTTTTAACTTATATGCAGAGTACATCAAGAGAAACAGTGGGCTGGATGAAGCACAAGCTGGATTCAAGATTGCCAGGAGAAATATCAATAACCTCAGATATTTAGATGACACCACCCTTATGGCAGAAAATGAAGAAGAACTAAAGAGCCTCTTGATGAAAGTGAAAGAGAAGAGAGAAAAAAGTTTGCTTAAAAGTCAATAGTCATAAAACTAAGATCATGGTTTCTGGTCCCATCACTTCCTGGCAAATAGATGGGGAAACAGTGTTAACAGTGCAAACTTTATTTTCTTGGGCTCCAAAATCACTGCAGATGATGACTGCAGCCATGAAATTAAAAGACACTTGCTCCTTGGAAGAAAAGCTATGACAAACCTAGGCAGCATATTAAAAAGCAGTGACATTGCTTTGAAAACAAAGGTCCTTCTAGTGAAAGCTGTGGTTTTTCCAGTAGTCTTATTTGGTTGTGAGAGTTGGACTGTAAAGTGAACTAAGCACCAAAGAATTGGTTCTTTTGAACTTTGGTGTTGGAGAACATTCCTGAGAATCCTTTGGACAGGAAGGATATCCAAAGAGTCCATCCTGAAGGAAATCAGTCCTGACTCTTCATTGGAAGGACTGATGCTGAAGCTGCAACTCCAATACTTTGGCCACCTGATGTGAAGAACTGACTCACTGGAAAGAACTGACTCACCAGGAAAAAGACTTTTCCTGATGCTAGGAAAGATTGAAGGTGGGAGGAGAGGGAGGTGACAGAGAATGAGCTGTTTGGATGGCATCAGTGACTCAATGGACATGAATTTGAGTAAACTCTGGGAGTTGGTGATGGACAGGGAGACCTGGCGTGCTACAGTCCATGGGGTCCCAAAAAGTTAGTCATGACTTAGAGATTGAACTGAACAGAAAAGACCTAAAAAGCAAAATGAAGATTGTACTATTCATTACCTACAACCTTATGGTTTTATATCAAACATTATACACCAATATAGGATACAAGCATACATAGAACATTCACAAAAATTGATCATATATTAGATAAAAAGTAAATCATTGATAGATTCAATAAAGTAAAAACATGACAAACAATATTTTAATCAGAATGTAATAAAACTAGCATCACCATTTTTTAAAAAGTCCTTCTGGTGAAAGTTTAATCATTTAGTTGTGTCTGACTCTTTGCTATTCTGTGGATTATAGCCCACCAGGCTCCTCTGTCCATAGGATTATTCAGGCAAGAATATTAGAGTAGTTGCCATTTCCTTCTCCAGGGGATCGTCCCAACCCAGGGATTAAACCCAGGTCTCCTGCATTGGCAGGCAGATTCTTTTACCACTGAGCCACCAGGGGAGTCCCAAAAGCCATTCTACCTGGAAATTTATAAAAATCTCTACCTATAACTTTTGGGTGCAAAGGGAAATGCATAGAGAGTTTATGAAATTTCTAAATGTAATGATTAATTATTTGAGATCTTTTCAGTTAATGTTATAGTCACTTTTTTAGATTTCCATAATTTTTAGTGCTACATTTTAGGGAAAGGGCAGTCTTAAAAATACTGTTTTTCTTTAACTTTGCAATAATTTGGCCTACATTTTACACGATTGCATTTTTGTATCTCACATCATTATGTTGGGGCTTTACTGTGTTTTCTTACGTGACTAAAAACAGTCTTTCTATTGCCCTATTGGTGGAGCACTAGGGCCTTACTGACAAAGCTGTTTTTAACATTCTTATCTAGGTCTCCTTGTATATAATATGCTATCCAGGTCTCCTTGTGTATATGCAAAGCACTTTAACTGCTAATTTAGAGTACTCGCATCCTCAGGTTTACTCCCTATTACCAAATTGCTTTCCCAACTACCTTTATACAACTCTCACTTTGACCATTAAAAAATAGAACTTCTCATTTTGTCACAATTTCACCAACACTTGGTGACAAGCTCTTTGGTTTTTGCCCAAAGTGTATGGAATAATGATCTTATTAGAATAAGCAGTAGAGGCTGTGCTCAATGCCAACTTTGCCTCTAACTCACTGTGTTTTCTGGGTAGGTTACTTAGCCTCCTGTGACTCAGTTTCCTCATCTGCAAAATGAGGATAATGATTCTACCTAACTCATAATGTGGAGGCTTGCCTGATGGCTCAGTGGTAAAGAATCCAACTGCAGTGTGGAAAACACAGGAGATACAGGAGACGTGGTTTAAATCCCTGTGTTGGGACGATCCCCTGGAGAAAGAAACGCAAGCCACTCCAGTATTCTTGCCTGGGAAATCCCATAAACAGAGGAGCTTGGTGGGCTATAGTCCAAGTTTTGTGAAGAGTCAGCTATGACTGAGTGACTTAGCATTCAACTCATCAGGTGCCTGTGATGACTATATGAGAATATGTATATACACACTTATTTATTATACAATATTATATACATATACACATATCTATATATATTATATTACTATATATATATATATATATATATATATATGTATTACTTGACCCTACTTTGATTCCTAGGTCGGGAAAATCCCCTGGAGAAGGGATAGGCTACCCACTCCAGTATTCATGGGTTTTCCTGTTGACTCATAGGCAGACTCAGATGGTAAAGAATCTGCCTGCAATGTAGGAGACCTGAGTTCAATCCCTGGGTTGGGAAGATCCCCTGGAGAAGGGCATGGCAACCCATACCAGAATTCTTACTGGAGAATCCCATGGACAGAGGTTCCTGGCAGGCCACAGTCAACGGAGTTGTAAACGGTAGGACATGACCGAGCAGCTAAGCATAGTACAGCATATATACTTAGAAAAATGCATGCCCTATAATAAGCACCAATCAAGGCTTATCAGTTACAAATTATCCCAACAATTTCCTTATAGCATATGAAACTCCCTCTTCATATGCTGCATTTGGTTGACATCTCTTTTGTTTCCTTTAATCTGAGATATTTTATTAGATATTCTTTGTCTCTTATGACATTAGTATTTCTGGGGAATGTAGCTAGTTATCTTCCAGATTTTAATCCATTTGAAAAAGTTGAATTGTCCTTACCATTTGATTCAGTTGTGTATTGTCCTAGCTTGTCAAAACAGCCTTCCTGTGACTCTTCAAAGGGAGATCTGGTGTTGGGTTTGCCATTCAAAACGTGAGTTGGTTTAAGGGGTCTTTATGCTCCTGTTAACCACCCTGCCATGGTAATGACATGACCTTGGGGAAGACAGCTTTCTTTAGCACAAGTTAATTTCCAGAGAAATATGACAGTGGAAGTGAGGGAGACCAGTTCTAGCATTCCCAGCAGTTGGGCATAATGTCCTTCAGTCTTGAAGGGTGAGCTAGGAGGTATATCACAACTTCACTACAATGTAAATAATACAAGTTGAAGAATAATATAACCTATTCTATGCCTTTTATATACATGGTCTTGGGCTTCCCTGATGGCACAGATAGTAAAGAATCTGCTTGCAATGCAAGAGGCCCAGTTTCGATCCCTGGATCAGGAAGATGCTCTGGAGAAAGGAATGGCTACCCTCTCCAGTATTCTTGCCTGTAGAATTTCATGGACAGAGGAGCCTGGTGGGCTACAGTCCGTTGGGTCTTAAAGAATCACATATGATTGAGCGACTAACACTTTCACTATGAATAGTTTTAAGATAAGTAAAGCATTACTAAAATGTACTTGAATAGTAAAACAATATGTCATTTCAGACATCTGTCTATGTATATCTCTCAAGTAATTGTCTGAGATGATGAGCATTCAGTTTTAGTTTCAGTTCAGTTGCCCAGTCATGTCTGACTCTTTGCTTTTTGTGACTCCATGAACTGCAGCACACTAGGCCTCCCTGTCCATCACCAACTCCCAGAGTCTACCCAAACCCATGTCCATTGAGTCAGTGATGCCATCCAACCATCTCATCCTCTGTCATCCCCTTCTCCTCCTGCCCTCAATCTTTCCCAGCATCAGGGCCTTTTCAAATGAGTCAGCTCTTCACATCAGGTGGCCAAAGTATTGGAGTTTCAGCTTCAACATCAGTCCTTCCAATGAACATCCAAGGCTGATCTCCTTTATGATGGACTGGTTGGGGGTGGCAGCTGAGAAGAGCTACCCCATGTCCAAGGTAAGGAGCAGTGCTGCACTTTGCTGGAACAGCCATGAAGAGATACCCCACGTCCAAGGTAAGAGAAACCCAAGTAAGATGGTATGCACTGATCCAGGGCATCAGAGGGCAGACAGACTGAAACCACAGTCACAGACAACTAGCCAGTCTGATCACACGGACAACAGCTTTGTCTAACTCAATGAAACTAGGCCATGCCGTGTGGGGCCACCCAAGATGGACAAGTCATGGTGGAGAGGTCTGACAGAATGTGGTCCACTGGAGAAGGGAATGGCAAACCACTTCAGTATTTTTGCCTTGAGGAACCCATGAACAGTATGGTGAGAATTAAATTCAGATTATTGGTTACATGTTGGGCAGAGTTTGTAAGATGAGGCAAGGGTAGTCAGAATTCTACCTGTATTTGTAACAATTCTTCTTTAAATGAAGGAAAAAAATAAGATTTCTTTAAGCTGGATGAGGACACATGCTTCTCATGTTGTTCTGTTTATGTTTCAACATATCTGAAATGTTTCACAATCAAACTGTTATAGGGATCATTAAGGCATTTTAGCATTTTCTGGCCACAACAAATCACCCACACTGAGTTTAAATAACTTTATTTTAATTAGAAAAGTAATCTGTGTTTATAATAAAACATCAGTTGTGCAGAAGGGCATTAGATAAAAATAACAGTGTCCTTTACCTCAGTCCCCGTATTCTCAACATCTCTCCTCTGGTGTAACCCTTCTTTAAAGTGTTTTGTGTTCCTTTACATAAATATTCTACTTCTCTTCATTTATAAGACAAATTGGATTATTTTACATAGTCTCTTTTATAACCACTTTTGTTCTTTTTACTTGACAATAAATCTTGAACATTTTTTATCAGCACTTGTATACTTAATTCATTTTTTTCTTAATATAAATTTATTTATTTTAATTGGAAGTTAATTACTTTGCAATATTGTATTGGTTTTGCCAGACATCAACATGAATCCGCCACAGGTATACATGTGTTCCCCATCCTGAACCCCCCCTCCCTCCTCCTTCCCCTTACAGCGAGGAAACTCCACAATAAAGAGAACTCCACAAACTGCCAGAATACTTAATTCATTTTTTTCTGATGGCAGCATAATAGTTCAGTAAATAGCTGGGCTATTATTTCTTTAACTATTTCCTAGTTGGTGACATTTGTTTCTGAACTTCTAATTATTTTTTAATTTACACCTAATAACATTAAAAACTCAACTAAAGGGTAATCATTCTTTATCTGTGAGAACAGATGGCAGGAGGACAGGAAGTCCATCATTCTCTATATCTTCATCATCCTGTAATATCATCATTACTTCTTTAAAGATATAAATCAATTACAGAAAGAAAAATGGGAAAGGAACAAATACACGGAGACTAAACAACAGCTAAGAAAAAAAAATAGTGTGTTTGTTAACAAGGAAATCAAAGAGGAAATCAAGAAATACCTCAAAAAATTGAAAATGAAAAAACAACACTCCAAAAATCTATTGGATTTAGCAAGAGCAGTTCTAAGAGGGGAACATTATGGTGATACAAGCCTTCTTCCAGAAGTAAGAAAAATCTCAAATAAACAACCTAACCCACCCCCTAACAGAATTAGGAAAAAAAAAAAAAAGAAAAGGCAAAGCAAACTCAGCAGAAGGAAAAAAAAAAATCAGAGAGAAAATAAGCAAAATAGAGAACAGAAAACAATGAAAACAGAAAAGATCAATGAAACTAAGAGCTGGTTTTTCAAATGATAAATTACACTGATATACTTAAAGCCAAGCTCACCAAGATGAAAAGAGAGAGGGCCCAAATATGCCAAATAAGAAATGAAGAAGAGAAATAACAGCTACACCACAGAGATACAAGGAATCAAAGGAATCATAAGGGAATACCTCAAACGAAGTGGATAACCTAGAAGAAATAGAAAATTTCTACAAACATTCAGCCTGCCAAGATGAATCTAGAAGAAACAGACTATTTGAACAGGCTGATCACTGTATGAAAATTTAGTTTGTAATAAAAAAATTCTGATAAAAAGTCCCGGACCAGATAACTTCATAAGGGGAAGAGGACAGAACACTCGAAGAGAACAGACACTTCCAAATATATTCTATAAGGCCAATGTAACCCTGAAGCCAAAAGTAGACAAAGACACACAAAAAAAGAATTACAAGTCAATATCTTTGATAACTGTAGATGTAAAAATTCTCAACAAAATGCTAGCAAATTGGATCCAACAATATGTTAAAAGTATCATATACCATGATCAAGTTGGATTTATTCCAGGGACATGATGGTTCAAGATTCACAAATCAATCACTTTGATACACCAAACAACAGAAGAAATAATAAAAATCACATGATCATCTCAATAGATGCATAAAACAGTTTTTACAAAATTCACCGTCTATTAATGTTAAAAACTCTCATGCAAGTGGGTATAAAGGGAGCACATCTCCACTTGATAAGGTCAGTTCATGACAAACGCACAGGTAGCATCATATTCAATGGTGAAAGCTGAAAGTGTTTCCTCCACAATTAGGAACAAAACAAGGATTTCCATTTTCACCACTTCTATTGAATAAAGTATTAGAAGTCCTAACCATTGAAATCAGATGAGAAAAAGAAATAAAAGGCATCCAAATTGGAAGGGAAGTAAATCTCTTACTATCTGCAGATGACATGATACTTTATATAGAAATCCCTGAAGTTTTCACACTAAAACTATGAAAACTAAAAAAAATGAATTCAGAAAAGTTTTGGGATATGGGATTAATATACAGAATTCTATTGCTTTTGTCTACATTAATAACATGTCAGAGAGACAAATTTTAAAATCTCATTTTAAAATCACATCAAAATCATAAAACATCTAGACAAGCTTAACTAAGGTGGTAAAAGACTTATACTTTGAAAACTAAAGCACTAATGAAGGCAACTGAACATGACACTAAGAAATGCAAAGACATCCTATGCACTCAGATTGGAAGAATTAATGTTACACAGACCACACTATCCAAAGCAGTACACAAAAATATCTAGGGTTTCCCTGGTGGCTCAGTGGTAAGGAATCTGCCTACAGTGCAGGAGACCTGGGTTCAATCCCTAGGTTGGAAGATCCCTGGAGGAGGGCCTGGCAACCCACTCCAGTACTCTTGCCTGGAGAATTCCATGGACAGAGGAGTGTGTCAGGTTACAGTCCATGGGTTGCACAGAGTTGGACACAACTGAGTGGCTAAGCATCATCATCAAAATATCTATGGCATTTTTTACAGAACTAGAATAAATAATCCTAAAATTTGTATGGAATTACAAAAGACCCAGAATTGCTAAAGCAATCTTCAGGCAAAAGAACTGGAGATCTCCAAAGCTGAAGATATCACTCTCCTAGATTGCAGACTGTACCTCAAAGCTACAGTAATCAAAACAGCACAGTATTAATGTACTTTACATTTGTATTGGCTTGAGTAATGGTCAGAGGTCTATCAAGTAGGTTACCAAAAATAAAACTGAGTATCTGTTAGATAAAATTAATAGGACCATCTTTATAGTTTATACAATTTAGTTCTAAAATGTAATAACTCAGGTTGATTTTACTGGACTGATTTATGTAAGTATCACAGTGGAAAGAACATTATAAATTCTCTTGCTTCTCAATATTTACTGATTAATCAGATGATGATTGCCCCCTTTGAATGATTTTTATCTTGTCCAACAATTTTATTGAACAGATTATAAAAAGCTTCACAGCTGGTGAATGGAAGAACTAGAACTAAGATCACCTGTCCACCAGTCACTGTCACATTGTCTCTAGTTTATTCATGTGCTTTTGGCATCAACAATCCAAAACAGTTACATGACAGCTATCGGGTAAGCTAATATTGCCACTAAAATTAATACAGAAACTTGTTAACTGCTTTCTTGTTATTTTGGTCATTTTAGACACAGGTTCAAACTGTCAAAATGTATGATTGATTGTCCATAAAGCAAGATTATAGGCTTCCCTGGTGCCTCAGCAGTAAAGAATCCACCTATAATGCAGGAGATGTGGGCTTGACTCCTCAATCAGGATGGTCCCCTGAAGAAGAAAAGAGCAACCCCACTCCAGTATTTTTGTCTGAGAAATACCATGGATGGAGGAGCCTGACAGGCTACAGTCCATAGGGTTATGAAAGAATTGAACACAACTTAGTGGACTGCCATCTATGGGGTCACACAGAGTCAGACATGACTGAAGTGACTTAGCAGCAGCAGCGAAGACTAAACAAGATCATAGCAAAGAATCTCTCCAAGAATAGTCGATCCAGTATCTAGCTTACATTGAGTAATTTTCAAACTGTTTTAATGCATTTTAATAGTGGTATGAAAAGTCATATACTATTAATTCTAGTTTTAAGGAAAGGGTTGAAGTGTGATCTATCATTTGCAGCCTGATAGACATATTTGTGGTCAGTACTTTAGTGGGAAATCACTGAAGGAAAAGGCATGAAATAACTTTTCCCTGTTAATAGAAAAATCCTTAGGTGTATAAAACTGAAAATCCAATCATGCTGCCTTCTTGTGAATGAAACATGCAGATTAAAAGCTACGGGTGGATCCAGCTATAGTGACTGATTTACACAGAATTATTGGTTTGTTCACAGAGCTGCTTCAGATTGCATTTACATAGTAACCAGTGACGAACTGCACTGAGGTCAAGAAAGGATCTACTCCCCCTTCAGCTTGAAGAACACAATGCCCCTGGGCATCTCCCAATACCTGTTGGAAGTCGCTTAGAATCTACTCACAACTTTGTTCCAAGCCAGAATTTGGGCTTTGAACTTCTAACTCTAGAGTTGAGGTTTGTTTTCCTGATACTATATATATTTTTGGGGATTAGTCACCTGAAAAATTTAATACTTGTATCCTTTCCTATCACTCTTTCAGGTGAAAAGTCTCTAACCTTTTGATGCTTGCCACTGAGGACTTCGTGCCACAAATATAGTGATGGTGGTTTAGTTGCTAAATTGTGTCCGACTCTTGAAACCCTATGAGGGTAACATGTCAGGTTCCTCAGGCAGGACTACTGAAATGGGTTGTCATTTCCTTCTCCAGGGGATCTTCCCAACCTAGGGATAAACTCACACTTCCTGCATTTCAGACAGTCTCCTGCATTTCAGGTATTCACCTGCATTGTAGGCAATCTCCTGCATTGCAGGCAGATTCTTTGCCCACTGAGCCACCAGGAAAGCCTGCAATTATTATAGCCAATAATAACTATTTCTTTCTAATGTTATTGCTCTTCATAATGCCTGGAATAGAACTTCCTTCCAACTTCTCCCTGTTCCAGCTATGGGAGTCTTAACTAGTGCACTGTCTTCAGAATAACTTGTGAAATCATTGACTTTAGGGTGAATGTTTCTGTGTGAGAGGTATGTGGATAGAGGTGTGAAGCTTACATGTCTATTCTGAGACATTGTTGTGATCTCATAAACCTATGGCTACAGGCATGTCTCAGGAGTTGAAGACAGAACAGGAAAGCTGAGATTCTTTCACTTGGGACAACTTCTGTAGGTTTTGTCAACCTTCCTAACTCTTTCCCTTCTAATAAATTATGATATTTCAGAAATTCTCTTCAAGCTATCTGTCTTGAAATTCTTTTCAAGCTATCTGATGCTGTCTCTTGGGCTTGAAGTTCAAAATTCTCACCAAATAAAACATAAATCTCAATTTACAGGTTGTGACTACTTTTTAAGTTAACATAACCACTGATATAGTATTGATGTATGTGTGTGCTTATCTCACTACAATCCACTCTTCTTGAGGCTTTAAAATTTCTGTTATTATTGTCCCCATGTGGCTAAAGAAATTAAATGTGTACTGTGTGTGATGCACATTTGTCTTTTTCATTTTTAATTTTCTGTTTCACCCTCACAAGCAAGTATCTACAACTGCAAAATACTTACTATGTATGAAGCTTACTGGATACTTTTTAAACAAAGAAATGGGTGAGAAATGAGTGAACCCTTAACATCAAGAAGCTTATAAATGTTTGTGTGCGCATGTATGTGTGTGTGTGTGTATGTGTTGCTGTGGGGTGAAGCATGAAGAAAGAAAGATCATCAAATAAATAATAATATAAACAAAAAATATAGATAATAAATGAACCACTGAGTATATAATATTTGTAGCCCAGTGGCAGGAACTTTTTATTGGAGAATTATGTATCTAGCTTATAGAAATACAAGAAATTTTGTGTTTCAATTTTCATACATATAAAATGAGAAAATAGGATTAGATAGCTTTTCTCATTGGTTTCCCTGTCTCTTATTTCATCCCTGTCTAGGTTTTTTTTTTTTTCTTTTTTCAGCATATTATTTCTTAAACTCATATCTCATTTGATCTCTTCCTTGATAAATGTGTTTCAAAATAAAATCCTTAGCTCAAAATAATCTTGTCTCTACTTTAACTCTTGTTTTGAAATGTTCTGTAACATGATCCCTGGACTTCCTAGGTGTCTCAATGGTTAAAAATTCTCCTGCAATGCAGGACACATGATTTTTTTCTTTTTTCAGCATATTATTTCTTAAACTCATATCTCATTTGATCTCTTCCTTGATAAATGTGTTTCAAAATAAAATCCTTAGCTCAAAATAATCTTGTCTCTACTTTAACTCTTGTTTTGAAATGTTCTGTAACATGATCCCTGGACTTCCTAGGTGTCTCAATGGTTAAAAATTCTCCTGCAATGCAGGACACATGGGTTCAATCCCTAGGTCAGGAAGATCCCCTGGAGGAGGGAACAACAACCCACAAGAGTATTCTTGCCTGGACAATTCCATGGAGAGAGGAGCCTGGTGGGCAACAATCCATAGGTCACAAAGAGTTGTACACGACTGAATGAATAAACACCAATACAACATGATCCTTAACTCCCACTTAGCATTTTTATAGCTTAGTATTTATATATACTGTATCCTTGCTTGGAGTGCCATCTGATTTTTATTCCTAGCTAATACTACTAATATTTAAATCATATTTTTAAGATGAAAAGCACAATTTAAATTATATATAAATTTAAGAACTTTGTTAATTTTCCTTCATTAAAAAAGTGGATAGTTGCTTCTCCCTCATATTCCTATGACTCAGCATATTTATATTTGAACTGATTATCAAGGACTCAGTAATTTGTTATAGCTAATACTATTTCATATTTTAAGCTAAGTATTATTATTATTTACTTTGTTACTGCTTTATTTTTGAAAACTGGTCACCAAGTCACCATTAACTGAGCTTTTGCTGTAAATAAGGGAAAAGAGTTTAGCACTCTATGTTATAATACACAGTTACAAGGGCTGGGCATTTGATGTTTGAATTTTGAAGAGCCTTTATTAAGCTATATTTTTTGGTTTAATTTACCTTCATTGATGAGGGCAACTCATTTCTTTTAAGATAGAATGCTCTAGGGCTGGAAGGTGGTAGAGGGGTGACCTCGGAGTACAAAAGTACTAAATACAGTGTCATAGTGGGAAAGAAGAACATGGTTTCTCCACCACCCTTACCCAACCTGGCTGTAGGAAGACCTCAGTTGAGGCATGGGAGTAAGGTCTGTGAACCTAGTTTCCTGGCCTAGGAATGCAAAGATGCATAAAAATATGACCAAACAGAGAGGTTTGAGTCCTTGGCTGCAACTTCCTTTGGAGACTGTAATATGCTGGCTGTGCACCAACTCTGGTGTCAGGAGGTCAGCTTTCTTCTATGAGACCTGCCAGGGAAAACATTTGGAATTGCCTATGGTTGGACCTAAAAAATAATACACAGTTTTTTAATGAGGAGTTTTATTACTCAACTCTCTATTGGATTCATTGCAGGCACTCCTTTTGGGCAACAAGCTTAGATTGGCTTCAGAAGAGCCTAAACAGTAATTGACTTAGTTGCTTCTGTCTTTCCTATAGTAATGCAGCTTTCTCTTCTTGTGCTTCCCCTAGAACAGGTAATCAGCCATAGTCCTTCATGTTCATTCTCTTTCAATGATGGAGACTTCAGGATTTCATAGCTCAAGTTCTAGGGTGGTCCTATTGAAGTATTTTACCTTAACTTTGATGTAAGAAGGAAGTACACATTCTTATTCTTCATAAGAGTGGGTATTATGCTACAGTACTGAAAATTTTCCAAATAAATTCTTGTGTGAAGCTTCTTTAATTTCAATAATTCTGTAAGTGTGAAATTCATACAGGTCTAAGTGCTTTCAAAAACCAGTTTTTGGTTGTCTTCTTTGCAAGTCCTTAATTGTACATAAAATCCAAACTTTAAAATATTGCCACACTATTTTATGGTCATCACAACATATAAGGAAAAAGCAAAAGACTCCAGTTGAGTTCAGTTCAGTCGCTCAGTCGTGTCCGACTCTTTGCGACCCCATGAATCGCAGCACGCTAGGCCTCCCTATCCCTCACCATCTCTCGGAGTTCACTCAGACTCGTGTCCATCGAGTCAGTGATGCCATCCAGCCATCTCATCCAAGCGTTTCTCATGATGTACTCTGCATATAAGTTAAATAAGCAGGGTGACAATATACAGCCTTGACGGACTCCTTTTCTTGAGAAAGAAGGGTAGATTTGGAAACCATGCTGTCTGACTTCAGACCCTATTCATCTTTTTGAGAAACTAGCTAAAACTGAGATAAAGTAAAAGATTCCCATTATACTTAAAGCACTGCTGAGAAGAAAATAATGTAATTATTCACACTGATTTTATAGCTGGAAAAAAAATAAGGACAAAGAGGAAAAATGATGCTTTGATTGATATTATGCATATTATCAGGATGCTGCAGACAATTATTAATATTTAATTGTAGCAGTCATCCCCAAACAAGTTTCACTAACCATAAAATTTGGTAGTGAGTATTACTCAGCCATTGAAAAGAATACATTTGAATCAGTTCTAATGAGGTGGATGAAACTGGAGCCTATTATACAGAGTGAAGTAAGCTAGAAAGAAAAACACGAATACAGTATACTAACGCATATATATGGAATTTAGAAAGATGGTAACGTTAATCCTGTAAGTGAGACAGCAAAAGAGACACAGATGTATAGAACAGTCTTTTGGACTCTGTGGGAGAGGGAGAGGGTGGGATGATTCTGTAGAATGGCATCAAAACATGTATAATATCATATGTGAAACGAATCGCCAATCCAGGTTCGATGCATGATACTGGATGCTTGGGGCTGGTGCACTGGGACAACCCAGAGGGATGGCACGGGGAGGGAAGAGGGAGTGGGGTTCAGGATGGGGAACACGTGTATACCTGTGGCAGATTCATGTTGATGTATGGTAAAACCAATACAATATTGTAAAGTAATTAACCTCCAATTAAAATAATTAAATTTATATTAAAAAATAAAGTAAATAAGGAGTATGAACCTCAGTTTCTTAATTTTTAACCTAATTATTTTAAGATTAAATGAAATAATGAAAATAAATTTGTTAGCACGGAACTGATCCACTGTGTATCAGAAAATATAAGCATTACCTTTTCCTTACTACCTTACTTCATAGTTCCCCACTCTGAATTCATATGTATTTCCAAAAATTCATAATAGAAAATAAAGCAAAAATCACAATTTTTGTTTCATTTGAATTTAGGATTAATTTTGAGGCTTCTTATTTTAATGTAGGTTTTACAGAAGAAAGAAGATAACCTGGAGGGGGAACTGTTGCATCTGAATATAAAGAGAGGAGGGAATATACAAAAATTACGTGAAGATGAGAGTCTAAAATGAAAATGAATGTTGGGGATGGACAGACCAATAAAAGCAATTAAAGAAAAGATCTTTGTGTAGGACTGAAACTATAAACTTGTGAAGAAATCAATGGCCTCAGACAACTAATGATTAATCTGTAAGCATGAGTTGCTTTGTAGATAAATGACCTGCAACAATATTAACTTGACCAGTTAGAGCTCTGAACACACAGATGCAGTTAAAAAATTAAAAACTATTAGATGAGACAGTTAAAGAATGCCTAGAAGGAGACAAGTGTATCATTTATTGAGTATATGACTTACATGTACTATAAGAAAATGCCATATCTCAGTAAATGGAAGTAAATTTATACTATTGGAAGGTCAAGATTGTTTTTGGTTCTACAATTCTCTCTGTTGGCCTGTGGTGAAAGGATTTTGTAAAACTTACTCCCTACTGAGAAATTTCAGGTTTGTAAAATATCTTGTGATCATCTCAGAAGAAAAATGCAACTCCAATGTGAAATTTATTCTGAGCTTGTATCACTGCTGGTGCTAAGCTCCTCCCCAGATATAATTAGGCACATCAGGAACAGAAAATTATATTTTCCTGTACTGCCAATTTCTCTGTCAAGTCTTGATCAAATACCTAGTATTAGTCACTGTAACAGTAAGTCATACCTGACTTCTCTTTTGACATCCTCCATAAAATGGTATGCTAGTTCTGATGAATCTATATTTCCTGATATGCTTCATCCTTTTTCTGCTTCACTCAGAGATGCTAGTTTATCGATTGTGCTGAAACCAGTGGATGCAAGTGGTGATTTAAAGATGGCTAGATGGCATCACTGACTCAATGGACGCGAGTCTGAGTGAACTCCGGGAGTTGGTGATGGACAGGCAGGCCTGGCGTGCTGCAATTCATGGGGTCGCAAAGAGTCGGACACGACTGAGCGACTGAACTGAACTGAACTGAACAGATACATGCATCCGATAAGTTGAAAAAAAATGAGAGAATATAAAAAACTAACAAATAAGAAGAAAAATGGATCATTCTTCAGTTAAGTTCAGTTGCTCAGTCTGTCCGACTCTTTGCCACCCCATGAACTGCAGCACACCAGGTTTCCCTCCCGGAGTCCACCCAAACCCATGTCCATTGAGTCAGTGATGCCATTCAACCATCTCATCCTGAGCCATCCTCATCTCCTCCTGCCTCAATCTTTCCCAACATCAGGGTCTTTTCAAATATGTCAGCTGTTTGCAGCTGGCCCAAGTTCTGGAGTTTCAGCTTCAACATCAGTTCTACCAATGAACACCCAGGACTGATCTCCTTTAGGATGGACTGGTTGGATCTCCTTGCAGTCCAAGGGGCTCTCAAGAGTCTTCTCCAACACCACAGTTCAAAATAATCAATTCTTCAGCTCTCAGCTTTCTTTATAGTCCAACTCTCACATGCATACATGACCAATGGAAAAACCATAGCCTTGACTAGATGAACCTTTGTTGACAAAGTAATTTCTCTGCTTTATAAAATGCTGTCTAGGTTGGTCATAACTTCCCTTCCAAGGAGTAAGCATCTTTTAATTTTATGGCTGCAATCACCATCTGCAATGATTTTGGAGCCCCCCAAACTAAAGTCTGACACTGTTTCCACTGTTTTCCCATCTATTTCCCATGAAGTGATGGGACCAGTTGCCATGATCTTCATTTTCTGAATGTTGAGCTTTAAGCCAACTTTTTAAAATTAAGATTATCTTCATATAGTTTCAGTCTTTTTGTAAAAGTTTTATTTAATGTTTTGACCATGTCCCACAGCATGTGGGATCTTTATTCCCTGACCAGGGATTAAACCTGTGTCCCCTGTGTTGGAAGCCCAGAGTCTTAACCACTGGACTTCCAGAGAACTCCCTCAATTTTCTTTTTATTGCAAATTATTGAAAACTATACAATAGAATTGAAAGGTAAAATGCAAATTATATTTAGTCATGAGTCATGAGCCAAGAGAGCAGATATTTTGGGCTCTGGATCACTGTGCTAGTCCTGACTTCTCCTTCTACTTTCTAATGATTTTATTTATTTTTATTAATAAATGTATAGTTTAATACTTTAATTTGTAATTTGTCAACATGTGGGGACTGGAGTAAGAGCCTCTCGCCTGTGTATCAGGGTGATACCAAGGCCACTAGGAAAAGATACCGCAAAGCCACAAATATTTCCTTCTGATGAAAGGATGAATTCAGAAATTGTGGTGGTCCAGGAAGTGTCCCTAGAAGTAGGGAAAAACCAAAAAGCTTTGGGAAACAGAGCAATTCACCTTCTATGGGCCCTAGTGTTTACATCTGGTAAAAGCAGATGATGATGCTAGATGAAGATAGATATTCAACAAGAATATATTGCAGATAAAACAAAAAAATGTAGAATAAATTGATGGTAGAGTTGTGTTTCTGTCAAACCCTGCCAAACTATTGTTCTTGACAAAAATATTAAAAGAGTTGGAATTTCTCTTTGATCATTTCAAGTTCTCTTTTCTATATATTTGCTTTCTTTTCCACAAAGTGATCTCAACTTTATTTGGACCCACTTCTCTGTGAATACTTCAAAAGTTTCTCTGTCATCTTTTACACCAAATCCTATTTTCAGGAAATAAACTGATTAGCAATTTCATCCTCAGGAGACATGAATACAAGAGATTATGATGTTCCCTCTTTCAAAGGATTTTACATTTTCAAAGGCATATCCCTAAGCTAAGTAATAGACTTCTAATGTTTGAATTTTTGTCTTCAGGGAGTGGTAGAAAAAGCTTTATTTGGGTTAAACTTCCCTAGTAATCTAGTGGTTAAGACTGTTCCCAGTGAAGGGGGCACAGGTTCACTTTCTGGTTGAAGAATCAAGATCCCACATGCTACAAGCATGGCCAAAAAAAAAAAAAAAAAAATGTGTAGGGAAGCTCTTACCCTGCTAAAGTGATTCCTTGATGCTTTTTTTTTTTCGATTATTTCTGAGACTTGACTTAGTCATAGTTCATTTTTTAGAAGATTCAGCAGTCAATACATGATCCTAGTCCTTGATGGTGAAATTGTGTAAAATTTCTGTGTCAAATTCATATTGTATTTGAAACTGTAAGAGTTTCTTCTCAAGCATCTCTCACAAAAAGAAAGAGAGAGAGATTTGTGGGAGGTTGAGGATGAAGAGGGTATAATCAGATATCTTGATGACTGCTCACCATGTAGAAATCTGAGTCTATTTGTGCAGAGGCTACATAATCCACTTACTGTATCCTAGATCTCACTTGGTTCTTTCCATCAGGGATTTTTCAGCAGACCTTTGTTGTTGGTCTGGTTTATGCTCCAGGAGCCAGACAAAGTACAGCATTAAGCAACTTGAGTGCCACCATTCCCTGTTCTGTGCCCTTCCTACAAGAGAAAAACAGCAGAGGCAAAAAGTGAATAGGAAAAGTAAGAATTGGAAGAATTTTGTTACTCTAGAGGATTTTTCCACTCTAAGACCTTTTTTTGTCTTTTTTTCCATTATATTATATTGTAGCATTGCCTGTTCTCATAGAATGTTCACTCTAGGCCACTACCATCAGTAACACCTCCTGAAGTAGAGTGTGGAAGCCGCTCAAAGTGCATAGCAACCTAACTCTGCCCACTTATTAGACTTGGGCAGTTTACATGTGATTCTGCTGTCTCTTTCATTTCCCCCCTTTAGTCCTTCAAAACATAATGAGAAGGAGAAATGTAGACCTTATTTTCTGAATGATCTAAAAACAGAATAAAGCAAAACATCAAAACTGTGAATATCAGATTTGATTAGTAAACTTAGAAGTAGTTTTAGTAAATAAATTGAAATGTTGTTTTAATAAGTGGCACCGATGTTATTTTAGGGATGTCATATACATAGGAAGAAAATTCTCCCCATAATATTTCTTTTCTACCAGTTGATACCTATATTCTTTGCTTTAAATCAAATTTGAGTAATTAGAAGCTGCACCCATCTTTATACCCACACCTCATAGGTAACTTATATCTTGACTTCTACCGCTGAGATTATCTTGACTGTTTATGAACTTTATGTAAATGGAATCATAGTGTATGTATTTTTAGTGTATGACTTCATTCAAAATTGTGTTTGTTGATTATTCCTTATTGTTGCTTATAGTTCTAGCGTGTTGTTTTATTTACTGTAGATTAACCTATTGCATGGACCTCCCTAGTGACACAATGGTAAAGAATCTGCCTGCCAATATAGGAAATGCGGGTTCAATCTTTGGGTCTGGAATATCCCTGGAGAAGGAAATGGCAACCCAATCCAGTATTCTTGCCTGGGAAATCCCATGGACAGAGGAGCCTGGTAGGCTATAGTTCATGGTGTTGGAAAAGAGTCAGACATGACTTAGTGACTAAACAACAACTACAACAACCCACTCTGTAAAACTAAAGATGGTTTTTGAAAGAGAAAGTGTGAGAAAGTTGAAAGTGAGGCTTCCAGCTAGTTTTGTGTATGGATGCTTGGTGCTTCTTAGTGGTCTTTACTCCATTCTGGTGTTTGAACATGGGGAGACCTCTCCACTATCTCAATTTTGAAAGGTGTCTACAGTTCAGTTCAGTTCAGTTCAGTCGCTCAGTCGTGTCCGACTTTTTGCGACCCCATGAATCGCAGCACGCCAGGCCTCCCTGTTCATCACCATCTCTCGGAGTTCACTCAGACTCACATACATTGAGTCAGTGATGCCATCCAGCCATCTCATCCTCGGTCGTCCCCTTCTCCTCCTGCCCCCAATCCCTCCCAGCATCAGAGTCTTTTCCAATGAGTCAACTCTTCGCATGAGGTGGCCAAAGTACTGGACT
>SJYT01082555.1:38237-61450 GCA_006410635.1 Cephalophus harveyi
TAAAGATCCCTGGAAGAGGAAATCACAACCCACTCCAGTGTTCTTGCCTAGAAAATCCCATGGACAGAGGAACTTGCTGGACTACAGTCCAAGGGGTCATAAAAAGTCAGACATGACTTAGTGACTGAACACACACACACATACACACACACACACACACACACACATATGATTAGTAGAAGCTAATCCCAAATTCAGAGTTACTGATTTTTGTCTATGCTTCAGTGGTGGATTCTACATTTCTAAGAAAAAAAGGTGATATAGCTCTATTGGAGGATGCTTTGTCCAGCTGTGGCATACATCGCTGACATCACACTGCATCTATGCAGCCAAAGATGGAGAAAGGTGTCTACAGTTGGTGATATTCTGAAGTGTGATGTCAGCGATGTATGCCACAGCTGGACAAAGCATCCTCCAATAGAGCTATATCACCTTTTTTTCTTAGAAATGTAGAATCCACCACTGAAGCATAGACAAAAATCAGTAACTCTGAATTTGGGATTAGCTTCTACTAATCATATGTGTGTGTGTGTGTGTGTGTGTGTATGTGTGTGTGTGTTCAGTCACTAAGTCATGTCTGACTTTTTATGACCCCTTGGACTGTAGTCCAGCAAGTTCCTCTGTCCATGGGATTTTCTAGGCAAGAACACTGGAGTGGGTTGTGATTTCCTCTTCCAGGGATCTTTATAACCCAGGGATGGAACCCACATCTCCTGCATTGGTGGGTGGATGCTTTACCACTTGAGCCACCTAGGAATTCCATGGTACATTTTATCAAATGAGAAAGGAAAAAAATCCACGTGGAGTAATCAGACATTGCCTGTTAGTTTGTATAACTAAAATCCCACCTGTTAGCCCAGAACTGTGTATTTGAGCCTGATGTGCTACGGTTCACAGGGTTTCAAGGAATCAGATATGACTGAAGTGACTTAGCACAAGTACATGTATTTGACTAAGTATTTTCACATGAAATATTAGTACAAAGATGGAGAGAATTGAAAGAATGAGAGTTTCAGATCTGGATGGCCTATAGTTTAAACTCACTGAATACTCACTTAGCCTCAGTTTTGTCAGGTCTAGAATGGAGATACATAGTTCTATGGTCTGCTGCTGCTGCTGCTAAGTCGCTTCAGTTGTGTCTGACTCTGTGTGACCCCATAGACGCCAGCCCACCAGGCTCCCCCATCCCTGGGATTCTCCAAGCAAGAATACTGGAGTGGGTTGCCATTTCCTTCTCCAATGCATGAAAGTGAAAAGTGAAAGTGAAGTCGCTCAGCCGTGTCTGACTCTTAGCGACCCCATGGACTGCAGCCTACCAGGCTCCTCCATGCATGGGATTTTCCAGGCGAGAGTACTGGAGTGGGGTGCCATTGCCTTCTCCAGTTATGAAGGGCAATAGCCACCACAGTTGCCTATATCATTGCTTTGGTCCATGTTTACTTGTGTGACAACCTTTCGAGCCAGTTCAGTTCAGCTCAGTCGATCACTGTGTCTGACTCTTTGCAACCCCAAAAACCGCAGCACGCCAGGCCTCCTTGTCCATTACCAACACCCGAAAGTTACCCAGACTCATGTGCATTGAGACAGTGATGCCATCCAATCATCTCGTCCTTTGTCATCCCCTTCTCCACTGGTCCTCAATCTTTCCCAGCATCAGGGTCTTTTCAAAAGAGTCATCTCTTCGCATCAGGTGGCCAAAGTATTGGAGTTTCAGATTCAGCATGAGTCCTTCCAATGAACACCCAGGACTGATCTCCTTTAGGGTGGACTGGTGGATCTCCTTGAGTCCAAGGGAATCTCAAGAGTCTTCTCCAACACCACAGTTCAAAAGCATCAGTTCTTTGGTGCTCAGCTTTCTTTAGAGTCCAACTCTCCCATCCATACATGACCACTGGAAAAATCATAGCCTTGACTAGACAGACATTTGTTGACAAAGTAATGTCTCTGCTTTTTAATATTCTGTCTAGGTTGGTCATAACTTTCCTTTCACAGAGTAAGCATCTTTTAATTTCATGGCTGCAATCACCATCTTCAGTGATTTTGGAGCCCAGAAAAATAAAGTCAGCCACTGTTTCCACTGTTTCCCCATCTATTTGCCATGAAGTGATGGGATCAGATGCTATGATCTTAGTTTTCTGAATGTTGAGCTTTAAGCCAACTTTTTCACTCTCTTCTTTCACTTTCATCAAGAGTTTCCTTAGTTTTTCTTCACTTTTTGCCATAAGGATGGTGTCATAAGCATATCTGAGATTATTGATATTTCTCTTGGCAATCTTGATTACAGCTTGTGCTTCTTCCACCCAGCGTTTCTCATGATGTACTCTGCATATAAGTTAAATAAGCAGGGTGACAATATACAACCTTGATGTACTCTTTTTCCTATTTGGAACCAGTTTGTTGGTCCATGTCCAGTTCTCACTGTTGCTTCCTGACCTGCATACAGGTTTCTCAAGAGGCAGGTCAGGTGGTCTAGTATTCCCATCTCTTTCAGAATTTTCCACAGTTTATTGTGATCCACACAGTCAAAGGCTTTGGGATAGTCAATAAAGCAGAAATAGATGTTTTTCTGGAACTCTCTTGCTTTTTTGATGAGCCAACAGATATTGGCAATTTGATCTCTGGTTCCTCTGCCTTTTCTAAAACGAGCTTGAACATCAGGAAGTTCACGGTTCACGTATTGCTAAAACCTGGCTTGGAAAATTTGGAGCATTACTTTACTAGCATGTGAGATGAGTGCAATTGTGTGGTAGTTTGAGCATTCTTTGGCATTGCCTTTCTTTGGAATTGGAATGAAAACTGACCTTTTCCAGTCCTGTGGCCACTGCTGAGTTTTCCAAATTTGCTGGCATATTGAGTGCAGCACTTTCACAGCATCATCTTTCAGGATTTGAAACAGCTCCACTGGAATTCCATCACCTCCACTAGCTTTGTTCGTAGTGATGCTTCCTAAGGCTCATTTGACTTCACATTCCAGAATGTGTGGCTCTAGGTGAGTGATCACACCATGGTGATTATCTGGGTCATGAAGATCTTTTTTGCATCATTCTTCTGTGTATTCTTGCCACCTCTTCTTAATATCTTCTACTTCTGTTAGGTCCACAGCATTTCTGTCCTTTAATGGCAAGCAGCCTGCTTTTTTTCTTGGCTTATAATATTTATTTATTTATTCTTTTTTGTGTATGTTCTCAGTCACTCAGTCATATTTGACTCTTTGTGACCCCTTGGGCTATAGCCCATCAGGCTCCTCTGTCCATGGAATTTCCCACTGGAGTGGGTTGCCCTGTTCTTAAGGGGATGTAGATGACCCAGGGATCAAACCCATATTTCTTGCATCTCCTGCTTTGGCAGGTGGATTCTTTACCACTGTGCCACCTAGAAAGCCTATTCCCTTTTTTTTTTTTTTTTTTTTAAGTGGAGGATGCTTCCTTTGCAATGTTTTGTTCATTTCTGCTGTACAATAAAGTGAGTCATCTATAAGTGTACATATATTCGCTTCTTCTTAAGCCTCCCTGCCATCCTCCCCCATTCAACCCTTCCAGCCATCAGAGAGCATCAAGCTGAACTCCCTGTGTTATACAGCAGCTTCCTATCAGCTACTGTTTTACACATGGTAGTGTATTTTATCCATATTCTACTGATAACAACATTGAAACAGAGAGAATATCACCCAAGGCTATTCAGCCTGTGTAACTGGAAGATCTGAGTCTTTTAGTTTACAGCTTAGTCTTATCCTTTCTGTCTCTTCAGCCTCCCCTTATAGAACCCACAGCATCTGCTATTAGCATTTGAGACAAAGCCCCATGTTTAAGGCACAGTTTTTTTTTTTTTTAAGCCTTTGAAAATTTCTTATTAATCTGGTAAACAAGGTCATGCAACACAAGACGTCTTAAAGTTTGTGCTTTCTCTTTTCCCTTCTCCCTTTCTGTCCTGGTCCTTGTTTAAACCTAGAACAACTCTTTGAAAACAATGTGCATGTGCCATATCATAAACAGTGAGAGTAAGGCTGCAGAACTGAGGTTCTGGTAGTTTTCTAATGATAGCACAGGTTCCAGGCACCAAACTCCCTCCAGGTGGCAGTGTGCTCCAGGAAAGTCTTGAGGGGCACACATCACAAAAGAAGATAATGTTGATAATGTTTTACTAAATAGGCTTTGCTACTTTAAAAATGTTATTGAAGGTAGGCTCTGTCCCAGCTCTGCTGCCACCTTCATTATTCTATTGTGGAGGCTCTTGATGAGGGAATGATGCCCAGCGTATATAGTGAGAAGAACTTTCGCCTGGGAATCAGACCAAGTTTTGTTGATGGCTCTGCTGCTGTCTCTCTAAGTGATTTGAGGTCTGAAGTGATATGATGTCTTACTCTAACCTGTGATGCTGATCTTGAGACCTAAAGAAATATCTTTAATTTGAGGAGTTATGTTTCCCCCTTAGTTTGTATATCTCTTAAATAAGCATATATATATAATGTGTATACCCAAGATTGTTTCTAGACTTTATACTCAGAGGCATGATAATGCATTGATAAAATATTCCCATATTATATCAATTTATAGCTTCAATTAAATTGACATGTTATAGGAGGAGAATTTGAGATAATCATTTATAAAATGTTATTATTATGTTTTCTTGATTTTAAATGTCAGTGGTATTAAGAAACATCATTGTTTATAACAGCTTTCCAGGCAAAAAGTACACACTTGAAAATAACCAACATGTATCCTCCCTTTAGCAGTCAGCATCATCTATTTACACAACTAATATGACTTTAGTCTTCACTATCATATCATAGAATCTAACATTTCTTAGCATCTAAGATTTCTTTACTGTCACGTTCTAAAATGAACTCACTTTTGTTTCTTTGCCATTTTGCATGACACATGGAGAGTTATGGGATTTTTTTAGTTGATTTGTGATAGTGACCCATTTTATATGAATACAGTCAACAGAATCACTCATGTAGTAAAAATAAAGGTTATTTGAAGTTTTCTTTCCATTTCTAATTTGAGTAGAATTATAGTTCTTTTTTTTCCCTCTAAATTGAATCACTGAAAATTAAACTTCTTGAGATGCCACTGGGAACTTTCGACTGATATTTTATGCCTTTCTAATAGTCACTCACTATGTGAGAACCACATATGCCAATCTCTCCGGTTTTGCAAATGCTTGATCTATCCTGAAAGGTTTGACAGCTACAATAGACTTTAATTGCAATGCCTGACATGTGTTAAGAAACACATTTTTACAATTGTCTTTATAACAAAAGACTTAAAGTGTCTATTCTTCTGGACTTTTATGAAATATTTAGTTGTTATATCATAAGATATTTTGTAAATTTGCTTTTATTTGCTGATGCAACTTTGCTGTCTTTTTAAAATGAAAACCTTGCTATTTTAATCCTATACATTTTTTTAAAATTTATGGTATGTTTTATAATTCAGGGGTCCCCAACCTCCAGGATCTAATGCCTGATGATCTGGGGTGGAGCCAATGCAATAATAAGAAGAGTGAAGTATACAAAAAAGAAATGTGCTTGAATCACCCAGAAACCATCTGCCACCCCCTGCTCCAGAGAAAAAATTTCTTCTGCAGAGCTTGTCCCTGGTGCCAGAAAGGTTGGAGACTGCTGTTTTTTTATATTCTATGTCTAGTGTTGCTTCTGAATGTATTTTAAAAAAAATTCAGTGATGATGAAATGCATATCTAAATTACAATTCAGTTGTGTGTGCTGATAGCTGAGCAAATACGTGAACTGAAACAGTAATCTCAGAAGCAGATACCTTTTACACATGACACAATTAATACAGTATCTGCACTGAGGCCTGTGTTAGCACTTAAATCTTCTCTCTAGGCTGGGGAAGATTATTTTGACAGAAACTTGATGATGCATACTAATTTGGTTATAGTTAAAAGATCAGGAAAAGAGTATTTTAAAGTCAAGAAACTACATGTCTATGAATGTGTGCATATGTGGAACATATTTTTTATTATTTAGGCAGAGAATAACCATAACATGGATACTGATTTTGAATAAGGCACAGTAGCAAGTGTCTGAGATTTAATAGGACAGGGATCTCTCTCTACTTTTGCCATCTGGTGCAAAGAGCCAACTCATTGGAAAAGACCCTCATGTGGGAAAGATTGAAGGCAAAAGGAGAAGGGGGCAGCAGAGGATGAGATGGCTAGATAGCATCCTTGACTCAATAGACATGAATCTGACCAAACTCTGGATTAAAGGGAAAGACAGGGAAGCCTGGCATGCTAGAGTCTATGGGGTCACAAAAAGTCAGACATGACTTAGCAACTGAGCAACAACCACAACTCTAGACCAAATAGAGATCCAATTTATCTTTTGTTCCTGTACTGCTACTACAAATTCTTTGTCACCACCTACTTTCCCATGAATTATGCATATTCATTCTCTAGAAAACTCTTTTACAAATCTCAGGGTTTCATTTTCTAACTCATGCAATACACAACCACCCAGAAACTCTGCATAGAACCAGGCTTGGGATCAAATAGTTCTGGATTAAATAGTTGACACTGTTTTAATTAGTGTGTTTCCTTTATTTATTTATCTATTTTTAACCATTTATCATTTATTAGATGTGATTCTTCATATTTGGCGAACATCTATTTTTCAGATTTCTGATATGCCATTTCTACACTAAGCACTTATTCTCAATCCTAGAAAAAGTTGTAGCAAACTGAAAAAAGCAAGATGCATAATAAAGTTCAAATGAAAACCAAAAACACAAAGCAAGTCAAATGAAATTTACAATACCAAGCACCTAAAGGAAAAGAATCACCCCATCATATGGCTGGTAGTCCCTGCCTTCCCAGACTCAGGCAATATCTCAATTTTGACTCACAATTTCTTTTTTTGTTTTGTTTTATTTTTTAATGAATTTATTTATTTTTAATTGGAGGATAATCGCTTTAAAATATTGTGTTGGCTTCTGCCATTTAACAAAATGATCAGACATAGGTATACACATGTCCCCTCCCTGTTGAACCTCCCTCCCACCTTCCACTCCATTTCCATTTAATGTAATTTCAGGATGCCTCAGTTTAGTTTAGTTCAGTTGCTCAGTCATGTCTGATTCTTTGCGACTCCATGGACTGCAGCACGCCAGGTTTCCCTGTCCTTCACCAACTCCCGGAGTTTGCTCAAACTCATATCCATCCAGTCAGTGATGTCATCTAATCATCTCATTCTCTGTTGTCCCCTCAATCTTTCCCAGCATCAGCGTCTTTTCAAATGAGTCAGTTCTTCACATCAGGTGGCCAGAGTATTGGAGTTTCAGCTTCAGCATCAGTTCTTTCAATGAATACTCAGGGCTGATTTCATTTAGGATGGACTGGTTGCATCTCCTTGCAGTCCAAGGGACTCTCAGGAGTCTTCACCAACACCACAGTTCAAAAGCATCAATTCTTCAGCCCTCAGCTTTCTTTGTAGCCCAACTCTCACATCCATACATGACTACTGGAAAAATGATAGCTTTGACTAGACTAAAATGCCTGGAAGTATTCATATAGCTCACACCTCACTCCCTAGGAGGAGAAGAGAAATGAGTGTTTCCAGAATGATAGATACTGTGCTGAGTAACCCATCACAAAAACAAAAGCTAAGGTGAAAGTACATAAATCAGGTTTGTTTGCTTTTGCCTTTTAAATTACAGTGGAAATAAATGAAGAGCACTCAAATGAGACCAAACAGAGGTTATTTATTCAGATTTTGCCGTATAGCAAGGGAGTCAGAGATCACCAGTTGAAATTGGCAGAGATGCAAAGGCAGGCAAAGGAATGAGAAAACTTTCTAGTGAGAAAGGGGAAGACTTCAAGTCTGCCCTGACTGGAAATTGTTGGCTTGAGAAAGCTGGAGGCTTGTAACTGTTAGAGGGGCATCCTATGTGATTGGTTTAAAGCATGTTTGGATTTCTCTGGTTGGTCCTGAGTTTGAATTGAGGGCAAAACTTTTTGGAAATGGGAACCACTGACCAAGTCCTGAGCATTCTGATAATATTGCTTGCAAAGGTTGTAGTACTTTTACTTCCTGGGCTGGCTGCTACAGAGGTTATGAGTCAAAATTTTATTGTCATATACACTCTGGCCATTGCCCATTTTTATATTCAGTCTCTCATCCAAGTCCATATAATTTAAAAGTTGCCAAAAATTTCCCACCATAACTTTACACTATAATTGACAAAGAAAAAACAAACAACCCACACACTTTTCAATCAACTGTTTCAAATTTTCTTTCAGCAGTGTTTGATTTGTTGGGTAAAAAGGAGTAGAGATTGGAATGCAATTTTACCTATAAGTAATGATAACTGGATTAAATAAAATACTCAATTGCACAATAGCACTCACGTGCTCAACTAAAACACTGTGTTTGGAAATTTTCTGGAATAATAAGCAGTTCATGTTTTCCCAGTAGTCAAAAGAAAATATTTTTAGATAACAGATCCAGTTTAACTGAACAGAGACATAGAAAGTGGTATGAATACTTAGGACTGGAGTAGATCTTAGTTACACTCTAAATTAGAAGAAGATTAGGTAAAATATTCCAGTTATTAGCAAAATTCATGCCACTCTTTGAATCAGTCTAGTCCCAAGATCAGCAAACATTTTCTGTAAAGGACTAGATAGTCTCTGTTGCTGGAAAAAGAAAAGGAAACCCACTCCAGCATTTTTGTCTGGAGAATTCCATGGACAGAGGAGTCTGGCGGGTTACAGTCCATGGGGTCACAAAGGGTTGGACACGACTTAATGATTGAGCACGCAGTCTCTGTTTCATATTGTTATTACTTTCATACGTTCCTTCAAAAATGAAAAAAAAAAAAAATTCCTAAATAGTAAGTTGTGCAAAAAACAGATCATACTTTGTTGGTCCCTGATTTAGTATATTAAATAGTTAAAGATTATGTAAGGAAAGCAAAAACAAAGTTTTTAGTTGACTCTTATACTCCACCCCCAAAACTGAACACGAGAAAAACCCATTGAAAACAGAAAAACAAAGCTAAGTTTATTGAACCTTCTGCAGTAAGGGAGACACCCACTTCGAGTGTTTTTATGTTTCTCTAAAGGAAGAAATTTAGAAGAAGAAATGTTTCAGATTAAGGCTTGTGTAGGGTCATTTTCACTTAAAATACCAGAATATGAGTCTCGGAAGGCAAGAAAATATCTGAGATTAGACAGAGCTATAACAAAACAGCTTTGAAACTATAGGCACACCAGGTAAGAATTTAAAACTCATGTACATCTGTGGCAGATTCATGTCAATGTATGGCAAAACCAATACAGTGTTGTAAAGTAAAATAAAGTAAAAATAAAAATCAAAAAAAAAAAAAAACAAAAAAACAAAAAAATAAAATTATTATTGACAAGCAAACTACTATTCTTAGTAAGTCAACTGCTTAATTTGTTTGGCTTTATTTTGTAGTAACAGGTATTTCTTAAAGCAAATAGCTAAGCTTTCCCGCCCCCCCTTCCCCCCACTCCAATTTCAGTATTGTTTGGCAAAGTCAGGAAAAACATACTTTGTTCCAGGATTTGTAGCACAGGATAGGCACAAAAATTATGTTGTCTTCAATTCTCACTACCCAAACACAATTTAGTTATGGAAATTATCTTGAAGATGGGCCAGCCATATATTTAAGTCTCCAGTACCTAACAGTAGTGTCTTGTACAGTGTAGAAGACTGATGAAAAAATACTGAATGTAATGATATGGTTTCATTTTTTTTTTAATCCAAAAGGATTTAATTAGCTAAAAATAGTGATCATATGTTCCATAACTTTAAGTTAAAGGCTTCGTAAATAATAATAAAATGGGTGGAATTAAATGAACAGTAGTTAACTTTTTCCTGGAGGCGGAGACAGCAATCCACTCCAGTATTCCTGGAAACTTCCATGGACAGAGGAGAGAGAGTTGCTTACAGTCTATGGGGTCACAAAAAGTAAGGCATGAGTGAGTGAATGAGTTAAATTTTTACACAAAAACATTTCTATTTTTTTCTGAAGTTTACTGGGAAAAAACTTCCTTCTAGTTTCCTGGGTCAGCTTTCTTCTTATTATCTCTTTTGCTTTGAGGATGAAACATTCTAGGTCCACTCATGATAACACCTGTAAATAAACCAATATTCTTCTGCAACAGACAAACCTCCCAGTGAAAGAGTTGCTTAGAGGTAAGGACGGGGAGGCACTATTGGCTTAACCTATTCATGTCGCAATCTGAAAGCAGTAATCTCCTAGACATCTTCATTTCCCCAGGTCCCCTTGCTAAGCCCTCAATTTAGAGGGAAAAAATCTATTTCTTACTTTTCTAAGTGGAAACTCTCAGCTGATTATAGATAAACTGTGCACCAGAGCTGTCAGCAACAGATGTGGTAAAACCCCAGGAAATGTTCTTTATTTCACATGTCATTTGGCTTTGCCTTGAATAAGCTGCACTCTAACAGCAGGTAATTGTCTCTCTCTTTTTTTTTTTTCCTCTCTTCTTCTTCTTTGGCTGCCTCTAGCAATACATTCTCTCCCTACTTCTTTTATCAAGCTCTCGGTCCTCCTTCCCCTCAACCCCCAAATGTGCATTCACAAACACACATTTCTGCTGCAGAACATGAAGAATGTATTCCAGGATATTGTTTTCACAAAAAAAGGAAAGAAAGGGCAAAACTGGAGTGACATGAATGCCTGAAGTTAAGTTCAGAAAAACCTAGACAAGCATATTAAAAAGCAGAGACATTACTTTGCTGACAAAGGTCCATCTAGTGAAAGCTATGGTTTTTCCAGAAATCATGTATGGATTGTAAAGAAAGCTGAACGCCAAAGAATTGATGCTTTAAAAAGTTGTTTTTTTTTAATTTTTAAATTTTTTAAAATTTTATTGTAAAGTAATTAAACTCCAAGTAAAATAAATAAATTTATATTCAAAAGATAAAGGAATTTATACTTTTGAACTGTGGTATTGGAGAAGACTGTTGAGAGTCCTTGCCCAGCAAGGAGATCAAACCTATCAATCCTAAAGGAAATCAGTCCTAAATATTCATTGGAAGGACTGATGCTGAAGCTACAATACTTTGGCCTCCTGATGTGAAGAACTGACTCCTTAGAAAAGATCCTGATGCTGGGGAAGATTGAAGGCGTAAGGAGAAGGGGATGACAGAGAATGAGATGGTTGGATGGCATCACTGGCTCAATGGACATGAATTTGGTCAAGCTCTGGGAGTTGGTGATGCACAGGGAAGTCTGGCTTGTTGCAATCCATGGGGTCACAAAGAGTCAGACACGACTGAGTGACTGAACTGAACTGAACTGAACTGAAATTCAGTATAGTCAACTTAAAAACAAAAATTGGGAGTTTGAGACTGAGGATTCCAATAGGGAGTCTGGGACTGAGGGTTCCAACTGGGAGTCTGAGACTGAGGAGTCCACTGCAAGTCAAGTTTAAGATGAATTATGAACCAGCTTGTGAGTTAGAGGTTCTAAAGTACCATAAATTCTTTAGGCAAGGAACATCTTGCTCACATAATTATATAACTCATAACTATATGAATGAACAAGCAAATTAATGAGCAGGGAGGAAACCAGGCAGTTACTTGGAAAGTAAGTTCTGGAAGATATTAGAGAATTGAGGTTGAACATTTTAGGGTTGTTGCCTTAAAACAATAGTCACGACCTGAAAGCTGTTTTATTGCGTAGGAATATATAGGACTTCAAGCCCGGGAGATAGACTCTCAAGTAGCCCTGAGAAACTGCTCTGAGGAGGCTGGGGAAGGAGTCAGGGTACATAGAAGTTTGCAACAAAGGGGGCAGATAATCTGAACATCAAAAATTACTGTCAGTTAAGGAAGACCAGACCACCTAACCTACCTCTTGAGAAATCTGTATGCAGATCAGGAAGCAACAGTTAGAACTGGACATGGAACAACAGACTGGTTCCAAATAGGAAAAGGAGTATGTCAAGGCTGTATATTGTCACCCTGCTTATTTAACTTATATGCAGAGTACATCATGAGAAACGCTGGGCTGGAAGAAACACAAGCTGGAATCAAGATTGCTGGGAGAAATATCCATAACCTCAGATATGCAGATGATATCACCCTTATGCCAGAAAGTGAATGGGAACTAAAAAGCCTCTTGATGAAAGTGAAAGAGGAAAGTGAAAAAGTTGGCCTAAAGCTCAACATTCAGAAAATGAAGATCATGGCATCCGGTCCCGTCACTTCATGGGAAATAGATGGGGAAACAGTGGAAACGGTGTCAGACTTTATTTTTTGGGGCTCCAAAATCACTGCATATGGTGAATGCAGCCATGAAATTAAAAGATGCTTACTCCTTGGAAGAAAAGTTATGACCAACCTAGATAGCATATTCAAAAGCAGAGACGCTACTTTGCTGACTAAGGTCCGTCTAGTCAAGGCTATGGTTTTTCCAGTGGTCATGTGTGGATGTGAGAGTTGGACTGTGAAGAAGGCTGAGTGCCGAAGAATTGATGCTTTTGAACTGTGGTGTTGGAGAAGACTCTTGAGAGTCCCTTGGACTTCAAGGAGATCCAACCAGTCCATTCTGAAGGAGATCAGCCCTGGGATTTCTTTGGAAGGAATGATGCTAAAGCTGAAACTCCAGTACTTTGGCCACCTCACGCGAAGAGTTGACTCATTGGAAAAGACTCTGATGCTGGGAGGGATTGGGGGCAGGAGGAGAAGGGGATGACCAAGGATGAGATGGCTGGATGGCATCATGGACTCGATGGACGTGAGTCTGAGTGAACTCCGGGAGATGGTGATGAACAGGGAGGCCTGGTGTGCTGCGATTCATGGGGTCGCAAAGAGTCGGACACGACTGAGTGACTGAACTGAACTGAAGGAAGACCAGATATCTCAAACTAAGGAATTTAGTGCTCCTCTATGTGTGGGAAGATGCAAGCATCTGGGCTGACTGAATTCATTCCTTTCATATTTATCTCAGCTATCTAGGGCCAAATCCTCCTTCTTGATTATTCACATCCTTAATTTCATTTCACCATAGAGAATGGTAGATACAGTAGATGGCTGCCATTGGCTGTTTCTCAAATCTCCCAATCTCCTTAAGCTTACCAGGAGAGTTCTTATCACTAACTTACCTGGGAAGCGACTGATGGTTGTCTCATAACCCTTATTCTTCCTGGGTTCATAAATTTACATTTGCAAGTCTAGAATCTCTAATGGCTGTGACATCCTTGTTTACTGATATGACAGGAAATATTCCATTTCACAGGACCTAGACAACGTTCCAAACAATAGCTAGAATTTATCCCACAGATGTTAAATGCACACTATAAATTCACTGGAAACTACAGTGAATTGAGCCAGCATTTTAAAGGAGGTTTTGAGTTTTTATTTCAAGGATACTGGCATAAAATGCCCCCACATGGAGTGTTGTTATATAATTGGATATATTTCCTTGTTCCCATCAAATTTTCAGACTTGTTTAGAGAAATAATAAAACAAGCTATTCCATGGAATTAAAAAAATATATTATCCAAATTAATTAATTGATATATTTATTTTTAAAATTTTATGTTGAGGTATAGTTTATTAACAACATTGTGTTAGTTTTAGGTGTATAGCAAAATGATTCAGTTATACATATACATGTATCCATTCTTTTTCAAATTATATTTCCATTTAGGTTGTTACATAATGTTGAGCACAGTTCAAGTTCCCTGTGCTATATAGTAGGTCTTTGTTGGTTCAGTTCAGTTGCTCAGTTGTGTTAGACTCTTTGAGACCCATGGACTGCAGCATGCCAGCCTTTGTTGCCCATCACCAACTCCCGAAGCTTTCTCAAACTTATGTCCATCAAGCCCATGATGCCATCCAGCCATCTTATCTTCTGTCATCCCCTTCTCCTCCTGCCTTCAATCTTTCCCAGCATCAGGGTCTTCTCTAAGGAGTCAGTTCTTCCCATCAGGTGGCCAAAGTATTGTAGATTCAGCTGCAGCATCAGTCCTTCCAATCAACATTCAGGACTAATCTTCTCTAGGGTTGACTGGTTGGATCTCCTTGCAGTCTAAGGGACTCTCAAGAGTCTTCTCCAATGCCTAAGTTCCAAAACATCAATTCTTCAGTGCTCATTTTAAATATAGTAGTGTGTACATGTAAATCCCCAACCCCCTAATTATCCCTCCCCCCAACTCCCCTTCTTCTTCTGCTCCTGCTAAGTCGCTTCAGTCGTGTCTGACTCTGTGCGACCCCATAGACAGCAGCCCACCAGGCTCCCCCATCCCTGGGATTCTCTAGGTAAGAATATTGGAGTGGGTTGCCATTTCCGTCTCCAATGCATGAAAGTGAAAGTGAAAGTGAAGTCGCTCAGTCAGGTCCAACCCTCAGCGACCCCATGGACTGCAGCTTTCCAGGCTCCTCCATCCATGGGATTTTCCAGGCAAGAGTACTGGAGTGGGGTACCATTGCCTTCTCCAAACTCCCCTTCTACTAACCATAAATTCATTCTCTAAGTCTTTGAGTCTGTTTCTGTTTTGTAAACAAGTTCATTTGTATTATTATTATTTTAGATTCTGCATGTAGGTGACATATGATACAGAAAACTTCTATAAATTAGTAAAATAGTAAATAGCTAAAGATTATACAGTATTTACTATAGCCAACAGGCTAGATTCCAAAGATTTTAATACATTTTAATTTATTTAATCCACTTTACGCTCATTTTAATCTCCATGTTTCACATGAGGAAACTAAAGCACAGTGGTAGATAGTTATAGCCATGTGATTATGTCACATTGTCAAATCCTTGGTAGATCCAGAATTTGATTGCAGACAATATAGCTCCAAAATCCAGGCTGTAATTTACCATGGCCAGCTATGATTACCTCATGAGGTGGTAATTGGCTGAATCTAAACAATGTATGTAAATAATGTTTAAAATGTTATAGTGATTTGAGGGCTTCCCTAGTGACCCAGTGGTAAAGAATCCACCTGCCAAATCAGGAGACACCACTTCAAACCTTGATCCAGGAAGATCCCACATGTGACAGAGCAACTGAGCCCATGTACTACAACTACTGAGCCTGAGCTCTAGAGCCCAGGAGCCACAACTATTCAGCCTCCATTCTGCAACTACTGAAGCCCCCATGTCCTAGAGCCAGCCCATTCTCCACAAGAGAAGCCATCACAATGAGAAGCCCATGCATTGCAATGAGAGAGTAACCCCTACTTGCCACAACTAGAGAAAAGCCGGTGCAGCAGCAAAGCTCCAGCACAGCAGAAAAATAAATAAATAAAATTATATTTAAAAAATATTAAGCAGTTTGAAAGAGAAATGATATTTCAGGTTAAAAAAAAAAAGGTATTTCAGAAAGTTGATCAATATAATTTATTGACATTAACCTGTACACAAGTGCTAGAAGAACTATACAAAAAATATCTTCATGTCCCAAATAACCATGAGGGTGTGATCTCTCACCTAGAACCAGACATTCTGGAACGTGAAGTCAAGTGGGCCTTAGGAAGCATCACTATGAACAAAGCTAATGGAGGTAATGGAATTCTAGTTGAGCTATTTCAAATTCTAAAAGATGATGCTGTGAAAGTGTTGCACTCAATATGCCAGCAAATTTGGAAAATTCAGCAGGGGCTACAGGACTGGAAAAACTCAGTTTTCATTCCAATCTCAAAGAAAGACAATGCCAAAGAATGTTCAAACTATCAAATAAGTACACTCATCTCACATGCTAGCAAAGTGATGTTCAAAATTCTCCAAGCCAGGCTTCAATGGTATATGAACCATGAGCTTCCAGATGTTCAAGCTGGATTTAGAAAAGGCACAGGAACCAGAGATCAAATTGCCAACATCTGTTGGATCATCGAAAAAGCAAGATATTTCCAGAAAAACATCTACTGCTGCCTTATTGACTATGCCAAAGTCTTTGACTGCATGCACCACAACAAAATGTGTAAAATTCTTCAAGAGATGGGAAAACCAGACTACCTTCCCTGCCTCCTGAGAAATCTGTATGCAGGTCAAGAAGCAACAATTAGAAACAGTCATGGTATAAGAGACTGGTTCCAAATCAGGAAACAAGTATGTCAAGGTTGAAAAATATCACCTTCCTTATTTAACTTATTTTCAGAGTACATCATGCGAAATGCCAAGCTGGTTAAAGCATAAGCTGGAATCAAGATTGCTGGGAGAAATATCAATAATCTCAGATACACAGATGACACCACCTTTATGGCAGAAAGAAAAGAAGAATTGAAGAGCCTCCTGATGAAAGAGGAGAGTGAAAAAATTGGCTTAAAACTCAACATTCAGAAAACTAAGATCATGGCATCTAGTCCCATGACTTCATAGCAAATAGATGGGGAAACAATGGAAACAATGAGAGACTTTATTTCTGGAGGCTCCAAAGTCAATGCAGATGGTTACTAAAACCGTGAAATTAAAAGAGACTTGCTCTTTGGAAGAAAAACTATGGCTAACCTAGACGGCATATTAAAAAGCAGAGATATTTGCTAACAAAGGTCCATCTAGTCAAAGCTATGGTTTTGCCAATAGTCATGTATGGATGTGAGAGTTGGACCATAAGGAAAGCTGAGCACCAAAGAATTGATGCTTTTTAACTGTGGTGTTGGAGGACTCTTGAGAGTCCCTTGGACTGCAAGGAGATCCAACTAGTCAATCCTAAAGGAAATCAATCTTGACTATTCATTGAAAGGACTGTTGCTGAAGCTGAAACTCCTATACTTTAGCCACCTGCTGGGAAGAACTGACTCATTGGAGTGAGCAACAACTACAGAAGAATTGTGATTCTTCTGTTAGATTTCATTACCTGAGAATATTCTTTTTTGATGATTGTGTCTGACTCTTTGGGAGCCCATAGACTGTAGTATGCCAGAGTCCTCTGTCTTCAACTATATCCACGAGTTTGCTCAAATTCATGTCCATTGATGTGGTGATGCTATCTTCCTTCTCCTTTTGCCTTCACTCTTTCCCAGAATCAAAGTCTTTTCCAATGAGTCAGCTCTTTGCATAGGTGGCCAAAGTACTGGAGCTTCAGCTTCAACATCAGTCCTTCCAATGAATATTCAAGGTTGATTTCCTTTAGGATTAACTGGTTTGATCTCCTTGCAGTCCAAGGGACTCTCAAATGTCTTCTCCAGCACCACAGTTTAAAAGCATCAGTTCTTCAGCGCTCAGCCATCTTTAATTTAAAAGATTCAAAAATTAAAACAACAGAGATTTAGAAGTTATAAAATGTTAATAGTATAGCTCTTTACCTAAAGAATATAATCATTAGAATTAAGAGCTCATCAAATATGTGTTCTAATTCTCAATTTTTAAATTCTTAGTTCTAAATTCTCCTTTTGGTGGGAACTGCTCTATAATAATTGAGATGATTTTTACAAATGTTTCTTCATTGCAAGTCAGCAATGTTTAGCCTTTTGGGTAGAGGATTCTGGGTAGGTAGGAGAGAAGGGAATGCCTTTCCTTCCTGCTTTTTAAGACAGTTCACCTGATAGATCCCAGAACAGTGAGATTTTTTTTTTTTCTCCATTTCTTGACTTGTGCACTTTCTCCAGGGCTAGGTGCCAACCAGACACCAACCTTTTGTTCCAGTATTTAATAACAACAACCTTTACCTCACTCTTACTTTGGGGAATGGAAATATATCTAGGAGCCCGGGACCCTGCAGGCATGAACCCATGCCTAAAATGCTGCCCTCATGCCCACTTCTTAGCTCCATGCATGTCCATGCCAGAATCCACATGGTGCTGGAATCTAGTGAGCTGACTGTTCGGATTTCATCCTTCTTGCCAACCTACTTCAAGCTGACAGAAAAGTATGCTAGGTTCCTATTCCTACAAATGAGATTTCACCAGCTCCCAGCTCCAACAATGTAGATTGCTTTCATTTCCTCTGCATGCCCATCTGTGGGTGTTCAGCCCATGTCTTAGAGTGTTGGGTTGTTTCTATTTGTTCAGTTGTTGTGCAACAACTTTGGCAAGGCAATCAAGTCAAGTCACCCTCTATCTGGTAAACTTTAGCCATGCACGTATGCTAAAGTCACTTCAGTTGTGTCTGACTCTGTGCAACCATATGTACTCTAGCCTACCGGGCTTCTCTGTCCGTAGGATTCTCTAAGCAAAAATGCTGGAATAGGTTGCCATGTCCTTCTCCAGGGGATCTTCCCTACACAGGGATCGAACTCAAGTCTTATTATGTCTTCTGCATTGGCAGGTGGATTCTTTATCACTAGTGCCACGTGGGAAGCCCTGAGCTTTAGCCATGCCAATTTCAATAAGGTGTGAATCTCTTTTCCAAGTTTATCGTTCCTCAGGGAGTCTCTCTGAGCTCTAGGGAATCCTTTAGAGATTTCTCTTCATCTTTATAGTTACTCTCCTATCACAGCTTAATAATTCTTTATATTAATTGTCACCAATTTAAATAACTGAGAAGTTTCCATCTCCTGATTAGTCACAGACTGATTCAATGCACTAATAACCAATTTGACATGGCTATAAAAATAATTAGATAGCTAGAAATCAGATCAGAAAAAAGTATTCTAAGTCAGAGGGGAAAAAAATGAAACAAATTAAAAGGGACTCAGAAGACAACAGAGAGAAAATGGAATAGAATAAATATCAGAAAATATGGTGCTCACTAAGTCACTTCAGGCATGTCTGACTCTTTGCAACCCTATGGACTGTAGCCAGGGTCCTCTGTCCATGGGATTCTCCAGGCAAGGGTACTGGAGCAGGTAGCCATGCCTTTCACTGGATTTTCCCGGCCCAGGGATTGAACCCCCATCTCTTGCATCTCTTGCATTGGCAGACAAGTTCTTTACCACTAGCGCCACGTGGGAAGCCCATATTGAAAAAAATAATTACTAAGAATTTTGTCATATCAAAGAAAGACATCAAGCAAAGACTCAGAAACATTTTGGAACTCAAACAGAACATATTCAAAGAAAAACCAGCCCAAGACACACTATTATAATGTTGCAGAAAAATAAAAACAAAGGGAAAAAGAAGTCTGAAAAGAATGTCATAGCACTATTGAAGAAGAAAGACAACTAGAAAGTTATTTCACAACATGAAAAAAAAAAAAAGAAAGCCCAAAGGTAGTGGAGTTTTACTTTTGAAAAGTTTTAAAAACCTCTCAATCAAGAATTCAATACAAAATAACTATATATTTAATTTTGAAATATATTTTTAGCAAAAAGACCAAAGTATTTGCTAGCAAATGATATAAAATAAATGAAATAAAATTACCAAAAAATTTTGAGGCAAGGAATATGTAATTCTAGATAGAAGGGAGAAGCAGGAATAAAGTGAAGAAGAAGAAATTCAAACAATATGTACACAGACTATTTATAATAACATAGATAACTAACAAGGACCTACTGGATAGCACAGAGAATGTTACTCAATATCCTCTAATAATCTATAGGGGAAAATAATCTAAAAAAGAATAGATATATGTATATGCATTACTGATTCAATTTGCTGTACACTTTAACACAACATTGTAACTCAACTGCACTCCAATAAAATTTTTGAAAAATAAAATAACAATAGGTGGAGAAACAGATATTAAACTGATAGATGGATAAATGAACTAGATAGATGGATGGATAGATAGATGGCTAAGACAGAATTCAACTTAAAGACAATAGTAACATAAAAGGTTGGGGAAGGGTACAAGAAGTTAAATTGTTCTGAGATTCTTAAAATATTTTGAGTGGTAAAATCATTTATTCATAGTAGTATCAATAAGTCAAGTGTGTATGATATAAATGTTTTGGTGGTGGTGTAAAGTATACAGAAGTAGTAATATAATGTTGTATATGTGAAAATATAACGTTACAAATCAATGTTACCTCAATGAAAGTAATCTTTAAAGTTTGACTTCGATAGGAAAAAAGCAAACATAAATAAAATCTAGTCACAAAAGTATCCTTGACTAAAATAAATGGATAAAAGAGAGAACAATAATAGAACCAAAAGTCTAAGTAGAAAGCAAACAATAAAAATGATAGGTGCTGGACAATAAAAATGCAGAGTGCTGAAAAACTGATGCCTTTGAACTGTGATCCTGGGGAAGGCTCTTAAGAGTCCCTTGGACAGAAAGGAGATCCAACCAGTCAACTTTAAATGAAATCACCACTGAATATTCATTGGAAGGACTGATGCTGAAGCTGAAGTTCCAATACTTTGGCCATCTGATTCAATAAGCCAACTCACCTGGGAAAAGACCCTGATGCTGGGAAAGATTGCAGGCAGGTGGAGAAGGGCCAACAGAGGATAAGATGGTTGGATGGCATCACCAACTCAGTGGACATAAGTTTGAGAAAACTCTGGGAATTGGTGATGGACAGGGAATCCTGGTGTGTTGCAGTCCATGGGGTCACAAAGAGTTGAACACAACTGAGCAACTGACCAGCAGCAACAATAGCAAAAATAGTAGGTTACAAGTATGCTGCTGCTGCTAAGTCGCTTCAGTCGTGTACGACTCTGTGCGACCCCACAGATGGCAGCCCACTGGGCTCCACCATCCCTGGAATTCTCCAAGCAAGAACACTGGAGTGGGTTGCCGTTTCCTTCTCCAGGTTACAAGTATACCTGTACCTATTTTAAATAGTCTCAATGACAGTTTTTTGAACTGTGAGGAAGAACAACAACAAAAAAAGAAGCACATCTCAACAGCAGTTTCACTGAAGAAAGTTGAAACATCTCAGATACAGTTTGCAATCCTTTCATCAAAGTAGTTGCCTTCAATTACAAGAGATGAAGCAGATGCCTTCTGCATTTTTCATCTGCTTTTATACTGTGCTTGTCACATAGACCCACTAGGTTCTATGTGATAAGAGATTTTCACAGTCATTCCAGTGTACCAGGAACTCATCAGTAAGACTTTTCACAATAAATAAATCTGATTGCCAAGCAAATTGACTTGATAGATAACATGGTTAAATTTCATCATTTATCTTAACTGACTTTCATTCCAAGAGCAGTATTATGAAAAGGTTAAATACCCAGGTATCTCTGGGTCTGGAGTAAAAGGTTTGTGCACTTTTTAGTACTTTACCTATACCATATAAACACTAATCAAAAGAAGTCAGTTTTATCTATACTAATGTCAGGAAAAATAAACTTTATGACAAGAAATATATTTCATGAAGGTAGAAGGGTCAATTTACCAGAACTATATAACACCTCTATATATTTATATGGAATGTATAAATACATATAATAACATATACAAAGCAAAGTTCATCAGAAATAAGCAGAGAAAGACAGATCCATGATCATATTGGAATATTTTAATGTCCTACCCCCATACTTGGGGCTTCCCATGTGTTGCAGTGGTAAAGAATCCCCTTGCCAATGCAGGAGACTCAAAAGATGCGGGTTCAATGTCATGGTTCTGGAAAATGCCCTGGAGAAGGAAATGACACCCCATTTCAATATCCTTGTCTGAAAAATCCCGTGGACAGAGGAGCCTGGCTGGCTACAGTCCATAGGGTCTCAAAGAGTTGGACATGGCTGAGCAACTGAGCGCACACAGCACACACACTTATACTTAATAGAATAAGCAGAGATAAACAATTACTAATAGCATAGAGTGTCCAAACAATAATTTTAAAAAATTGACCTAATTGACATATATAGGAAACATACCCAATAATTACAGGTTAGATGTTTGTAATTAATTGCTCATAGGATAGTTACCCAAACTGATCGTAACCTGATCTGCAAAGCAAGAAACTGGTTCATATAAATTTTGTTCTATGATCACAATAGATTTAAGATGGTCAATGCCAAAAGAATCCTACCACATAAGAAAATCCTCATGGAATGAAAGAATTAACAGGTGGTTGGTAGAATTTTCTCAAGGCTGAAAGATACCTGAGAATTTGATTCTTAACCAATCTTTCTTGTAATACTAACTCAAAAATTATGTACCAGATCCAAGATAAAGTTAAGTCCCTTTGACATTACCTCTACCTGCTGAATAAAATTATTTGTTGAGTAACCAGTAATGAGAAGTAACTTATAATTGATGTGATGCAGTTAAAGCAGAGAATGAAAATTAGTCACCTAGTTTGAAGTTTTCTATAATTAAATAAATATATATATATATAAAGGATGGGCTCCCAAGTACCTAAAGACCATGATGACTACCTAGCTACCTGCTTTGCAATTTCTCTTCCCCAAACAATTTAAAATAGGAAATAAAAAGCGAATTTATATCAAAATGATACCTTCTGTATTACTTGATGCTAAGAATGCCCAAATGTCAAAATGATTGTGACTAAAAAAAGGGAATGTTCACCAAATACCTGCATATAACTACTCATGTTTAAGCCCTATCATCACTATGTTGCAGTGTTTGTGACAAGCAAAGGTAAACTAAGAATAAAGCTGAGGAAGACAGAAATAGAAAGCTAGCAACATGGTCTAAAGCCTCAGTTCAGTTCAGTTCAGTTCAGTCGCTCAGTCGTGTCCGACTCTTTGCGACCCCATGAATCGCAGCATGCCAGGCCTCCCTGTTCATCACCATCTCTCGGAGTTCACTCAGACTCACATCCATCGAGTCAGTGATGCCATCCAGCCATCTCATCCTCGGTCGTCCCCTTCTCCTCCCGCCCCCAATCCCTCCCAGCATCAGAGTCTTTTCCAATGAGTCAACTCTTCGCATGAGGTGGCCAAAGTACCGGAGTTTCAGCTTTAGCATCATTCCTTCCAAAGAAATCCCAGGGTTGATCTCCTTCAGAATGGACCGGTTGGATCTCCTTGCAGTCCAAGGGACTCTCAAGAGTCTTCTCCAACACCACAGTTCAAAAGCATCAATTCTTCGGTGCTCAGCCTTCTTCACAGTCCAACTCTCACATCCATACATGACCACAGGAAAAACCATAGCCTTGACTAAACGGACCTTAGTCGGCAAAGTAATGTCTCTGCTTTTGAAAATGCTATCTAGGTTGGACATAACTTTTCTTCCAAGGAGTAAGCGTCTTCTAATTTCATGGCTGCAGTCACCATCAGCAGTGATTTTGGAGCCTAAAAAAATAAAGTCTGGCACTGTTTCCACTGTTTCCCCATCTATTTCCCATGAAGTGATGGGACCAGATGCCATGATCTTCGTTTTCTGAATGTTGAGCTTTAAGCCAACTTTTTCGCTCTCCTCTTTCACTTTCATCAAGAGGCTTTT
>SJYT01082555.1:62249-102906 GCA_006410635.1 Cephalophus harveyi
GAGCATTCTTTTGCATTGCCTTTCTTTGGAATTGGAATGAAAACTGACCTTTTCCAGTCCTGTGGCCACTGCTGAGTTTTCCAAATTTGCTGGCAGATTGAGTGCAGCACTTTCACAGCATCATCTTTCAGGATTTGAAACAGCTCAACTGGAATTCCATCACCTCCACTAGCTTTGTTCGTAGTGATGCTTTCTAAGGCCCACTTGACTTCACATTCCAAGATGTCTGGCTCTAGATTAGTGATCACATCATCATGATTATCTGGGTCGTGAAGATCCTTTTTGTACAGTTCTTCTGTGTATTCTTGCCACCTCTTCTTAATATCTTCTGCTTCTGTTAGGTCCAGACCATTTCTGTCCTTTATCGAGCCCATCCTTGCATAAAATGTTCCGTTGGTATCTCTGATTTTCTTGAAGAGATCTCTAGTCTTTCCCATTCTGTTATTTTCCTCTATTTCTTTGCATTGATCACTGAAGAAGGCTTTCTTATCTCTTCTTGCTATTCTTTGGAACTCTGCATTCAGGTGCTTTTATCTTTCCTTTTCTCCTTTGCTTTTCACCTCTCTTCACAGCTATTTGTAAGGCCTCTCCAGACAGCCATTTTGCTTTTTTGCATTTCTTTTCCATGGGGATGGTCTTGATCCCTGTCTCCCGTACAATGTCACGAACCTCATTCCATAGTTCTTCATCCGGGCCGGCGCACCCCGCGCGGTCCGCTGCGAGAGCCGGGCCGGCGCACCCCGCGCGGTCCGCTGCGAGAGACGTGCCGGCGCACCACGCGCGGCCTGGAGGAGCTGACCCACGTCCGAGGTCGGGGACAGCAGCCTAGAGTGCCAGGCTGCGACGGCGCAGGGACGGCTGAGAGGAGCTACCCTGTGCTGAGGTCAGTGGTGGCCCGGGAGGAGACACCCGGCGTCCGAGGTCAAGGAGGCAGCTGGGTGGAGCTACCCCGCATCCGAGGCCAGTGGTGGCCGGGAGAATATACCCGGCGTCTGAGGTCAGGGTGGCAGCTGGGTGAAGCCACCCCGCATCCGAGGCCAGTGGCGGCCGGGGGGAGACACCCCGCGTCCGAGGTCAGGGGCATCTGAGGTCAGGGCAGCAGCCGGGTGGAGCCACCCTGCATCCGAGGCCAGTGGCGCCTGGGGGGAGACACCCCGCGTGGTCCGAGGTCAGGATGGCGGCCGGGAGGAGCTGCCCCACTTCCGAGGCCAGTGGCGGCTGGGGGGAGACACCACGCATCTGGGGTCACAGGCAGTCGGGAGAAGCCACCTCAAGCTTGAGGCCAGGGGCGGTGACCCCGGGGAGCAACCACAAGCCCGAGGCCAGGGGCAGCAGCTGGGAGGAGCCACCCACGCCCAGGCCAGGGCCGGCGGCCGGGAGGAGCAACCCAAGGATCAGTGTGGCCTAGAAGATCTATCCCATGTTGAAGGTCAGGAACTGCGGCGATAAGGAGATACCGCTCGTCCAAGGTAAGGAGCAGCGGCTGTGCTTTGCTGAAGCAGCCGTGAAGAGATACCCCACACCCAAGGTAAGAGAAACCCAAGTAAGATGATAGGTGGTGCAAGAGGGCATCAGAGGGCAGACATACTGAAACCATACTCACAGAAAACTAGTCAATCTAATCACACTGGGACTGCAGCCTTGTCTAACTCAATGAAACCAAGCCATGCCTGCAGGGCAACCCAAGACGGGCGGGTCATGGTGGAGAGGGCTGACAGAATGTGGTCCACTGGAGAAGGGAATGGCAAGCCACTTCAGTATTCTTGCCTTGAGAACCCCATGAACAGTAAGAACAGGCAAAATGATAGAATATCAAAAGAGGAACTCCCCAGGTCAGTAGGTGCCCAATATGCTACTGGAGATCAGTGGAGAAATAAGTCCAGAAAGAATGAAGGGATGGAGCCAAAGCAAAAACAATACCCAGTTGTGCATGTGACTGGTAATAGAAGCAAGATCCGATGCTGTAAAGAGCAATACTGCATAGGAACCTGGAATGTCAGGTCCATGAATCAAGGCAAATTGGAAGTGGTCAAACAAGAGATGACAAGGGTGAACGTCGACATTCTAGGAATCAGCGAACTAAAATGGACTGGAATGGGTGAATTTAACTCAGATGACCATTATATCTACTACTGCGGGCAGGAATCCCTCAGAAGAAATGGAGTAGCCATCATGGTCAACAAAAGAGTCCGAAATGCAGTACTTGGATGCAATCTCAAAAACGACAGAATGATCTCTGTTCGTCTCCAAGGCAAACCATTCAATATCACAGTTATCCAAGTCTATGCCCCAACCAGTAATGCTGAAGAAGCTGAAGTTGAACGGTTTTATGAAGACCTACAAGATCTTTTAGAACTAACACCCAAAAAAGATGTCCTTTTCATTATAGGGGACTGGAATGCTAAAGTAGGAAGTCAAGAAACACCTGGAGTAACAGGCAAATTTGGCCTTGGAATGCGGAATGAAGCAGGGCAAAGACTAATAGAGTTTTGCCAAGAAAATGCACTGGTCATAGCAAACACCCTCTTCCAACAACACAAGAGAAGACTCTACACATGGACATCACCAGATGGTCAACACCGAAATCAGGTTGATTATATTCTATGCAGCCAAAGATGGAGAAGCTCTATACAGTCAACAAAAACAAGACCAGGAGCTGACTGTGGCTCAGATCATGAACTGCTTATTACCAAATTCAGACTCAAATTGAAGAAAGTAGGGAAAACCACTAGACCATTCCACATACCATTTAGGTATGACCTAAATCAAATTCCTTATGATTATACAGTGGAAGTGAGGAATAGATTTAAGGGCCTAGATCTGATAGATAGAGTGCCTGAAGAACTATGGAATGAGGTCTAAAGCCTAAGTCTACCTTAAGTCTGAAGATACTAGCAAATGTTTGGTAAAAATCACATTATGCATTACAGAGATAGGACTTCAAAGTATATGCGGCATTGAGTCAAGCACAATTTTGCAGGAGCAGCCTCCAAAACACTTTGCTTCTGAGAGGGAATAAAGGTGAAGGCAAAGGAAGGAGACTGTGTTCTTTAACAATTTGTTGATGAAGGGTTAAGGAAGCAAAATGAGGAAACTCCAAGAAAAAGTAGAAATTTTCACTTCATCAGCACCACATCAACCCAGCTGAATCAATAGCATTATATGTAGAGTGAATAATGAAAGAATCACTCCCCAAAGAAAAGTAACAAGGAGAATGTGTCACCAGTGCTAGGAAATTTATCCAGAAGTCTCCCTTGGGAGTCAATTGATGTTGAAAAACATAAATCCTTTAGTATCGATGCTATGTCACAAATTCAGCTCCCTCATTGCAGCTGTGTGCATCTTCACCCCTGCAACACCAGGAGCCATTGTTAAGAGAATGAAAAAATAAATCTTTTCTGTTAAGGATTGAATGTCATCACACAGATTTTTTCATCCCTCAATGAGACTTCTATTATTTTTTATATTGGGTGTTCAATAGACTGTCATTTAGATACAAGACACACTGAGAAAATACATGAGCTGGAAAAATAATCCTTAGGTCATTGTTGCTGTTGTTCAGTTGCTAAGTCTGACTCTTTGGAGCCCATGGATTACAGCACGCCAATTTCCTCTGTTGTCCACTATCTGCCAGAGTTGCTCAAATTCATGTTCATTGATTTGGTGATGCTATCTAACCATCTCATCTTCTGCCACCCAGTTCTCCTTTTGCCTTCAATCTTCCCCAGCATCAAGGTCTTTTGCAAGAGGTCTTTTTCACCTCTTCACATCAGATGGCCAAAGTATTGGAGCTTCAGCTTCAGCATCACCCTTCCCAATGAGTATTCAGCGTTTATTTCCTCTAGGATTGAATGGTTTGATTTCCTTGCAGTCCAAAGGACTCTCAAGAGTCTTCTCCAGCAGAACAGTTCAAAAACATCAATTCTTTGGTGTTTAGCCTTCTTTATGGTCCAACTCTCACATCTGTACACAACTACTGAAAAAGAGATAGCTTTAACTATATGCACAGAAGAATTGATGTTTTTGAACTGTGGTGTTGGAGAGGACTCTTGAGAATCCCTTGGACTGCAAGGAGATGCAACCAGTCCATCCTAAAGGAGATCAGTCCTGTGTATTCACTGGATAGAATTATGTTGAAGCTGAAACTCCAATACTTTGGCCACCTGATGTGAAGAGCTGACTCATTTGAAAAGACCCTGATGTTGGGAAAGATTGAGGGCAGGAGGAGAAGGGGACGACAGAGGATGAGATGTTTGGATGGCATCACTGACTCAATGGACATGAGTTTGGGTAAACTCCAGGAGTTGGTCATAGACAGGGAGGTCTGGAGTGCTGCAGTTCATGGGGTTGCAAAGAGTCGGACACGACTGAGCGACTGAACTGAACTGACTATACTAACCTTTGTCGGCAAGGTGGAGGGAATTAAGTTTGTTCCTTAATAACACATCAAAGCAGATACAGCTCAACTGTACAAAAATAATAGTTTCTTGTTAGAATAGTTCTGTCAACTTTAACAAATGTTTATCATACATATAGCACAACTATTGTAGAGATCTAAAAAGAAGCTGAAGTTACTCTGAAGGGATATATAGGGCATGAAATACTTGATTTTGACACATGATGTAATCAAATTAGCATTAAGGTCTATATGGTTGAGATTGATACAGTTGTTAGAAAGTAAATTAATTTATCCTAACAGAGTGGCATACTAAGTAGTTAAGGTTCTGGGATATGGGAACAGTCAGCGATATGCCTGATGCCTGGGTAATAGCAACTTTTGTGCTTTTCAGAACTAGTTTCTGGGAAGAAGATAGGAGACTTGTAATCAGGGCTTTCTTCCCTTTGGGAGAAGGGATTGTGGAGATTGGATTTGGGAGGAACATATACCCATGTGTGTGTGGGGGGAGGTGTGTGCTTGCATATTCTATGCAAAAACATTTAGTGCATCCTGCATGATAATACAGATATGTTCTTTGTGGCTACTGATGTGTGCATGACAAATGTCACTTTATAATTCACTACCTGATCTCATCTGACCTAAATAACATTATCCCATTTTACAAATCATGAGAGCAAGGCCACGAAATAGAGAGAGTTGATGGCCAACAGAGGGAGGCTAGGGCTGGAATCTGCTTATCAATATTCAGAGTTCCAACTATAGCTCCAATGCCACACAAATCCAATCAGGTTATTGCTGTGCTTAGTCCCCTAAAGGGTTGTCTCTTGCCATTAGAATCAATGACAAACTATATAAGAAAAATTAACATGCCTCTGTGTGTGTGTGTTTGTGTGTGTGTGTGTTTGCGTGAGTGTGCTCATAAGCATGGGCCCTCAGTTGTGTCTAACTCTTAGCAACTCCATGGACTATAGGCCCTGGGGTCTTCTGTCCATGGGATTTCTCAGGCAAGAATACTGGCGTGGGCTGCTCTTTCCTTCTCCAAGGGATCTTCCAAACCCAGGGATTTTACCCGAGTCTGCTGTCTCTCCTGCACTGGCCGGTGGATTCTTTACCACTGCTCCACCTGGAAATGGACAACATGCATGGGTCCTGGTACATACTTCAGGATCCTGTCTGGACACTCTCCCATCCTTCTCTCATTTACATGGTCTTCATCTTATACCTCGAACACACAATCCTTTAGCATCTTATACTCCTTCATGACACTTGACATATTTAGTTTTACTACTCACTATGAATAATCATTTATTTACTATCTGATTTCCTGGCTAGGCTATAAGTTTTGTATTGGCAAGCCACCTGTGTGTTGTTAATGTGTTCTATGCCCAGTGCTTTGTTCAGTATCTGGAACATAGGAAATATTTCCTGCATTTCTTAAGTCACGCCCTAACTCCAAATAAGAATATTATCTTCCAAGACTTTGTATAGACCCTGCTCTTAGGCCATCTTTCTGAGAGCAAGCAAATTACATCCAGCTTCTTTGGTTAGAGTGTGTAACTTCTGCCCGTTCTTCCAAATCCAATTTAAGACTGTCTAGGACAGTTATTTCTCCATCTTCCCATCTTCACACATATTCTGTTAGAACCACACATTCAACACTTGATTACATTGATTCTTTTTATAAAAATATGTATATTTCATGAGTATGTTTTCTTTTACTACAATGAGATTTAAACGTTTTTTTTTAAAAGAAATTCTTCAAGTCTTTTTATTCTCATTTTTTTAACAAAGCCCAGTGCCTGCTGTACATCTTCAGACTGATAAATAGCAACTTGATAACATTTATTTGAAAGATATTGAAGAGTAGAGAGCAGTTCCAAGACAAAAGTTTTTGATAGAGTACTTGGTCTGAGCTGATCAAAGACAGGATTTGGGAAAGACAGTTTTTTTCCTTTTCATTTCTTTTTTAAGAAGTTGCATGTCTAGAGATTGTAGTGAACATTTCAAAACACATCTGAGCAAAATTACAGAGTAGATATTTGTCTCTTAGGATGCATCTGTGAGAAATATACTGACGAAGTCAATCTGAAAACTACTAAGAAAGTCAAGGTTAATAGGAGACATATTGTTTGAGAACTCCCAACATAATATTCACAGAAGTTTTGATTTAACTTCATATGAAAAAGCAAAACAGAAAGTGAAGGAAAACCCACTGGAATTTAAATCACTTAAAATCATCTGTGTATTTGGCCCCTTTTATTCAAATATTCTTGGTGTTTTCAAATACTGAATTTAATCAACTCAATAGTTCAGAAATTGGCAATCTGACAGAAAGGGAATAATTGAATAGACTTTTATTCTTTCGTCATGAATAGAACTTGTGGACTGAGGAAAACTATTTATTCCCTATTCATCCCTTGCCATAAATCTATGGAACTGAACAACCTTGTTCTGAAAACCCCTTTCAGACAGGGAACACGAAGCTCTTAATCTCAAAATCCTGTGTCCCAACCTGTATTAAGCTGATAGGGTTTTTTTTTTTTTTTTCTTTTTCTTACATGCCTATTAGTTATGTAGTGTCTGGCTTTTATAAGGCACTTCTTTAAAGTGAAAAGATAGAAGGAGAAATTCAAGAAGATGCTATTGTGAACAATAATATTTTCAAAATGATATTTGGCAAACATGAAAGTCTCTTAGCCACAGTTCAGAAAAAATGCATTTTGAGAGACTTCACTTAAGCAGGAACAAAGGTGATGAATTCCGTGTTGTAGCATATATCCAGAACTCTCTTTCTAAAGTACCTGGCATTTCCTTATTTAGTTTAGGTTTAGATGAAGGCACTGCTGGCTCCTGTTAAAGTTTTAATGTGGGATCTGAGATATGAGTAATTTGTTGGTACCATATCAACTACATGAAGTGGTATATCAGATATACCAAGCTGTAGGGTGAGGAAGTAAGTAAGATAAGTTTTGACAAGAGACAAAGGGAATTATGATTCTGGATTTATCCTCAAGAGGGAAAAGTCTTATGATAACCTCAAGGTAAGAAAATAGATATTGAAAGGGGTAGAGCAGGAGAGGCCAAATTGTTTAATAATTTCAAAGTGGACCTACCGCAGACATGTCAGCTCAATGATGTGACTAAGTTTTGAGTTTCGATTGGCTTATGATACCTTGCTGTGACATGGGAAAGAATTAAAGAAATGAAAAAAAAAAAAAAAGTCACAGTCATAGAAGTGTCTCTGTAGTTGCACAGAAATATATCTTTTCTCTCCAGACTTGCAATGGCTATTATACATTCACACAAAGTTGCCTACTTTGATGAGCTATGTTGACTACACAATACAGTTATTTTTACCATCACTAAATCTGTTTGTGAGCCAAAACCAAGATGGTATGCACAAAGGATTTCAAGTAGGTGTTGGAGCTGGGCAGAAGCATGGATTATGTGAATATGGCAATGCCTGCTCACTTCATAAAATGTGACCGAGTCTTTCCTTGATTTTATTTTTCTCTCAATGCCACTCCCTACCCATCCACCACTCTACATCAAAGTTAACACCATCTCAATACATTTTGTTAATTTTTAATGCAGATGACTCCCTGAATGTTTATCAAGTATACTATGGATTCAACAATTATAAAACATATTTCCTTAGAAATGTTGGATGGACAAGTTAGGACCTGGGAAGAGATGAAGGTAGGTGTAGAACACAGGTTTACTTTACTTCTTCCTCACTGATGCTGGCTCACTGATGCTAGCAATAAAAATTTTCTAAAATAAGCATCCCCCAAATGTCTTGTCCTAATCTCAAAACCCATGATTATGATAAAAAATTGCACCTGTGAATATGTCAAGAGGAACTTTGTAGATGTAATAAGGTTACTAATCAGTTGACCCAAAATAAGAAGATTATACTATATTATCCAGGTGGGTCCAATGTGATCACAATTGCCCTCAAAAGCAGACATTTTTCTCTATCTAGAAACAGAAGACAGGAACAGGAAAGAAAATGTGGATATGAGAAAGTTTGAAGCATGAGAAGTGCATCATTAGTGGTTTGACAATGGATTGAAGGGGACACATGAAATTCAACTGAGCTTTGGGAGCAAAGAGAGAAGACATTGACAATGAGGAAATGAGGACCTTAAACCTACAACTTATATGGAACTAGAATTTGCCAACCATTCAAATGAGATTGCAGTGATTCTCTCCACAAGCCTCCAGATAAAAGCTCAGCTGAAACCTTGGTTTCAACTACATATGATCCTGAGCAGAAATCCTCAGTAAACCCTCATGGAGTTCTGACCATAAACTAATACCGACACATACTGATATATTTATAGATGAAATTATGTGATGAAGGGCTTGCATGAAAATAATCTAGTGGAGGGGGGATGTGAGGATGGGGAATATATGAAACATGACTAACCATGAGTTGTTAATTGGTGAAGGCAATTAGTCATGGACATTCATTACATTATTCTATATATATTTAAAACTTTCCATTGTAAAAAGGTTAAGAAAATTGGAATGTGTGCCTGACACAGCATTGTTCTGGTTCAGTCACTAAGTCATATCCAATTCTTTGCAACCCCATAAGCTGAAACACTCAGGCTTCCCTGTCCCTTACTATCTCCTGAGGTTTGCTCAAATTCACGTCTATTGAATCAGTGATGCTACCTAACCATCTCAGGGCAATAGTTGAAGTTGATTCCATAACTCTTTAAAGTCCATATCCATTTTGAAACTCTGAAGGATAAAGTAATAGAAGAGATTGTGAGAATTATTGAATAATTTCTGTCTCTGCCCTCAAAGGAAATGATGAGAGGGCAGAGAGAGAGAGAATATCATTTGGGATACAAATAGACTCCTACCATCAGAGGGACAAAAAATTATGTGGACTAGTGATCGGCGACATGCAAAGAAAGTAGATATGAGATCATGTCTGTAGGCTTTACTGGGATTTGATGGTGATGGGCTATGCACAATGTGGGCTGGGGAAAACTAAATGACCTCTTGAAGAGTGCATTTGCTCTCTTAAGACTTAAAAATGAAAGATCTTCAGTGATGGGCATCTCTGAGGAACCCAAAACAGCACACCCATGAAGGAAAGTCTTGATGATGAAAAGATCTACTACATAAGACTGTGCCTTTCCCTGTATCCATCTGTTTTCTGGTTCTGCTTTGTAGGAATCCTAAACCTTTTAAGCATGTGGGAGTTGAGGGGGAGTAGTGGGAAAGAAGAACAAAATGGACCACAATTTTCATCTATCCTGCCCCAAGTGGGAAGGAAGGAGGCAATTGCCACCAGAACAAGTTAAATGTGTAATTATTACATAGGACTGGGGTTTCAAATTGTCAGGTGGGACTGTTTTGTGGCTTAGAGTAACAGTAATATTATCATTATAGAAGATGACCATAAATATGTTTGCAGACAGCCCCTATATTTCCATTCCACCTATATTTCCTAGAGTAAATTAATAGAGTTAAAGTCAGTTCCTTGCATGGGATTTTGGGGCAAGAGGTGCAACAGTTCTTCCCCAGCTATACCCTTATGAGTTGTGTAAACTGTAAAATGCAACAATGCAGAAACACACACACCTGGAGGGAATGATCTATCTGGTAGTGGAGAATTGAGACCTTGTGCCCAGAACACCATACATCTGCATCTCTCCTGTTTTCACTCTCAATCTCTCCTTATCACACTTGGGCTGCTGAAATACTCTTATAGTTGGTCTCCTTGCTTCACAATCTCCACACTCTCCCTCAGTCCATTTTTCATACCACACCCAAATGATATTTCTAGGTCTGAATTAGGAGTATACAATTTCTCTAATTTTTTTCTAAGTGCCTCTGTGATAAAGACTCCACCTACCAATGCAGGAGATGCAGGTGTGATCCTTGGGTTGGAAAGAACCCCTGGAGAAGGAAATTAAATGGCAACTCACTCCAATATTCTTGCCTTGGAAATTCTATGGACTGAGGAGCCCAATGGGCTACAGTCCATGGGGTCCCAATAGAGGTGGACATGACTTATTAAATAAACAGCAACAACAATCCCCTTTATTAACACCTTCAAGTAGCTCTTTACAACCATTAGGATGAAATTCAAGGACTAAGGCAGACATATACATCCTTCGTAGGTCTGTGTGTGCCTACTACATGTCTCCTAACTTTTCAAATCTCAGAATCAGATTGAACATACACATCTGATTTCCTTTTCTCCATTGATCTTTAGCAAAGATTCATTCTAGAAAGGAATGAAGTGTGATCTGACATTGAAACTTTGAACCACCTTAAGCTAGTAGTTATCTGGATTCTGACAGAAGTGCTGTACAATGAACTGAGAGAGTTACCATAATAAAACAGGACATCTTGTGGCAACTCTGTCAGTTCACCATGGGACCCAGACACAGTTGGAATTGCTGTTAAGAAATTCGCTCAAGACAAGCAGAACAGGGTAGAGTTGGAATTAGAACCCAGTTATCTGTGAGCCAAAACCAGAATGTTGGGCCTCAGGAGTTTATAGTCTCTAGTTGGGAAAAGAAAACGTGTATTAAAGTTTAACAGAAGTAACTCAGCTAGTACCAACAAGCTAAATATCTTTGCATTCCTCTTTGGGAAGTATTTTAATACTTTTGATTGTAATTTTCCTTGCAGGGAAGTAAAGTTTATGCCCACAATAAAATTTGTTGGTTTAACTAAAAATACTGGACTTCAAGCAAATAGCTATTCTGATTTCTCTTGTTGCTTATTTATATTTCAGTTGTTAATTTAAAAAATGGCTATGCTGTTTATTTTTATAGATATTTTTATGCTTTTTACTGTCTCATGCATTGTATTCATTTTAATGCTACTTGTCCTTTTAAAAACATTTTTAAGAGACAAAACAAGTGAAAAAAATAATCGTTGTATTTCAGAATGTCATTGCTTTAGTAGATTTGTTCAACCAAAATAAAAATAATAACTAGAATCCCATGAGATCCAGAAAATTGTTGTTCCATTGCCAGTTTGCTGCATAATTTGCTTATAATAAAATTTTTTTCCAAATAATGTTATATTAAAATATGGTCACAAGTTCAACTGATTTTTATAAAAATTTTTCTGTATCATCCAAAAGAAAAGTTTAATACATTTTTTATGATGTAATGGATATTAGTATTTTCTAAGCAACTTTTCTAATACATTCATCTTAAATGAAATTAGTTCATCTAAGTAAAGTAAAAGCAATTCCTTTACAAATTGATTCTCCATAATATTTAAGTGTGAATTCCTAGCATAATGTGCATGGGAGATTTGATAAGGAGGAACTTCAACAACCATTACAGAAACTTCAGCATAATTTTTACTCCAAATGCTGAGAGTTGCAATCTCAATATTTATTAACATGAAAAGCACATCTTAGTATAGTACCGAGTGCTATAGCATACATTTAAGAATTAAAACTAAGTTGCACAGTGTATGCAAGGTCTCAAACTGTCTTTTGTAACTGTTTCAATGGATTTAAATGAAACTATTTGTCCTGTTTATGTGGTTTTTACTCCATGTTCTTGAATAATAAAACGTTTTTCTGTATTCCAGAAAATTTTTTCTAGTAACCATTAATACTCTATGTAATTGATAAACATTAAAGTGTCAAAATAGATTATCTTTATGAGATGAGAATGACATTGTGTCAGTAAGTTAGTCAATAAAGGGCCATAGCTGTTGGTGGAATGGAAGTCATTATTTTGAAATGTTGGGCTTTATTTAAACTGAATTGCACTCTAAGATAGATAAAGTTATAAGGAAACTTAATTTCAAACATAAAGGTCATGGAAGGCTCATAAATAAGAGACTGTTTGCAGAAATGTACATAGAGAGTTGAACAGTAGCTATAAATGCAGATGCACAAGTTGGTTCAAGATTTATAACTTCAACTTCATACAAAACCCACTGAGCACTAAACACATGGTTCTGTTTTGACTATTTAGGATTGGCCATCTCACATGAGTTATCACTGACTCTAATAATCTCTTGGTTTTGTTTTCTTTCACACTAATGTTCCTATTTGCAGGAAAAATTTTCTTTTCCTTTTTAAATTTTATTTTATCTGCTCTTCTCTCCTTTAATCCCTACCCCCTCCTTTTTTCTCTCCCCTTACCTCTTCCTTTAAAAAAAAAAAAATATATATATATATATATATATATTTATTTATTTATTTTTACTTTACAATATTGTATTGGTTTTGCCATACTTCCACATGAATCTGCCATGGGTATACATGTGTTCCCAATCCTGAACCCCCCTCCCACTTCCCTCCCCATACCATCCCTCTGGGTCATCCCAGTGCACCAGCCCCAAGCTTCCTGTATCCTGCATCGAACCTAAACTGGCAATTCATTTTTTATATGATATTATACATGTTTCAATGCCATTCTCCCAAATTATCCCACCCTCTCCCTCTCCCACAGAGTCCAAAAAACTGTTCTATACATCTATGTCTCTTTTGCTGTCTCACATGCAGAGTTATTGTTACCATCTTTCTAAATTCCATATATATGCGTTAGTATGGTGGTATTCTTCAGGTGCAGGATTTTAGCTGAAAACTAATGGTCCTTTCTTATCCATTAATTAAACAAATATTTATCCAATATATATTATCTGTGATTCAAGTTAGTCAATATGACAGGGTACAGCATAAGAGATGAGTAACAGTGGCATATAGGAAAATATTGCAGGATAGTAAAGCAAGAAGTTATGAGGGACTTCCCTGGTGGTCCAGTGGTTAAGACTTCACCGTCCAATGCAGAGGGTACAGGTTTGATTCCTGATTGGCGAACTGGGATTCCACATGCCTCAAGGCCAAAAAGCCAAAACATAAAATAAAGCAATATTGTAATAAATTCAATAAAAATTTTAAATAAAAATAAAAGGTCCACATAAAAAAAACTTTAAAGAAAAAGAATAAGAGGATGTAAAAAATTCCAACATTACAAATAGCATCTTTGTCTCTTCAGGTTTAATGGTGCCACCACTACCTCTGATAACTAATATAGGATCTCTACCTTTATTATGTTTATTTCTATATTATTTATAAACCTCTCCCTTTACTTATATTCTTATTAATGATTTATTATATTCTATTTCTTCCATGCTGGGGAATCTAGTTCTACTTAAATGGTCTAGAATACCAATGAAACTTTCAAATATTTTTAGGTGGATCCTGTGACCTAAGTCAACAATAAGCATTCAGTTATTAATTGATGCCTGCATTGTCTAAACTGCAGCATCTGAGTGCATGCTGTCCTAAATTAATTACTCATTCAGAGTGTTTTATTCATTGTATCATTATTGTTTTTTTATTTAGTTCACCATTTAAGTAAGTATCCCTTAGCTAGTGAATCTTTTTAAAAATAAAATTGAGAAGCAGTATAATGTAGAATAAGTACTTTATAAGTATTGGGGATATGTGATGTTTCATCTGTATCTAATTTAAATTAGGATATAAGTTAATGCAGGTTGCCATAAAAAAGTACCATAGGCTGGATAAACAATAGAAATTTATTTTATCACAATTCTAAAGGCTAGAATTTTAATCAGGGTTGTGACAGGGTTGGTTTTTTCTGAAATCTCCTTTGTAGATAACCATATCTCCCAATGTATTTACATGGTCTTCTGTGTGTGTGTGTGTGTCTGGGTACACCTTTCTTCTAATAAGGACACCAATCATGTTGGTTATTCTTTAGTTGGTAATTCACATATGACTCTGTGATCCCATGGACTGTAGCCCTCTAGGCTTCTCCATCCATGGGATTTTGCAGGCAAGAATACTGGAGTGGGTTGTCATTTCCTTCTCAAATATTAGTCTATAACTCACTCTGAAGTGAAGTGAAGTGAAGTTGCTCAGTCATGCCCGACTCTTTGCGACTCCGTGGACTGTAGCCTACCAGCCTCCTCAATCCACGGAATTCTCCAGGCAAGAATACTGGAGTGAGTTGCCATTTCCTTCTCCAGGGGATCTTCCTGACCCAGGGATCGAACCTGGGTCTCCCACATTACAGGTAGACGCTTTACCATCTGAGCCACCAGGGAAGCCCCATAACTCACTCTAATCACTTCAATTTAAAAAAAATTTAAAATTTATTTATTTATTTATTTTTCATGGTGTGGTTTAATTTGCTTATTTTATTTTTTAATATAAATTTATTTATTTTAATTGGAGGTTAATTACTTTACAATATTGTATTGGTTTTGCCATACATCAACATGAATCCGCCACAGGTATACACATGTATTTATTTTTTACCTCTCTGGATCTTTGTTGCTGTGCCTGGGCTTTCTCTAGTTGCTGTGAGTGGGGTTACTCTCTAGTTGCCATGCAGAAATTTATTGCAGTGGCTTCTTTTATTGCAGAGCATGGGCTCTAGGTACATGGGCTTCAGTAGTTGCAGCTCAAAGGTTCTAGAGCACAGGCTCAGTAGTTGCAGTACATGGCCTTTGTTGCTCCGCAGCATGTTGGATCTTCCAGGATCAAGGATTGATTCTTGATCCCCTGTCCCCTGCATTGGAACGTGGATTCTTAACCACTGAACCACCAGGAAAATCCCCTAATCATATCATTTTAACTTAATTATCTCTTGAAAAAAAAAAAAAAAAACTGTCAAAAATATGGCCACAATCTGAAGGACTGGGAGACTAGAGCTTCAACATATAAATTTTGGAGAGACAAAAATTAGCTCAAAACTATGCTGCTGCTGCTGCTAAGTCGCTTCAGTCGTGTCCGACTCTGTGCAACCCTATAGACGGCAAGCCCACCAGGCTCCGCCGTCCTTAGGACTCTCCAGGCAAGAACACTGGAGTGAGTTGCCATTTCCGTCTCCAATGCATGACAGTGAAAATTGAAAGTGAAGTCGCTCAGTCGTGTCCGACTCTTCGTGACACCATGGACTACAGCCTACCAGTCTCCTCCATCCATGCGATTTTCCACGTAAGAGTACAAGCTCTGGTAAATTTTTTGGCCTCAGTGAGTTTTCTTTACTCCTAAAAAACTGAGTACCCAGTTTCTACATGATTTCACATCCTGACAGCTCTGGTGATCTATTATTACATCCATCATGTATTATATAATGTGAGAGAATGCATTGTTGAAATATAAATTTGCTTTTGAAAATATGAAATGTTGGCTTCAATGATTATAAAAATGATAATAAAATTGAGATTTCAAATAGTTTCTGAGTCAATAAAAATAACTGCATATATAATATATTTATTAAAGTTATTAAAATATCAGAAACCTACAGATGGTATTTGATTGTGTACATACTGGTGTGTGATTGACTTGGTAGTTTGTAATACATTTTTATGTATTTATTATTTTTGAACAAATCTTGTGAGCTAAGAAGGACAAGTATCATGTCTGTTCATTTCTTCAGATAAATTGAGCAAAATTTAATAATATATCATCTAAGTATTCACACTTAGTAAGGAAACTAATTCTCAGAGCTAACTAGATGCCAAACTTTGTGTTTATCTGTCATATTATGCTCATTTTCTTGGGGAAATAAAAATAAAATAAGGAAATTTTGAGCAAAAAATATTAAGTCCTTGACAATTTTGTATGAAACACTTACCAAGAAATAAAAGGACTTAAGTAATTGGAGAAAAAATATGATGTTAAATTGATAGAACTGAGAAAAGATGGAGATACTCACTAGAACAAATAAATACAGAAAAATCATCTGTTATTCTCAGCTAAGGAGTTAAAAATTGTCAGAGAAAATTCAATGCAAAAAGTAAGAAGAAAGAAAAAAATTGAAAATAGGTGGGTAAATTTAATGTATGAGATTGTACGTGAGAACTTTAATATCAATCTAAATTCCAATATAAATGAAAAGACTGAATCAACATATATAGCTAGCTAAGATTTGCAGCAGATGAACATGCAAATCAGACAATTCAAAGTAAATCTCATGCTTATTATCTAGTGTACAGGCAAAATGACTCTAAAATATTATTAAACTTTATCTGCAAAACTGTTTATAAAATTTTTGTTTTATGTATACTGTGAGAAAAAAAATGTTTCCCAAAGAAATACCATTATTATTTCACTTCTTGCCTCTGTAAATCTATTATTCATTTAAATACACCAACATTTCTCCTTAGAATTGAATAATTAACAATCATGTATTATTAAATTATAAACTGCTTTCCTAATTCATGGCACATTCTTCCCTTTGCCTTCGTTCATTCCTTCCTTCCCCAGCCAGTGATCAGTGTTCCAAATGGCTGTACCTCATATTTGTGCCCATGTTTGCATTTTCTCTAGCAAAAATATCCTTATTTTTAAAGTAAATCCTCATATAGTGCTTGTTAAAATGTAGACAGTAATCTTAAACTGTATCAACATTACCACTACCAATAATAACTCAATTGTCTTTCTCATTTTTAATGAAAACTTGAAGATCTCAACATATCAATCCAAGTCCCAAACAGCTGATCCAATCAAATTTCCAGCTTCCCCTCTTCCTCACCACCATCAGACACAATACTACGGTTTGAGTGTTTCTGCATTTTATCATTCCCCAGTAAGTATTAGGAGGTAGTGTAGTCAAATCTCTAAGTACATGACTTGTTGGCTTTCAAGAGTTTGAGAGTTTTGCCCTGTCATTTCCAATGACAACATCCTACTTCCTCTTCACCATGAATTGTCTAGTCAGGATGTGAATGCATACTGTCACAACTGCAACTATTAGCAATAGATGAAGGCTGCCTATGGTGGGGTAAGAGGTAATGAATGGGAATGAGTGAATGGGATATAGAAAACATAGTGCACCCAATTTGAAATGGAATGTATGCTGGCAAGGAGTCATATTCAAGATAGTCAGCTAGGACAGACAGGCACTTAGTGACACCATAGAGCAGGCAGTTAAGGTGACTCGACTCATCAGGGAGCCACAATGAGAGAAAAGGATGTGCTGCTGCTGCTGCTGCTAAGGATGGGAGGGATCAGTGGATCCTCGCTGTCCAGTGAATTCCCCTCTACTCCTTCTTTTCATGTCAGGGTCATTTCCCATTTTCCAGATTTCTTCCTTGTCTCCCCTACCTGAATATTTGTCTGCTATTTTTCCTATTCCCTTCTCAGTCTTGTTCTTTGATGCTTCTAATTAAATGAGTTAATTTACTTAGTGGCACTGGTGGTTGGTAGTAGCTCAAAGTCTACTATCCTTTTAGAGTGCATCATGGAAGAAGCAAGAGAGTTCCAGAAAAACATCTACTTCTGCTTTATTGAAAATGAACAGGGAGGCGGTAATGAACAGGGAGGCCTGGCGTGCTGCGATTCATGGGGTCGCAAAGAGTCGGACACGACTGAGCGAGTGAACTGTGAACTGTGTTACTATGCACACACAGACACCATGCACATGTTCACATGCTATGTATTTGTGAGGGACTAAAATACCTTTACATGGCTCAGGGCAGGCGGGCAGGATATAGAGTCCTTTATAAAGGAGTGTTTGCTTTCCTTCAGAGAAGGCTCACACTGTACTGATTGGTACAGAGGGGAGTTTGTCTCATCCCAGTGATAGAACACTTCCTGGAAAGAGGTGAGGGTGATAAAGGAGGAAACGGAGTGCCACTGGGAAATGCAATAGACATGACTCAAACTTTGCCAGCCAAGTAGAGTTTCTGCAGTTGTATTGATTAAAACAAACAAACAAGAAAACTTGAAAGGCTTCTCTCAAGTTCTTGAGTAACAGCATTTTTAAGCAAGGCTCTGGCAAGGACATGTTTATGGTTGATACTGTGTCATTTCTCACTTTATGTTGCCTATTTGGGGAATATGTTTATATCCTTCTTAGTACTGACATTTACCAAGCAGAGACACCACTTGGAAAGGGTGATTTACTTTTTGTGCCATTATATTTGGAAAGACTATAGGTTACAAGAAGCCTTTGAAATTAAAGCCCATGATTTTAAGATTAATAACAGTAATTATAAGGCTCTGTTATAGCAGGAAGAGATGTAGCTTGCCTGTGAGATTAAACATGAAAGGTATCTGGTCCAAGGGAATAAAAAAAGCTTGTTCTTTCTGCAAAGACACCACCAGAGTGGTGGTGAAGGTTAAAACTTTTTTTCTGAAGCTATGGTGATTCTCTTTAACCTAACTCTGAAGACCAATGACCAATTCAGTCGTAATCACTTTTGTTTAATCTTTTTTTCTTTCTGTGATGCCAGCACACCTGGGAAATTAGAAGTATTTGTAACCTTTCTCCCCAGCCACATGCTTCTAAGTTTGCAGTGATTTAAAATGTTCCCTCCTGTGGCTGACGTACCTGCCATCCGGTTAGGCAGCAAGGACAGTGACAGTCATTCTTCTTGATGATAAGTGGCCAGAGCTGGGCAGAGAATGAATAGTCCACCTACACTTTGGGGAAATAAGAACTGTCCCCTCAGAAACTTAAGCATGCACAAGCATGTAAAAGCAACCTTAATGATTTTCTCCCATGAACTTGATTTTGTAAGGGACTCTTTGGGAAGATCCCTAGAGAAGGAAACGGCAATCCACTCCAGTACTCTTGCCTGGAGAATCCCATGGAGGGAGGAGCCTGGTAGGCTACAGTCCATGGGGTTGCAAAGAGTCAGACACGATTGAGCGACTTCACTTTCTTTCACTTTCTTTGGGAAGTAGGAAGAAAAGGTAAGATAAAATGTATGGAGTTGGAAAAAATATTGAGGAGTGAGCTAGAATGGAGTGGATGAAAAGGAAAAGACATAGGATAATAAAGGGAAAGAGGTAAAGAATGATGTGGAAGAGCACAGGCAGGGGTGGAATGAAAGGCCAAAAGAAAAGGTGAGAGGAAAAGGAACCAAATTAACAGGAAGGAGAAATGGGGACATATAATAGCACTGATGACAGGAAGAAGAGTAATGAAGAGGGAGTACAGAAGAAGGGGTAGAGGAATGTGGCACAGGAACGCAATTCTTATCTCTCTTCCAGCATCCTTTTTACTCAAAAGAAGGGCTTGGAATTCAAGCTCAAATATAGAAACTCAGGGTTGTATCAACTATGCTTTAAAGAGCATATGTTTTCTTATTAAAAGAAAAGATACATTTAGAAATATGGAAACAGAAAGATCATGCTTGAAGCTGTTCCCCAGGACATACAAGAAAGATAACAATGTCAAGTCTTAAGTATGACAGGACATCAGAAAACTAATACTTGGAAAGTCATTCACGATGCTTGGTGCTGGAGAGTATGCTACTTTATCACCTTCTCAGGAGACTCTAAAGTCCTCCATGGGATTTCTGCATGCACAACATCCTTTGAACTGCATCTCCCTACTCCTGTTCTCATCCTTGCCATCAATCACCACTTGTATCTTCAATTTCTTTCCCTTTCCCTTGTCTCATTTTTATCTGTAGCAGATTAATTATGGTTCCTAATTCCTCATCCTTTCTGTATCTAGGCCTTTTCCCATGTAACTTTTCAATTCTTCCTACCAAACATAGGGTGTGTGACCTTCTACCCAGTCAGATTTTAGCAAATTTGATACAAATTGTGGCTTAAAGTATACTTATGTGACTGGATCTTCTCTCTGGTGCTTCTGCTATTGCCAGGAGAGAAACATACTCATGTGTCCTTCAGGTTCTCAAAGACTGAAACACATACCCAGCAGACAGAAGTAAACTGGTACTGGGGAGTCAAGCTAAACATTAGCTCAGCTGAGATCAGCAGAACTACTCTAGCTAAACCACAGTTACATGATCAGGACGAGGTGTTGATTATTTTAAGACAATGAAATTTTAGAGTTGGTTGTTACAATTTGATTTAAAAATTTTTTAAAGCTATTTATTCATATTTTTCAATGTTGTTTTGACTTCATTTTCAGGTCTTTGTTAGAAGCCTGTCAGTTGCTTTTCTAGAGCAGCTAATTAAGTCCAAACTCAAAACGCTTTCCCTCATCAGGCTCTCATACTCTGGGACCCCTATGCATTGACACTAGGAGCTCTAGGAATGAACATGAGACAACTAAGCCCTCCTTCCCATTATTCCAGTTAGACAATGCTCAGGGATCCCAAGAAGCCTAGCTAGCCACACTCCATGTACTCCATTTGCCATATAGATTGTTTCCTACAGCTCCAGCTTGCTGTTACCCTGTCCTTGGGCACAAACCCCTATGTGGCCCTGTCTGGGTGGTTTTTCACTTGGAGCTCTGAGAAATGAAGAGCTCTGTCTTTCATCTATCCAAGTACTAGTGTTGTGTTCTGCCATCAAAACAGTCTTTACATTGAATGAAACAAAGATTTTTATTGACAGGATGCCTGATATACTAACTCATTTTAAACATGTGAAGAGAAATAAACCACTTTGACTTAGCTGCTATCTTGCTTATTGGGCAAAGCTTTCAAATCAAACAAACTCATGTTTTCCACCTATCAGCTGGTCACTTTTGGGTCAAGTGCTATCCTCTGAGGTATTCTGTTGTGTGCAGAGAAATCATGCCACCAGGTAAAGAACATGAACTTCTATGCTCAAGAAATAGCCTAAGATCACTTTTCTCAACTTAATCGGTTTGTGTAATGAAACAACTCAGCCCTTTTTTAATCTTCAAATCTCAAATATATTTCTTGTTCTGTGGGATGCTAATTTTGAGATGTTTTTATAAAGCTCTAATAAATCATGTATTAGGAAGTATGAAATAATTATAAAACTTTTTTATGTATATTGGGAGAGAGAGAAAAACAATTTATTTCCCTTCAATCAATAGCATAAACCAATCACTTCCTTTCCATTCCTCTAACTCCAGTCCTTTTCAGGATATTAGGTAAAGAATGTTCATAGAGTTAGAAAATCTGGCTCTGCTTCAAGTTTTCTGTTGTTATTTCTGTCACTGTTGACACACCACTCACTCTTGGCTTCTGTTTCCCAATTTCAGAATTAATATTCAGTTCAGTCCAGCCATTCAGGCTTGTCAAACTCTTTGTGACCCCATGGACTGCAGCAAGCCAGGCCTTCCTGTCCATCACTAACTCCTGGAGTTTATTGAGTCGGTGATGCCATCCAATCATCTCATCCTCTGTCATCCCCTTCTCTTCCCACCTTCAATCTTTCCCAGCATCAGGGCAGGGTCTTTTCAAATGAATAAGTTCTTTGCATCAGGTGGCCTAAGTATTGGAGGTTCAGCTTCAGTATCAGTCTTTCCAATGAATATTCAGATTAATATAATATAAATGGGCACAAAAAACCTTTGTTAAGCAAAACCTCACCATTATTGTTTATAATTATGGATTAATAGGCTACTTATAAGACTTAAGAAGATGCACTGTTATGAGTTTCAGTAACTAATTTCTAATAGTTTTGTTCATCTGTATGCTTGTGATTAATATGGTACTCATAATTTATAAAAGTGAAGCAATCTAGATGTCCATTGACAAATGAATAGATAAAGAAGATGTAGTGCATATATATAATGGAATACCACTCAGCCACAGAAAGAAGGAATTTGAGTCAGTTCTAGTGAGATGGATGAACCTAGGGTTTGTTATACAGAGAAAAGTAAGTCAGAAAGAGAAAAAAAAATATCATATAAAAATGCATATACATGGAATCTAGAAAAATGATAATGATGAACCTGTTTGCAGGGAAGGAATGGAGACACAGATATAGAGAATAGACTTGTGAACACAGTGGGGGAGGGAAAGAGTGAAATGAGTGGAGAAACTAGCATCAGCATATATACACGATCGGATGTAAAATGGATAGCTGGTCAGAAGTTGCTGTATAACACAGGAAGCCCAGTCTGGCACTCTGTAATGACCTAGAAGAGTGTGACGGGGAGAGGAGGAAGGCGCAGAGGGAGGGGATATCTGTATAATTATGGTTTATTCACATTGTGATACAGCAGAAATCAGCACATTGTAATAATAAAAAAATAAAAGTGAGTGTATTTATAAGTTTCACAGAAACTTCCTTCTGGAACAAGAAATTTGCACCTAATTGAAAAGTTCAAGTCTTGTGATTCCTTGACATGCATACCATTTTCCAGGAGCATCTGACACCCTGGAGAAGCTGAGTTGACAGAAACATTTCTTCATCCACATGATTCTACATGACCTTGATCTGGTTTCTGGTAAAAGTTAGATATGAAAAACAGACCTTGGAAAAGTTGGATAAAGTATATCAGTAGAATCTTTGATTTCACCTATCACTGATTGTAGGCTCAGAATTCCATCATTTGTATACATGAAGGCATTTACTTTTTATTTGATATCCATGATATCTCTATGTTCCACACTCATGAAAAGGAAGCATAATTACATACTTCAGAAGAATGGTTAGACTGGAAGATGAGTGAAATTTGGACTCAGATATCTGGTGATTTAGTTTGGATTCTGGTCACACTATTTACTAGTTGTAAATTCTTAGGGAATTAATTTAACTTCTCTGAATTCAATTTTCATACCTTTATATTAAGGTAATAGTCTCTAAATCATAAACCTATGGACGACAGTAATGGTCATAGTGCATGTAAAAGATGGTGTTTGTCTCCCAACACATAGCAGGTACTTAAATATTTTTTTTATATGTTGAAGAGTGATAAAATTAAAAAATGAGAATAAGAGAACAGGAAGAAAATAGCAAAAAAGATAAGATTAAAAAGAAAATGATTAGCTTTATTTCCATAAAAATTTTATAATGAAAGGAACTATCATATCTCTATAATAATTCAAGATGAATGGGAAATTCATCTGTAGCTTATTGATTTTTTAATTCACTTGATTATTCAATCATCTTTCATACCTGCCATATATTTGGCAGCATGTAAGTTCCTGTGGCAATAACAAAGATGTTTAAGATGTGTACAAGGCCATTATGAATTTCTTATTCTCGTAAGGGAGATGAGATATTGTTCTAAATAATTATTAGTCAATATATTCAGAAGAGTCTGCCATGACAAATCCAATTTTATGAAACCCAGAGTTCTATGGTTAAATCTGTTTAGAAAAAATACACACCATGCTTCTCATCCACTCCTTAAAAATTCACAAACTGAAACTCCACTGAGTACTCTAGGATTATCTGTAACTAGGATCCATTTCATGAGTTGGAAATAAATGTTTATTTTTAATGTATTTTTTCTCCACATAACCCCTATGGACAATTTGTGAGAATATTTTTTCATGGATCACATGTTGTAAAATACTTCTATAAGTAGAGATACAAAGTAATAAGCAGAATAGGAGAGCAGTCAAAATTGGGAAGTGTCACATTCACAGTGTACAGAAAAGAGAAAAAGTGCTTCGCTGTGAGAGAAGGAACTAGAAGATTATGGAAAGAGCTACATTAAATAGAGTTTCAATTATGACTAAGGACTGCAGAAGTAAAAACCGATTGGAGAAATACCTGAATTAGAAGGAAGGATAGAGGCTTAAAAGGTCTGTGGGATCCAGAATATTGATCTATTATATATATATTATATAAGAATTTGATTTATGTTGTCTGACTTTTTAGTAGCAATGAGACATTTTTTAACAAGTAGGAGGGCAATCTAAGTAACAAAATAGAGTATAAACAGAGTAGATATACAGTTTCCTGCTCTTGGAAATGTTCCAGTGGAGGCCAGTAACAGGATAAACACACATACAGATTTGTATGTCACATGATTGTTGAGCTGAATACATTCCCTGAGGATAATTCAGTCAGAGCCAGTCTTTCATTCTATGAGTTAACAGATTATTCTGCCAGCTATGCAAAACTATTGAAGATTTTGAGCAAAAAGGTTCAAGAGACAAACTGTGTTTGGGGAGATTAATCTTGCAGATTTGCGTAAGATATATTAGAGAAAGACAGTGAAATGGCAAGAAGACCTCGAACAAAGAATCAAGGGTCAGTACCAAGATTTGCCACCAACAGGGATGCCATTCAAATCTCTCCCCTTATTTTTCCTCAGAAGAAGGGACCTTCTATATAGAATTGGGAAGAAAGAATGTAGGCAGATTCTTTACCATCTGAGCCACCAGTGAAAATATGGGTATTAATTTAGGCTTTGCAACTGACATAACTTTTTAGCCTCACAAAATATTGACATAAAATTATCGATAAAGTTTATCAAGTTACTTAAAGAACATTTCTCATTCTGTATGCTAACTGTGGAGGTGATGGAATTCCAGTTGAGCTGTTTCAAATCCCAAAAGATGATGCTGTGAAAGTGCTGCACTCAATCTGCCAGCAAATGTGGAAAACTCAACAGTGGCCACAGGACTGGAAAAGGTCAGTTTTCATTCCAGTTCCAAAGAAAGACAATGCCAAAGAATACTCAAATTACCGCACAATTGCACTCATCTCACATGCTAGTAAAGTAATGCTCAAAATCCTCCAAGCCAGGCTTCAGCAATACGTGAACCATGAACTTCCTAATGTTCAAGCTGGTTTTCAAAAAGGCAGAGGAACCAGAGATCAAATTGCCAACATCCACTGGATCATCGAAAAAGCAAGAGAATTCCAGAAAAACATCTACTTCTGCTTTATTGACTATGCCAAAGCCTTTGACTGTGTCGATCGCATTAAACTGGAAAATTCTGAAAGAGGTGGGAATGCCAGACCACCTGACCTGCCTCTTGAGAAATCTGTATGCAGGTCAGGAAGCAACAGTTAGAACTGGACATGGAACAACAGACTGGTTCCAAATAGGAAAAGGAGTCCGTCAAGGCTGTATATCGTCACCCTGGTTATTTAACTTATATACAGGGTATGTCATGATAAACGCTGGACTGGAAGAAACACAAGCTGGAATCAAGATTGCTGGGAGAAATATCAAGAACCTCAGATAGCAGATGACACCACCCTTATGGCAGAAAGTGAAGAGGAACTAAAAAACCTCTTGATGAAAGTGAAAGAGGAGAGTGAAAAGTTGGCTTAAAGCTCAACATTTAGAAAATGAAAATCATGGCATCCGGTCCCATCATTTCATGGGAAATAGATGGGGAAACAGTGGAAACAGTGCCAGACTTTATTTTTTTGGGCTCCAAAATCACTGCAGATGGTGAGTGCAGCCATGAAATTAAAAGACACTTACTCCTTGGAAGAAAAGTTATGACCAACCTAGATAGTATATTCAAAAGCAGAGACATTACTTTGCCAACTAAGGTCCGTCTAGTCAAGGCTATGGTTTTTCCTGTGGTCATGTATGGATGTGAGAGTTGGACTGTGAAGAAGGCTGAGTGCCGAAGAATTGATGCTTTTGAACTGTGCTGTTGGAGAAGACTCTTGAGAGTCCCTTGGACTTCAAGGAGATCCAACCAGTCCATTCTGAAGGAGATCAGCCCTTGGATTTCTTTGGAAGGAATGATGCTAAAGCTGAAACTCCAGTACTTGGCCACCTCATGCAAAGAGTTGACTCACTGGAAAAGACTCTGATGCTGGGAGGGATTGGGGGCAGGAGGAGAAGGGGACGACAGAGGATGAGATGGCTGGATGGCATCACTGACTCGATGGACATGAGTCTGAGTGAACTCCGGGAGTTGTTGATGGACAGCGAGGCCTGGCGTGTTGCGATTCATGGGGTCACAAAGAGTTGGTCAGGACTGAGCGACTGAACTGAACTGAACTGAATTGGTAATAAAACCACTTATGCAAATATAGAACATTTCTGGAGAAGTGAGAATATTAGTAACATGAAGAAAACTTAATTTCTGTGAAATTTTATTTCCTTTTGAAAAAGAATCTTGATAATTATATATCCCTTCATAATAGTAGTTATTTTTTGAATGACTTCTAAGTATTAGATACTATGTATGATGCCTGCTGGGCTTTCTGATGGCTCAGCAGATCAAGAATATGCTTGCAATGCTGGAGACACAGGAGACCCAGGTTCGATCCTTAGGTCAGGAAAATCCCTTGGAGGAGGAAAATGGCAAACCACTTCAGTATACTTGCCTGAAAAATGCCATGGACTGAGAAGCCTGGTGGTCTACAGTCCAAAGGGTGGCAAAGAGTCGGACACAACTGAGCGGCTAAACATGCATGCATGCATGAATCCTCCTATTTATTATTGCATTCAAAGGTTAAGGTAATATTAATAGCAATGATAAGGGTTTAAAGTTAAAGTTTGGATGGCATTATAGTAAAGCAGCACTGACATGGCTGAAAGGGAATTGCTAACGTGTTGCAGAGTAGGACTTAGGGTACCATTTTATTAATAGCTACAAAAAGGGTAAAAACTATTTCTGGGCTCTTTGGTAAAAATAGAACTAAGATACTGCTTTTTCTTCTCTAATGCTTCCCTAAACCTATATAGACGTGTCTAGCAAGAAGCTTGTACCAACTTAGCCCCTTGTACCAACATATGTTACGAGCCAGAGTGACATTTGTTTACCAACTATAGGGAGATGGTGAGATAAATTTCAGTATAGTGTCATTGGTTTAAAAAATTGCCAAATTTTTGGCAATGAGAGCAAAGTGTTCTCATCCCTAGTGCTTCAAAAGAGAACTTCTCTAAGATCTTAGTTGGGGTGGGAGTGGTTTCCTGTTTCCCTTGAAACCATACTCAACAGAGGGCCAGTCATATATATAATCTTATGGCTATTAATTTCCAAATATAGAGGATAAATTATTCATCATTTTCTCTACTTGTTTCTCTATTCAACAACTAGTCTATGCCAGGAAATGCAATTGAGTGCAGCTTTCAAAGAAATCATGACGATCACCACATTGTGCACCTCAGGAATAGTCAGACAAGTAAAACCCTCAAGTAGTTAGACTTAGCTGTAATCTAGTCAAGAGTCTTAACTGTATAGATCAGAAGACCCAAGAGCATATAAGTCCACTGACTTGTCAAAATCACATGGCATACTGGAGATGGAACTGGAATTAAAACCTTCAACAACTACTATCTGGACCAATGCAAGTTGAACTCTAAATCTCAAGGTACATATAGGTGCATATTAATTCATTTTTCATCATTTGCTGTTGCTTTTATCTGTTTGAAAGCTGCTGGTCTTTCTGCCCCCGCATTATACTGATTCTCATTTATCATCATGATTTCACTGCCATGTTCCTGATCAGTCCTTCATGCCCCCCTTTTCTTCACCTTATTTGAATCCTTAGAGTTTCCTGAGGAGCTATTTGCTTGGTCACTGTGTTTCATGACCACCTCCAGTTGATTAGGTTCACTCTTGCCAAGCTGTCATTGTTCCTGAGTTGATTGCCATTATTGTTGCCTCCTCTTTTATAGAGATAAGGACTTACTTTCAATAATAATTGGCTACCTCACATTTGTTTCCCTTAGCTAGGCAGTCTCTGGTACTTACAACCTCTGTGGTTATAAACACACAGTTTTCACATCTATTACTGCTTTCTTGGGCATTGTTCGAGCACTGAAAAATCCCACTCAACACATTGCCATTTCTGATGGAGGTTTTTTTTTTTGGCCCTGAAATTGATATAAATTTCTTTTCATTCTTGGAATGTCTACATGTTCACTCAAACCTTTACCAGGATCACCTGATCTTTCTTTTCATTTACCTCAGCCTATTGTTCAATATTTTTTAATAGTCAAAGATGTAATAGAGACTGCGTCAAGATTTAAACATCTTTTTTCCAGGATATTTCATACTTATATTCTTTTTCTCTTTATTTTCCACTCATTTTTCACATCTCACATACTAGGCTGCAAATGCAGAACAATTACTTAACTTCTTTCTTTGGGCCTTCATTAAACACATACCTATTACTAGGAACTGTATTATTTAGGATGAAAACAGAAATAAAAGACAGATTCCCTACATTCAAATTTGTGGGGAAGTTAGTGAAATAAATTAGTAGCAAATACAATGTGGGAACTCATATGATGGAGTTAAAGACAAAGGTTATGATGAAACTAAGGAAAGATAACAGATTCTTGAATGCTTCCTGCAATGGGAGAATGAATGCCTTCACAAAGTACTAGATGGTTAGAGTGAATGTTGAGTGTTAAAAGAAAAGAAAGAGTAATTGTCAGAGAGGAAATATTATATCATTTTACAGCTGGGGAAATTGAGGTGTAAATAAAACATGGCCACTCTCAAAAGCATAAGATCAAAATTCTAAGACATATATCATAGAGAAAGCACACAACCTACTCAAAGGAATTTGGATACCTTCTGTGGAATGTTTTAAGCATTGCAGTTCTATTTGGGGTTTCAGTATACCATTTTTTCTCCTTTAAGATTATTGGTGGAAAAAAAAAGAAAGTGAAAGAAAAGAAAAAGAAAAAAAAAGATTATTGGTGAATAATTAAATTTTGGAATATGTGAAGCATTTTATTTGATACAAAAACAGAGGAAGTTAGATAAATTAAAATATCTTTAAAAGGTTTTGTTTTATTGGTAAGGGGGAACCAGTAAAAACATTTAAGAAAGACACTTGTTATAATGATGAAAGGTACACTTAGGAAAGTTATTCTGGCATAGACATTAGGGTGCAATCTCACAACAGCAATCAGTTCAGTTCACTTCGGTCACTCAGTTGTGTCCGACTCTTTGCGACCCCAAGGACTGGAGCATGCCAGGCCTCCCTGTCTATCACCAACTTCTGGAGTCTACTCAAACCCATGTCCATTGAGTCAGTGATGCCATCCAACCATCTCATCCTCTGCCGTTCTCTTCTACTCATGCCTACAATCTTTCCCACATTCAGGGTCTTTTCAAATGAGTCAGCTCTTTGCATCGGGTGGCCAAAGTACTGGAGTATCAGCTTCAAATTCAGCCCTTCCAATGAACACCCAGGACTGATCTCCTTTAGGATGGACTGGTTGGATCTCCTTGCAGTCCAAGGCACTCTCAAAAGTCTTCTCCAACACCACAGTTCAAAACATCAATTCTTCGGTGCTCAGTTTTCTTTATAGTCCAACTCTCACATCCATACATGACTTCTCTCAGAAAAAAACATAGCCTTGACCAGATAGACATTTGTTGAGAAAGTAATGTCTCTGCTTTTTAATATGCTGTCTATGTTGATCATAACTTTCCTTCCAAGGAGTAAGCATCTTTCTTATTTCATGGCTGCAATCACCATCTGCAGTTACATTGGAGCCCCAAAAAATAAACTCTGACACTGTTTCCCCTTCTATTTGTCATGAAGTGATGGGACTGGATGCCATGATCTTCATTTTCTGAATGTTGAGTTTTAAGACAACTTTTCCACTCTCCTCTTTCATTTTCATCAATAGGCTCTTTAGTTCCTCTTCATTTTCTGCCATAAGGGTGGTGTCATCTGCATATCTGACGTGATTGATATTTCTCCTGGGAATCCTGATTCCAGCTTGTGCTTCTTCCAGCTCATCATTTCTCATGATGTACTCTGCATATAAGTTAAATAAGCAGGGTGACAATATACAGCCTTGACATACTCCTTTTCCTATTTGGAACCAGTCTGTTGTTCCATGTCCAGTTCTAACTGTTGCTTCCTGACCTGCATACAGGTTTCTCAAGAGGCAGGTCAGGTGGTCTGGTATTCCATCTCTTTCAGAATTTTCCAGTTTACTATGATCCACACAGTCAAAGGCTTTGGCACAGTCAGTAAAGCAGAAATAGATGTCTTTCTAGAACTCTCTTGGTTTTTCAATGATCCAGGGGATGTGGCGATTTGATCTCTGGATCTTCTGCCTTTTCTAAATATAGCTTGAACATCTGGAAGTTCACAGTTCACGTATTACTGAAGCCTGGCTTGGAGAATTTTGAGCATTACTTTGCTAGTGTGTGAGATGACTGCAATTGTGCAGTAGTTTGAGGATTCTTGGGCATTGTCTTTCTGAGGGCTTGGAATGAAAACTGACCTTTTCCAGTCATGTGGCCACTGCTGAGTTTTCCAAATTTGCTGGTATATTGAGTGCAGCACTTTAACAGCATCATCTTTCAGGATTTGAAATAGCTCAACTGGAATTCCGTCACGTCCACTAGCTTTGTTTGTAGTCATGCTTCTTAAGGCCCACCTAACTTCATATTCCAGGATGTCTGGCTCATCATGAATATCTGGTTCATGAAGATCTTTTTTGAACAGTTCTTCTGTGTATTCTTGCCACCTCTTCTTAATATCTTCTGCTTCTGTTGCTGCTGCTGCTGCTAAGTCACTTCAGTCGTGTTCAACTCTGTGCGACCCCATAGACGTCAGTCCACCAGGCTCCCCCGTCCCTGGGATTCTCCAGGCAATTACACTGGAGTGGGTTGCCATTTCCTTCTTCAATGCATGAAAATGAAAAACAAAAGTGAAGTCACTCAGTCGTGTCCGACTCTTAATGACCCCATGGACTGAGGTCCACGAGATTCCTTCATCCATGGGATTTTCCAGGCAAGAGTGCTGGAGTGGGGTGCCATTGCCTTCTGTTAGGTCCATACAATTTTTGCCCTTAATTGTGCCCATCTCTGCATGAAAAATTCCCTTGGTATCTCTAATTTTCTTGAAGAGATCTCTAGTCTTTCCCATTTTATTGTTTTCCTCTATTTCTTTGCATTGATCACTTTGGAAGGCTTTCTTATTTCTCTTTCCTAGTCTTTGGAACTCTGCCTTCAAATGGGTATATATTTCCTTTTCTCCCTTGCTTTTACCTTCTCTTCTTTTCACAGCTATTTGTAAGGCCTCCCCAGACAGCCATTTTGCTTTTTTCCTTTTCTTTTTCTTGGGGATGTTCTTTCTCCCTGTCTCCTGTACAACGTCACGAACCTCCATCCATAGTTCATCAGTCACTCTATCAGATCTTGTCCCTTAAATATATTTGTCACTTCCACTGTATAATCATTAGGGATTTGATTTAGGTCATACCTGAATGGTCTAGTGGTTTTCCCCACTCTTCAATTTAAGTCTGAATTTGGCAATAAGGAGTTCATGATCTGAGCCACAGTCAGCTCCTGGTCTTGTTTTTACTGACTGTATAGAGCTTCTCAACCTTTGGCTGCAAAGAATGTAATCAATCTGATTTCAGTGTTGACCATCTGGTGATGTCCATGTGTAGAGCCTTCTCTTGTGTTCTTTTAAGAGGGTGTTTGCTATGACCAGTGCATTCTCTTGGCAGAACTCTATTAGCCTTTGCCCTGCTTCATTCTGTACTCCAAGGCTAAATTTATCTGTTACTCCAGGTGTTTCTTGACTTCCTACTTTTGCATTCCAGCATAACATTAATAGCTTGGAGAAAATAATAATAGTCTCTTGGTGAGACAAGCCACGACTAACATACTGTAAACAAGATTAAAAGTCAAAGCCTAAATCAGAGAGGTAGCTAAGTAACACAGCCAGATTGGCCACATGAGTAAACATAAAAGATCATTCTGAATTGTTAAATATGAGTGAATTTAGAAAATGTTGGTATTATTTACTCATGGTTAATAATTTTTTGTTTGTGAATTAGAACATTAGATATGATATGAACTCAAATATAAGCTTTAAAATAGGGACTTACCAGGTGGCTCAGTGGTAAAAAAAAAAATCTTCTTTGTAATGCAGGAGCCACAGAAGACATGGCTTCCATCCCTGAGTTGGGAAGATTCCCTGGAGGAGGAAATGGCAACCACTCCAGTATTTTTGCCTGGAGAATCCTGTGGACACATGCAGTCACAAAGAGTTGGACATGACTGAAGTGACTGAGCAACACGTAAACTTTAAAATATATCCAGTGGCCTCTCCTTGTTGTTGTTCAGGCACTAAGTCCTGAGTAACTTTTTGTCACCCTGCTGCTGCTGCTATGTCGCTTCAGTCATGTCCAACTCTGTGTGATCCCATAGACGGCCGCCCATCAGGCTCCCCCATCCCTGGGATTCTCCAGGCAAGAACACTGGAGTGGTTTGCCATTTCCTTCTCCAATGCATGAAAGTGAAAAGTCAAAGTGAAGTTGCCCAGTCCTGTCCAACCCTTAACGACCCCATGAACTGCAGCCTACCAGGCTCCTCCATCCGTGGGATTTTCCAGGCAAGACTACTGCACTGGGGTGCCATTGCCTTCTCTGCTTTGCCACCCTATAGACTGCATTATGCCAGGTTCCTCTATCCTCCACTATCTCCCACGTTGCTCAAATTCATGTCCATTGAGCGAGTGATGCTATCTAACATCATTATTCTCTGATGTCCCCTTCTCCTTTGTCTTCAATTTTTCCCAGCATCAAAATCTTTTCCAATTAGTTGGCTCTTCACATCAGGTGGCCAAGACATTGTAGTTTCAGCTTCAGCATCAGTCCTTCCAATTAATATTCAGGGTTGATTTCCTTTAGGATTGACTGTTTTGATCTCCTTTCAGTCCAAGTGACTTTCAAGAGTCTTCTCCAGCACCACAATTCAAAGTCTTCAGTTCTTTGGCACTCAGCCCTCTTTACGGTCCAGTTCTCATCTGTACATAACTACTGGAAAAAACAGTAGGTTTGACTACATAAACTTTCCTCTAGGTACCAACCAAACTGAAAAGCCAAATTTATAAATTTAGAAGGGGTGTCCTGAAACTATCTTGGGGAATAAAGAATGCTGCTTTCCACATACAAGCTTTTTGAGACATTTTGTATTAAATATGTTAATGGGACACTATTGAAAGATGATACTGAGTTAATGTTGACATAACATAACCAGGGATTAAAGAGAAGCGGTCATTTTGATGCACCCCCTCTTTGAAATTGGGAGAACAAATGGATACATAACAGGAAAGAGCAAGGGCAGTTCCTAGTATTCAGATACATCAATGTGGCAACAGTTTAGCAATATTTGAAAATAATAGTACTGGAAAAACTGAAGTTTCCTCTGGTGTTTGAAAGAAGTAAAGACCAATCAAAGTACCTGGAAACATTCATTAATCAGGTAGGCAGCAGCAGTGGGAATCTCTGCATCAACCAAAATGTGTACCTGCATGGAACAGAGACCAAGTTAAAAGTTGAATATTTGATCCCTAGTGTGGTTCTTTTATCTAAAATAGACAAGAAACTAGAGTAGACAGTCCTATTTCTGGCATTTACAAAAGACCTGGCTTTCTCTTAATTTCCCTTAGGCCACTGGATCACTGAGCTGATTACTTTTTTCTAACAGCCAGCCCACCTATTTGAGATGTGAGATGAGTATTTTCATAGCAACAGAATGGAAATGGAGGGCATCCCAGGAGAATACAGCCACCTTATTTTCTCAGGAAAGCTTTAACCCAATTAAGCATAATTTGAAAAAGTAAGAGAGAGTGGAAGAGCAAGAGAATAGAACCTGTGTGTGAATTAAAAAAAAAAAATTGTATCCAAAAAGAGCAGAATATGGATTCTAAAAACGCAGAAAAATACACCTAAAAATCTCTAAAAAAGAAAATACTCTTAGAACTATCTTATAGGTATATTTAAAATGATCAAAAAATATGAAGTAGATGACATATTAAATAAAGATGAGATAACATGGCAGTCAAGATTTTTGATAGCATTGTAATCCATTACAAAGGAGCTTAAACTTAGTAGAAAACATATTAACTAGTCCTACTTTTAACTCCGGAGAAGACTAATTGCAGTCATAGCTGGGTCCAGATGCTAAAATAATGCCGTAAGTATAGAAGGCATTTTCACCTCTCTTTGTCTAGGCTTTACTTTGCTGATCTTCATCATTTTGCAGATTCTCCCCAAATGATGTTTCTCAGCAGCCACTGTTAAAAGCTATTTCTCTAATAATTCCAGTAAAAACTATCTTTGACTGACCTCTTATATTTCCATCGTATCACATGCAATAAACATGGAAAGAACAGTCAAGTCTCTATCACATCCATCTCTAGGTATGGAGATCTAGGATCTCCATATTACAAATAGAGATCTGACCCATTTTTAACCCAGGAAATGAAAGTGATGATCATTTTCAATGGAAAAATAAGGCACTGTTACCAGAAGAAATTAAAAAGCATAGCAGGCAGAAGACAATAGCAGTTTCCAGTAAATTCCATGCCTGATAAAGATTAAATGTCCTTGTTCCCATAAGACTCATTTAGGCCATTCCTAACAACAATTGTTAGCACCCAGGTTTGTTCTATTTAGCTTAGTCTGTAGCAAAACAATGCAAGAGTGTTTATGGGTGCATAGTTTTACTCATCAGTTCAGCAAATAATATTCTTCTTACCCACAGACTCCAGCAATACATAGATTTATTCAGAAATCCATTTTTATTGCTATTGTGAGTTCCTAGTTTAATGTTAGACGTATCATGTAATGATAAATGATATATGTATAAATGATAAATGATAAAATGTAATGATAGCACAATGTGAAACCATATGATTTTACCTGAAGAAAGTAGGTTAGTGTTGTTGAAAGGATATGTATGATATCTGGTAAGACATTGTTGACCTGGATAGTAGAGAACACAAATGTTTCAGGCATTCATGGTAGGTAAGATATTGCAGAGAGAGGAGACAAGAATACAAATTACAGTTACGTGAAACAGCCTTGTTTAACTAAACATAATTAAAGAAACTCTGATGTGAGAACACTTACTGGTCATATAAAAAAGGAGGAGTGTATTAGTTAGAATTCATTATTTTTTTTAAATTGAGGTAAAATTCATGTACATTAAATTAACCATTTTAGAGAGGTAATTTAAATGAATTAAAGCTAGTTTTTAAGTTCTTAATTAAAGTTAATTTTAAAGTTTTTAAAGTAAATTTTAAAATGAACAAATCTATAGCACCAACTTTATGTAGCTCTAAAACATTTCCATTACTCTAAAACATAACCTCCCAACCCATGCAACTCCCCATTCTCCCTTTCTCCAATCCCTAGAAACCATCAACCTGTTTTTAGTTTTTATGGATTTACCTATTCTGGACAATTTATATAAATGGAACTGCATAACGTGACTTTCCGGATCTGGCTTTTTTCCCTTAGAACAATGTTTTTGAGGTGAACACACATTGTAATGTGTGGCAGTACTTCATTTGTTTTTATGGTTGATTGGTCAACTATAATATTATTACTCAACCATAATAATAATTGTCCATTGTGCATATATGTCACATTTTGTTTATCAGCTTTTACACTGATGGCGGAGAAGGCAATAGCAAGCCACTCGAGTACTCTTGCCTAGAAAATCCCATGGATGGAGGAGCCTGGTAGGCTGCAGTCCATGGGGTCGCTAGGAGTCGGTCGCGAGTGAGCGACTTCACTTTCACTTTTCGCTTTCACACAATGGAGAAGGAAATGGCAACCCACTCCAGTGTTCTTGCCTGGAGAATCCCAGGGACGGGGGAGCCTGTTGGGCTGCCGTCTATGGGGTCGCACAGAGTCGGACACGACTGAAGCGACTTAGCAGCAGCAGCAGCAGCAGCACACTGATGGACATGTGTGTACACTGTGTATAAATATTGGTTTGAGTCTCATTTTCAATTCTTTTTGGTACATACCTGGAAGTGAAATTGCTGAGTTATATGGTAATTCTGCTTTACTTCTTGAGAAACTGCCAAATTATTTTACACATGGCTAAATCATTTTACACTCCCATTTAGGATTAATTTTGGCCAAATATAATAGAAGACCAGAAAAAAGGTGTCTTTAACAATAGACAAATATATTTTCCCTTATAAAAAATTATAGAGCTAAGTCTGGGACTCAGATGACATTCTGCTACATCAGCCATCAACCTTCTTCTCTTTCAGAGGTCAATAAACCATTGTCTGAAGTTCTATTTATATGTCAGTTAAGTTTTATTGGTACATAGTCATCCCATTATCTACATACTCTCTAAAGGGGCTTAGGTATTACAGGGCTGACTGAAGAGATACAAAGACAGGATGGTCTGCAAACCCCAAAATACCTGGACTCTCACAGAAAATTTTTGCTGACAATTTTTATTTTATTGGCCTATGATATATAGTCTGGGTTTCCTCCTTAGAGTCCACAATACCTATTTGAATTATAGCCATCAAGTTTGGAATCCAGCCATCAGGAAGGGGGAGAGCATAGAAAGGATATGTCAACTTGTTTCAAACTGCTTCCCAGAGGAATCTCACAATCCATTATTCTAAATTAGTCCCAAGTTCATGACTATCTGCAAAAAATACTGGGAAATACAAGGTTTCTGTCAGGTAGTCAGGAGCTCATCTAAAATTTGTGTTCATTTGACAAGGAAAAACAGGGGAAAGAGGTATTCTGAATAACTAACCTTCTCTGGCACAGAGCCAGAATCCACTAGAGGAATTAGCATATACTCTAGAGGTATCTTTTCACTTTCATGCATTGGAGAAGGAAATGGCAACCCACTCCAGTGTTCTTGCCTGGAGAATCCCAGGGATGGCGGAACCCAATGGGCTGCCGTCTATGGGGTCGCACAGAGTCGGACACGACTGAAGCGACTTAGCAGCAGCAGTAGCAGCAGCTAGAGGTATCCACAGTCCCTCCTGAGAATTGCAATACCTGTATAAGCAGGTAGGAAATCGGAGTGTTCCAGGACGAAGTAAAGCATCTCAGAACGAATTAGGGTCTTTTTTTTTTTTTTTTTTTAACCCATTCGAAACATCTTGCAAATTTTAGGTAGATTGGTAATAAATCTCCACCTTCCTTGGTAAACCGAGTGATTTCTGAGTTCACTAGGCCTCATTTTCTGGTTAATTGAAAAGCCTGAATATAGTTTTACCTCTCATAATTGAGATCAATGTAGCATAATCTACAATTCTAATTGAATTTTCAAGGTTTTGCATTTGGAAAAGAACTAAAATTCAGAGAACTTGTTGATGGTACACTGTATAGTGCTGGGAAAACCAACAGATATGTAATATTTTTCTGAAAGACAAAGGTGTTAAATATTGTTTCTGCATCAGCTCAGGGAGAAATATCCATAGAAGAAATAAGAATGAGGAAAATTAGCACAATGCGGTATTTACTTAAGCACATATTTTAATGTGGTCTCATTAACAGGAATGTCAGAGTCGAATGTACTTGTACAAGGTAGTAAATAAATTGAGTATTCACAACTTTTCTTCCATTTAGACATGTTTTTCAATTGCCTAATAATAGAAACATCAAAAAGAGATTATTTTTCTATAGTTTCTCAGAAGTTGATATTAATTCAAACAATAAATTTATTCAATATGCAGCATTATGAGTTCCTAATGTGTCCACGGTCCATCTCTTTGTTAAAAAGTGAGATGGCTGCATTTCAAGGAAATAAGGTGTTCAGAGGCTTGTTGATTTACTCACATTGAGGTCGTTCTATTTCTAAACTGTGTTCATCTTTAAGTAAAACAAACGGGAGCTCTCATAATTGCAAAACTCCAGTATTCTTTTGTCTTTGTTGTTTAGGTTTTAATTTGTGTAACATAAACATAAATTTTCTTGGCAGGTGGTTTTGTAAATGTGTAAAATTGTACACAAGATGTACAAGATGTAGAACTGTTCCACCAATCTCCAAAATTATCTTGTGATGCCCCACTGTAGTCAACCTTTCTCTCCACATTATGTAGCCTTTCAATTTTTTCTTATTCCATTCAGTAGCATGCGATTGATTTACTCATGTTGGTATGTGTATCAATAATATTTTCCTTTTACTGCTGAGTAGTATTTTTGTACAGACATAACATTTATTTATCACCAATTAAAGGGTATTCCAGTTGTTTCCAATTTTTGCCAATTATGTATAAAGCTAGTGCAAATTCTTATATTCAGTTTTCTGTGCAAATGTGAGTTTTTCTATCTTTTGATTCAGTAGCTAGATTTGATTCCTGAATCATATGGTAAAAGTATTTTTAATTTTATAAGAAACTGCAAATAACCAGAGTGGCTGTGCTATTTTGCTTTCTCATGAATAATGTATGAAAATTCCAGTTGCTCCACCACCAACTAGAATGTTGTTTGTACTGTCCAATTGGACAGTGGTTTTTGATACTGTCAATTTTTTCTTCCTTTCCTTTCCCTTCTATTTTCTCTTCATTCCATCTTGTGCTATCCCATCCCATTCCCTTCATCTTTCTCTTTCCTTCTGACACTGTTTCTTCTCTTTTTGCTATTCTAATAGGCACATAGTAGTATCTTACTGTGATTTTAACTTACAATTTCCTAATAATTATGGCTTAAAGCTCAACATTCAGGAAACTAAGATGATGGCATCTAGTCCCATCACTTCATGGCAGATAGATGGGGAAACAATGGAAACAGTGTCAGACTTTATTTTGGGGGGCTCCAAAATCACTGCAGATGCTGATTGCAGCCATGAAATTAAAAGATGCTTACTCCTTGGAAGGAAAGTTATGACCAATCTAGATAGCATACTGAAAAGCAAAGATATTACTTTGCCAACAAAGGTCCATCTGGTCAAGGCTATGGTTGTTCCAGTGATCATGTATGGATGTGAGAGTTGGACTGTGAAGAAAGCTGAGCACCAAAGAATAGATGCTTTTGAACTGTGGTGTTGGAGAAGACTCTTGAGAGTCCCTTGGACTGCAAGGAGATCCAACCAGCCCATTCTAAAGGAGATCAGTCCTGGGTGTTCATTGGAGGGACTGATGTTGAAGCTGAACCTCCAATACTTTGGCCACCTCATTTGAAGAGTTGACTCATTGGAAAAGACCCTGATGCTGGGAGGGATTGGGGGCAGGAGGAGAAGGGGACAACAGAGGATGAGATGGCTGGATGGCATCACCGACTCTATGGACATGTGTTTGAGTGAACTCCAGGTGTTGGTGATGGACAGGGAGGCCTGGCGTGCTGTGACTCATGGGGTCGCAGTTCGACACGACTGAGTGACTGAACTGAACAATTAATGATGTTAATGATGTTAATAATGATGCTAATAATCTTTTCAGGTGGTTAATTGCCATACATATATATTTTGGGGTAAAATATATTTTTCTATCAATCATTTACCTATATTTTCAAAATAGGCTTTAAGAACCATTTTTGATGTGTAGAAAAATTGAGAAGGTAGTATTAGGAGCTCCTCTAAGCCCTTCATCCAGTTTCCCTGATTATTAGTATCTTAGATTAGCAAGGTACACCTGTTAACCCTTAACAAGCTGATATTTACAAAGTATTATTAACTGAAGTCCATTCTTCAAGACTTTTTTTTTTTTTTTAGTTTTAATATAATGCCATTTTTCTTTTACAGAATCCTATCCAGGATAATACAATGCATTCAGCTATCATGTCTTCCCAGTTTCCTCTGGCTGTGACAGTTTTTCGGAATTTCTTTGTATTTGATGATCTTAGCAGTTTGGGGGATGCTGGTTAGGTTACTTTGTAAGATAACTCCTCTACTGGAATTTGTCTGATATTTTGCTTATGATGAGTCTGGGGAAATGGATTTTGGGGAGGAAGATGTCAAAGGAAACTGATGATTTCATCAAATCATATCAAGTGTACATGCCATCACCTTGATCATTGCTAGAGATGTTGACCTTGATCATCTAGCTAAGGTTATATTTGTCAGTCTTCTCCATTGTAAAGTTATTCTACCACACTCTGCCTTTCTACACTATATTCTTTGGAAGGAAGTCACTATTCACAGCCCAGATTTAAGAAGTAGGGAATTATGCTCGTCTCCATGAGGTCAGGGGATTCTCTGATGGCTCAGCCCAGAAAGAATCCACCTGCAGTGTAGGAGACAGAGGAGATGTGAGCTTGATCCATGGGTCAGGAGGACCACTGGAGAAAGAAATAATAAACCATTCCAGTATTCTTGCCTGGGAAATCCCATGGACAGAGGAGACTAGCGGGCTACAGTCCATGAGGTTGCAAAGAGGCGGACACAACTGAGTGACTGAGAACACACGCTGTGAGGTCAGAACATCTACATATATTAATAGGAATTTTTCTAAATGAGAGTTTCCTCTCCTTTACCATTTATTAATTTGTTCAATAATGGGTACATGAATATCATGAATCTTCTATTTTGGATTATAATCCAATACTACTTGATTATTTTGTTACTCAAAGTTTTCCAGCTTTGGCCTTTGGGAGCTCTCTCAGTTGGTTCCTCTGCCATTTTGACATACTCCATCAACAAGCTTTTTATAAGTTTTTAAAAGAATTTTCTTACTTTTTGGTGCTTTAAAATATTTCATGATCATTTCATATGTTTCTCACTATAAATCTTGATTTTTATCCATTCTATCAACCTTTTGGTTTTCTTATTTTTTAGTTTTATTTGTGCTTCTTCCTCTTAAGAGTGCCTTACATACTAAAAATTTTAAATTCTGATGAACTCTGATGTATAATGTTTTTTTACTTTCACAGCTCTTGCTATTGATGTTATATCTAATTTTATAGTAAATCTTGAAGATATTGTGTGCCTGCAGCTTTATTGTATTTAAATCAAAATGCT